>CM040396.1:90352493-90704993 GCA_022702515.1 Ilyophis sp. 1 JC-2022 | reverse complement strand
CGTGTTCTTCACGTATGTGGCTACACTGCCCAAAAGGAGAGACTGAACACACTAAATCTCTTCAGGCTCAACAAAATGAGGCAAAGGGGATTTCGCTGAGCCCTTTTTTCATTTTTTTAACGGGAATTAATAAGGGAGATCCGTTCAGTTATGTCAGGAGAACAAGGGAACATAGGTTGAGATTAGTTGCAGGCAGTGGTCGATTTGTAAAAGAATTTCAAGGTCGACGGTGGGGTCTGTGATATCGCAGAGCACCATTAACCCATTAAGGAGATGGACAGGGGCAGTTTTCCAAAGGGGATGGTTTTTGTAAATGTTTTAACGGGGGGGGGGGGGGGTCATCCACTTGCATCCCCCTTTAAATAGACCCCTGGTTACAGGTGACATACAGGTCATTGTGTGGAAAAGATTACCAGGTAATTTAGTGGAGGCAGGGACCCTTGGGGCATTAAAGACGCAGTGCAGGCTGCTTTCTATTTTATCTCTAGTTTATGTAAGCCCTTGCATGTTATTTTACTTGTAACTTGCACCAAAAGGTGTTAGCAATGATGGTAACCTGTGGTAAGGCTTTTAATTTAAAAGGTACATTTTAATTGTTGTTAGATTTTTAGATTTATTAATTGAACTAATAATTGCGTTCCTCTCCACCTCAGCTGTTGTCTGGGGGTTCTGGCGCAAAAAGACCACAATGCATCACCCACCTGGGTGCTACTCATCAGTTTTGATATTTGTTATGGTTTCATATTTTAATTTGCTTCCTTGTATTTGGTGCTATAATAAGTAATACAATCCCAGTCACTGTACCTTGACCTTCCCCATATCCTAAAACCCATGCAAACACCTCTACTGCTTGCAATTGGAGATATTAATATTAATATTTTATGTTGTTCTGAGAGGAGAGCCACATGTATAAACAGTGCTGAGCAGAAAAATGCCCTCAGAAAGCCGCGTAAGGGAGTTTCCACACACAAATTCAGATTTCAAATTACACGTGCTGTGAGAATCTGCGTACCTCTGCACACGTTGGACACCATGTACGCAATGTTTGGCGCCAGTGTGATATGGCAACATAGTGACCGAAAGGCAAAGGTAGAAAATTCAAAACTTTTTTTAAGCTGATTTCTGACTTTCACCCTGAGCATTCTTTTACACATTCTTTTACTCAGTTGTATACATGTGGCCCCTGGAGTACTGCTGGGGAAATAAAGCCTGGACTGCATTTATCAATAAGACCTCCATTAAGAGTGGTTTGGAGCAGCTACCCGTCTTCCATTATATCTGCTGTTTATCTGTCAGTTTTAACAAGTCTATTTGTTTTTTGTTGTTGCTTTTTTTGATAGCTGTGCTAGTATGTGGTGTACACGTGACTGTTAGCAGCATTGCAAAACACATCTGTTCCATCTCTGCCATTTAATTTTAATGATAAAATATTCCTTTGGCTCATTATAATGGAGTTCGCTAGACACGTGCCCAATGCATCTGTTCCATGGCTGCTTTTAATGTGTCTACCGCAGGCCTCCGGGTCATAGGCCCTCCAGTGTCACTGTGACAAAGCCTGTTTGTGATGTTTTTTTCTCTGCTCCGCTGTGAAAAATGTGTCTGCAGCGACACGCCGCCTCACACCGGCATATAAGCGCTAGCCTCTCTGTGACAAATCTGAGCTCCCTTGCAGACTCGAGCACTAGTCATGAATCTTTGTTTTAGTGCAGGAGAACAGTTGCTCTCGAGTGCTGGGTCCACGGGAGAAGACTTCATTAGTTTAGTTTGGCTTTCTCTGCCCTGACAGCCGCACAATGCGCGGACACGGCTCCTCGGAAAAAGCGCAGTTTGACTGACTGAGCGGCGGAGTGATTTTATTTTTTCTCATCTTCTTCTTCTCTGTTAAATCACGCGCGCTGCATTTCCACCGCGTGTTTAATGTGTTTCAGAGCTGCATTTTTTCAGGTGCCCTGCATTATTTATGAACATGAGTCACGGTTCACAGTTAGAGGAGTGTTTGTCGTCCATGCGGAATGAAGTGTTTATTTAGCGGTGGAGATAATCCCACACAGTGCAGACTGTATCAGGAACGATCAGCGGCACACTTTTTCTTGGTGACGCTGCGGTTTGTGTTGACAGAGCTGCTTGTTGTTTTAAGCGGATCATATCTATGGTGTAATATTAGGTAATGCATTGTGATAACTTGTCATAGTTAAAATTTAATTAGAGGCCATTTTGAAACTCATGTGCACGAAGACATTACCGTTTCGAACAAAGATGTGTCATTTTTTCAAAGATCTGTGTTTTTTCATTCGTACAATCTCTCCACAAGCTGATTTTCAGATCAGGGATGCGCACACCTGGTTTTGGCGTCCCAGGGTGTCTGATGGCTTTCTTAATTACTCACATAAAGTAGATGGTAACGCAGTTTAACTCACCTTGCCTGATTTGTTGGATCTGATGACAAAAACCAGCAGACTTCATGGCTCTCCAGGACCAGGGTTTTAGACCCATTACATTACAGGAATTTAGCAGACGCTCTTATCCAGAGCTTTTCTCTTTTTTTTTGTTGCATTTTTTACATATTATCCATTTTATACAGCTGGATATATACTGAAGCGATTCAGGTTAAGCACCTTGCTCAAGCGTACAACGGTAGTTCCTTAGCCATTATACTACACTGCCGCCTAAGGTGAAGACCCCTGCTTGTAGGTGAAGTTCTGCCTGCTCAGGTTATTGATAGATTGCACGCTGCATACCTTGAGCTACAGATTTATTATTGGGGAAAACAAACGGAGCAAATATCGTTTTGCATTCATCAAATACAGTTTGAAACGACGACAAAAACATTGATGCACAGAAGCAGAATAACTGGGTTTATAGGGGCTACACAACAACCTTTATGTTTTTAACATGCTGTCGCACCTTTTACTGTGGTGATGCATTGGCGAACAGGCCTAAAGTAAGGGTTTCTGAGATCATCGCTGGTACATTGGTACATGTGTTAAGGTAGAAAAGGTACATAGTGTATTTTCCCTTACTGTACCTGGTACAGGTTGTTTTTGTGTAGGTGTGTCAGTCCTCTCTGCTTGTCACAGGTAGCTGCGTATCAGGTGTGAGTGTCACATGGGTTCCTCCCCTGCCCTGGGAACATTGGCAGGTTGCCAGTTTGGCCAGGTTGATGAATTCTTTTCCAGCCTTTAAAAATTCTACAGTGCCAAAATCGGTAACATAAGCAGCAAATAATGTCTATCAATTTATCATGTGTCTTAGATTGTGTGCGTGTGTGCGCACGTGCGGGTGTGCGCATTGTGTATGTAATGTAAGGCTCGACTGCTCTCGCTCAGTGTAATACACACTTAAACCTGTGCAAAATGCTTTAATCCTGACCACTTTGTCTCACAGTGGTAATGACGTGAGTGGTGAAATTGCACAGCGACTACAGCCAGGGATGGAAGGCTGGGATTTGGGATTTGGGTGGACAGACCGACCCAATCGCCACGCATCCCTAACAAAACACAGCCAGCATGTGACACGGGATCAAATATTCTATTACACTTATTATTATTATACAGTCACCTGTTATTGACTTCACTTTTACCTTTTTAGAAATCTTTTGGATGACATCACCATCTTTTTTTTGTTGCCAGTGCCCTTGTATGTCCTGTACCGTCATACCACCTGAAGACCTCCACCTGTTTCAGCCGAGCAGCAGATTTTATTCTCTTTTTCTGCTATTTTATTATTATTTTGAGTCATTTCCCCAGGCTGTTGGTGGTTGGCTTGTACCAGGTGGCAGTGCAACGCTGTGATGGAGTGTGCACACAGAGTACAGAGTGACTATTTATCTGCGGTTCTGAAGCTGGGAAAAGCGGGCGGATCTCTGCCGGTTCTCAGGGTTCAGGTCTGATTAGTAGGAGAGAGCAGCGAGGCCTCAGATCAGCCATCATTTCAGCTTTAAATCCCCTTAAAGTCTCCCTCTGCTGACTAACAGCATGCCCGGACTATCCACTTTGAAGCTAGGAGAGGAATTGCATGCGATTAATGCTCGTCTCAGAACGGGGCTCTGTTTTGATTTCTGTTTCTTCATCTAGCAATTTGCGTAACGTGTATGTCAGAGGCCACACTAACACAGGATTCTGTGTTTTTGAAACGGGGGACAAAATTAAGAGAACACACATGTTCCGAGTTGTGAAAAAACTGGTGTATTGATTGCGACAGTTGGTATATTGATTGTGAGTGACAGTTGTAGTTGAGAAATGTCTGCATTGATCTGCAAAATCTGTGCAAATTTGTAACATTTTGAATGTAGCCTACAAATAATGGGGAAACGATCGATTGACACAGCTCACATTAACTTATCCTAAATACAAAATGCGTGCAAAACATGGCATCTTTTGCCACTCAGAGCGACAGCAACAACTGTTGATTGACAAGCTCATTTCAAATAGTCTGCTATGCTTTTTGGTTTTGACTGTAAATATGTAAACAAAGTAAATTAACACTGGTCAGATAAAAGCTGAACATTTGGGCAACACCTGCATGAGAGTTAGCTGTAGCTTACCTCATAACAGTGTATTTGGCAACTTAACTATCTGACATGTATGCACCTACATCACTGCCATTATGTTAATCTTACACGGTTACCTCATATTACTAAAGCATGAAAAATAATTACACTACTATGTCAGTTTGCTTAAAATGGATAACATTTATGAGAATTGCACACTTATCTCCATGAAATGCAAAAAGTATTTATTTTAAAATTATCAACATGGTTTGGCAGTATGCCTTCATCGAGGTGTAATAATGTTAGTTTTCTTAAAACGCAAATTAAATTTGTTGAAATGCAGAAAGCCTCCGTTTTGATGATGGCGATTTCCAGAAGCTTGTGTGACCGCTGGTGTGTATCATGAGACGCATCATGAATGAGGACTACACAAATTAACAATAAATAATATAATCATAGATACGGCATGTAAATTGATACTGTATATCAACATTAGATGTATTTTATGAATGTAAAGGAACCAATGAGAGGAGTTTCCCCAGTGATGCCGCATGAATCCCTTTCATTGTATTTTCCCTCATTGTATGGTGGGTTTAAAAAGCACAGGGCTTTTCTCTTTTTTTTGTTTTGAGGCATTAGGATGTGAGACACGTGCTGGTGTCTGAACAGCGTCCCCTCTCAGCGTATCGGCGACCGGTGGCACATTGTAATCAGTGCCCCTCTCGGTCCCGGCTCCGGTCGCTCCCTCGAAAGCCGACGCTTCGACCTTGCCGTAGCGGGAGGCGACGGAGCTCCGACCTTGGCGATCAGCGCCAGCGTGCAGTCAGAACCTGGCCCGGTGCCGTATTGCGCATGTAAAAGAACCTCCCGCCTCCTGCTTACACGGCCCGCCTGGACGGCCCTGGCAGAGACGGATTGATTCATTGCGCGAAAGCGAATCGATATGTTCAGCCGATATGAAATCCCTTGAAAACAAGGCCTGTCTGGAGGTGTGTTTGAAACGATGTGGATCTCATTGGGACTAATGGGGGTATTAATCACAGAGAGGTCTCTCCCCTGCTGCCCACTTTGTGAGTTTGTGTGTGTGTGTGTGTGTGTGTGTGTGTGTGTGTGTGTGTGTGTTGGGGGGGGTGTTTCCCTGTTCAAACTCCAAGTCGTTTAAGTTGTTCTCAGGAAATCAATGACAGAACTCTCCTCTTACAACTTTTATGGTTGGGTTAAGTTGTACTACAGGAGACCCAGATGTTGATATCTGTCTGTCTGCTCCTAGATGTGTTGATCTGATGGGTCTCCAACACAAATAAGAAAAAAATAAGCATGACTGGAGAAAAAAATGCTTAAAAGATAAATTACCTGCCAGTAGTGTCACATTGACTGACTTTTTTAAAACGTGGAATATAATATTACATTAAGCAAAATAATCTTGCTAGGTAAGAAATTAAATCTTAAAGCGACGATAAACAAGTTATTGCCTGCATTTAAGTTTATAAAACCCTTTAAGGTTTTTTTATTTGCAGTGGAAATGTAAGTCTCGAGCAACGTCCCAGTGTGGCTGTGGCCGGGACTAGAGTTTGAAACGGGCCCAAAATTTTTTTGCCCAAATCGACATGGACCATCCTTCTCAGCCCAAGCCCGACCAGAGCCCGCGTGCTGCAGCATTCTGAGCTGATTAGAACCCGACTTTAACCGATGCACCCTGGTGCGTGTGATTATCTGCCATAATGCTGCTGATGCATGCACACATCAAAAGCATCGGCCTGCTACCAAATAGCCTACATTAGCTTACGAATGAAGATGATTAGAGAAAACAAATATTACAGTTTTCAGGATTACTAGGTTACAACATCATCATAGCCTGCACAAATGCTAGGCTCTGACAACGAAAGCCCAAACAAATTCTTATTCAACTCTCTCACAAGAATCTGGAAGTTGGGCCAAATGACGATTATCTGTCCATGATACTAGGACTTGGGCTACTTATTCAATTAAACATCATAATAATCATATTTGTGATATTGATGCCATCGTAACATTGATGTTCCTGTTTTACAGCTGCTGTAGATTCTCAAGCAGGATATCACAGTATTTGCATTTTACGAACCCCACGCTTTCGTTTGCAGCTTGGTAAAAAACCATATAAAAGTTTATCCAAACCTCAGATTTTCCTCTCGAACGTTTCATACTCCCTCGACAATAACATTTAATAACATTTTCTTTACCGGCTCAGCCTCCATTATGTCACTCACAGTCTCATAGCTTAGCTTTCTAGCTTGCCTAACTGCCATCCAGCTGGCATGCTCCTTTCGCTCAAAATTGAAAGGGCCAGCTACAAACTGGGCCCAAACTTTTTACTGTCTGGGTTTGACCCGAACTGAGCCCGATATAAAATGACAGAATTAGGGCCTGAACCTACCTGAACCCTCGGGTTTTGGTCTTTTTTCAGGCTCAGGTGAAAATGACGAGCTCTAACCAGGACTCCCTTGGGGGACAGGCAATTGAGCTGCCCATGTCCTCTCCCAGGTAGGGAGGGTTTCAGTGAACAGCATAAACCCCTGCCTACTCACTAGCATCTAACCTGTGACCTTTCTGCATCAACTGCCTCAGCTGCGCGGTTACTGCAATGGCCCAACTGGCAGCTATGCAGATGTACATTACAACATATTCTTAATATCACTCTGAATTCATCTCCTTCTCTCTTTCTGCAGGGTACTCAGCCATAACAAGATCTCCCTGCTGAAAAACAGCTCCTTCTTGGGTTTTTCATACCTGGAGAGACTGTAAGTAATTGACCTTTTTTTACTTTTTCATTTCATTGAGTGAGCTGGTACTTTTGTCATTCTGCAGCTGTGCACAAAGTCCTTTCCGCTCTCGTGAAATGAGCTGCAGTCTTCTTGCTGTTGGAATAATCCCACGTTTAAAACTCTCAGGAAAGGAAGAGGGGAAAAAGGGAGAGGGTGGGAGAGAGTGGTTTCGATGGGCCGCTGATCTTTGGCGAGATGGACATCTGGGTAATTTAATTCCGCCTTGGGTTAAGAATTCATTATTTTCTCACCTGTGTCCACTTCTTAATCGCCTGTTTATTTCTTCTCATCTTCGTGTCAGTGGCATTAGGTAGGCGTGTGCAATCTGACTGTATTTCTACAACGTGTCTGAAAGGAGCCATTTTACTCACAGGACCGTGACTCTGTAATGGTTTACGTCTCTTCACACACCATTGACGGCATGTTACTGCAGGCAGTTATAATATTCTTTATAACAGAAATGCTAATTTGTACTATTACTGTAACTAATTTAAAGATGTATTTTAGTGGGCACAATTCCAAAATGCATTGTGAAATGTACCTGTTGGTCGAATTTTAGTTTTACCACATTAGGAAGGGTTCACACTGCTGCATTCCTAGAATAGCTGGAATAGCTATTTTTTGTACTAATTCTGCCGTTAGAAACTGATCCTGGATCCAAATTCACATTCTGATGTTCTGTATGTTTTCCAAGCCCTTTTCTTATCGCCAGTATGGTGTGACACCAACATCTTAAGCCTCATGTGGTCAGAAGTCATATCTTTACTGTTCCCTCCATTTTGAGACGGACACTTCATCGTTGCTCTTGGCCTCAGTAAACGACTTCTAAAGTAGCACATTGGCCCTTGACCCTGGGTGGTTGGGTGGGCAGACGCCCCATGCCCATGCTCCTTGCCAAGAGTCTTTTATCCAGCGACACAAACGCGAAAGCGCTACGTTAGGGTGCAGGCGGCAACCCAGCCGTGATACCAGCTGCTGCGGCGGCCGGTCATTTGGCACCGTGAAACCCAGCGTGGCGATAGCTTCACAGAATGTCATTGCGTAGTGACTACAGCCAGGGGTGTAAGGCTGGGAGAAGAAGAGGGTGGAGGAGGGGTTAGCGGGCGGGGCGGGGCGGGGGTTCTGAGTCTGAGAGGGAAATCAATTTGAACCCCACAAGCATGTTAAACAACCTGTGATGCGGTGAAGCAGGCCGGCTTGTGTCTCCTGATAGGCTCTCTTTGAGATGCTGCTCCGGAGCGCGTTTCTGCGTGTTGTGTTGTCGATTTAATGGGGTATTGACTAAAAATCCTCTCATGCCTGATCAAAGTTAACATCTGCTTTCCCCAGATGGGAAATAACCTGCATAATTCAACAGCCCTCACTTTCATCACTTTTCATATGCGCTAAATGCAGGCCTGTCCGTTTATTGAGGTTTTGCTAGTATCTCACTTGCTGAAAACATATTTTCCCCATTTCTAACCACCGGAATAGATTTTGGGAGTAGCAATGAAACATTTGGAAGGCAACGCATGAATTCAACACCCAAACAGAAGGTAAACAAGAGGATCAAAACTGATGACTCAATTCTAAAGAGACACTTCACTTTCGAATTGTCCTCCGGATGACAGTTAGAGGGTAATAAACACAGGTGAATGGGGTCTGTCCGGTTGATTTACAGAGCTGTGTTCATGGAACGTTTTCTGCCCTTTTTACATGTTCAACATTACCAAAACCTACACGTTGCCTCACATTTCCAACTGGCAAACGATTAAAACACCCTGGGCTTGTGAGCTGAATACCCAAGTAAGTCATCTTCTCTTTATCTGTGTGGGTATCTTCTTATTTATAACTGCTTCCAGACTTGTGCAGAAAAAGTCTTCTGTTGCTATAGTCATTTTAGCTGGGGGTGCGCTAGAAAAAATAAATGAATAAATTGGACGAAAATATATATCCTCTCGCTCTGAAATCGTATTATGTGGTCACCCCCTGCACGCCCTGAATGTTCTCCATCTCATGGAAAAAGCCACTCCACAGCTATAACTTCCCACTTCCTATTGGTTTGCATGAAAATAACTTTTAGTTCTGAGAGTGAGAGAGAGAGAGAGAGAGAGAGAAAGAAAGAGGGGAAGGAAAAAGTGGGGGGAAGGGAGCGAGGGACAAACATTTCTGGAGAAAAGAGACAGTGTGTGTGTGTGTGTGTGAGAGAGAGAAAGAGAGAGAAAGAGAGAGAGAGAGAGAGAGAGAGCTCTGTTATTCTGTTTCTCAGTTACATTCATGTTTGAGGGCTATTCCCTGTAGGTGTGATTATATCACAGAGGAAGAACGGCGAACAAAGTTCTGTGCATTTAGAGTAGAAATAATACACATGGAAATGACTGCCACCTGCATCTGGAACAGTTTATTTAATTAAACCTACTGAAATAAAAGGTGATTAAACGTGTATATTCTTCATAGTAACAAGCTAAATGTATACATGGAAACCCATAACCCGCCCCCCGGTTTTCATTCTCAAGTTAAAAAATGGAGATGGAGGATAGAGATGTGGTTGGTGGGTGTTCTGTTGGGGTTTAGTTATTTTCGAGTGTCACTGCTTTTACCCCCCTGACATATAACGTTATTTACCAGTCTTTGAGCTCAGTACACAGGGTGCTGAATCATTCTTCATTTGGAAGAAATGCTTAATTATATTTAGAATCTGAGTGAGAAAGGCCCGAAGGCACTAGGCAGGTTTTTCTGCCGCATGGAAAGACATTAATTCATGCATACATGCTTAATTCAATGAATTAAAAAGTGCACTATGTAGGATCTTTATCCTTGCTGTGGTCCTGTGTATACAATCAAAGATGTCTCCTTCTGTTTCCTCCTGTGTCCTCAACCCCGCCCACTCAAGGTACCCAACTTCAGCCATCTGGTGACCCTACTTTAGAGCTAGAGATAAGCTAAATTAACAGGGACAGACAGCAAACACACAAACTCTGTCGCTTTTAATCCCCTTTGCTAAACTTCAGCTGTCGTCATCGAGGACAAGCAAATCCTAGGTTGTTTGCTTTTCTTGAACGCCCCCCCCCGTGTTGTTTTTGGCTTCACTGTACTCGTTTTTTTTTTTTACCTCGTCAGTAACTAGCTAACTACGCTACACTGACACCTGAACCTGATCTCCCCCCACAGGCTCTGTAGCCACACCCTCCCCTCCTCTCACAGCAAAGGGAGTCACGCCCAGAAATGTCCTGGACACATCTTAGAATAATAAATACAGGCAGAGGAGCACGGATTCGGCAAATGTGCACAAAGACAAGAGATTGCCAGCGCATCAAAGATATGACTGAGCGTGGTTATTTTATTATGTTCATGGTAAAAATCCTGCATAATGCACCTTTTAAAGAGAATGTTAAAGAGAGAAACAAATCATTGTTGAATTATTAATTGACCGA
Organism: Ilyophis sp. 1 JC-2022; assembly: GCA_022702515.1. Taxonomy (NCBI): domain Eukaryota; kingdom Metazoa; phylum Chordata; class Actinopteri; order Anguilliformes; family Synaphobranchidae; genus Ilyophis; species Ilyophis sp. 1 JC-2022. The sequence goes on along the minus strand of CM040396.1, from coordinate 90,694,290 downwards.
TGCACGGCACTAGTTGGAACCATTGTTGAATATCATTTATGCCTGAGTGTTGCTCCCAAAAGAATGAATGTTTTCTGACCGTGTTAAAATGAGGTTGAGTGTGGTCCAATATGGTCTGATGCTATGGTAATGGTGGCAATGCGTATCACACAGTGTCTTTTGTTTGACATGTATAGCTCCTCCCTAACTCCATATTCTTCCTCTTTGTTTCGTCTCCCGCTGATGGGGCACCTAGTTCCCTGTAGTCCCAGCCCGGCCTGCCCCAGGACTGCCACCTCTTCAGGTCTCTTTCAAACGGTCTCAAAATTAACTTGACCATATTTGTTCAGATGAAGCCACACCCTTAGCCGGCCAGAGGAGGACGGGCTCCCCCCTCTTGAGTCTGGTTCCTCACAAGGTTTCTTTTCTATATTCTGTCCAGGGAGTTTTTTCCTTGCCACTGTCACCTTCGGCTTCCTTTGTTTGGGGTTAGACTTGGATATCCCGCAAAGTGAATTGTGACAAATTCTTAATAAAATGTGTAATGAAAATATTGATTGATTGACTGATGGAAGATGGAGTCAGGAGTACGGGGAGAAGTCTCACAAGCCTCCTTTAAAAGGCTGAATCTGTGGCGCTCCTGGTGTTTTCCATCAGACACCAGAACTTTGACCTCAGGAGCACGTGACAGACTCTCCACCTCATAGTTGCAAGGGCGTAGCCGGCTTTGGGGTTTTGTCCTCGTGGAGGAAGAGGATGGGCCCTGTCCCGGGGTTACTGGCTGTCTGTGTGAAATTACACTCTTAAATCACACACCCCACACTCCAACCCAAGCCCCCCCCCTCGTCACAAGCACGTGCGTTTTTACGTGACGGTGCAAGAGAAGCTGTTGATTTTAGCGGAAGGACAGAAAAGCCAAGGGGCAAGAGGCCCAGTATCAAAGTCATACTGAATATTACCCCCCCCCTCCCCAAACATGACCCCCCTATCTCACCTCTGCTAACACACACACCCCCCACACCCTGTCAACCACAGCTGGAGCAGAGCCCTTTTTTTTTGCTTTAGGCCCAACCAGGCAGTGGCTGCAGCTAAGCAGGGAAATGTAGGACTCCACTGTGACCCCCCCCCCCCCCGCACACACACACACACACACACACACACACACACACACACACACAGATTTGGCTTGTCACACACCCCAAACTGTCAGTCTTTACCAAATGTTACATGAAAGCTTTAAAATTCAGCGTTTAAAATCTTCCGTTTTCATCAAGATGCTGGATCAGTGTCTGGCTAATTTATAACCAGGCTGGTGTCTTTGTTTTCGGACATAAGCTTCTTATACAGGTGAACCGATATGCTTCCCGGGCCTTTGCTGCAGAGGAGACTATAAACGCGTAGCTCGCTGTTCTCCTGCTGATGATTTGCCTGTCTGTCACCGCTCCCAGTTCACCGGGGTCTCTCTGCTGCACTTGGGCTTCCTGTCAGCCCTGCTGTTTCTCCCTGTTAGCCTAGTGTGCCTCTGAGCCTCCCTCCAAGGGAATGCCTTTCCTTTTGTCCTCCTGCACAATAGCACTGTTGTTTCCCATCATTCTCCTGCGGCCGAAGGAAGAGCGGGACGGCCCCACCTTCGACGGGCCCCTCTCACCCTCGCTCGTCCCCGTAACCACCACAGAACCGGTGTTTGCTGAACAGAGGCAAGATGTCAAACTTTCCACCGATTGGTTGTGAAGTGTATGCCCCCGTCTTTCTGATAGGTGCAGTGTACTTGCTTCTCCCTGTTTGATTGGGCTGTAATAGAATTGTCTCTCTCTGTTTGATTAGAAGGCACAGTGTCCATCTCTTCTTAGTTCATTGGGAAGCATTGGTGCTGCTAAAGAATTATTTATTTTTCCTATACCACCTATAACTAGAATTTCTTCTTTTAATTTGATTAATTAATTGATTGAGTCACTGGTTCCGATTCCGGGTTTGGAACCAACTACTCGGCCATGGGAGGCATTGTGATGGGTTGCTAGGGATACATGACAAAAAAAGAAAAAAAAACTTATGATATATCATTTCCATTGACAGTCACTCCAAATAATTTCAAAGCTGCACCACCTGTTGCATACATGTCACTACTTGGGTACATACAAAATTTTCAAAAGAGGTCACGGAATTATGTGTGTTCTCATGAAAGCTGTAGTAGGAAAGTTTGAAAATATTCAAGGCAAAAAGACTTCTCCATCCTATCACTCTCTTCTAAGCCCCTCCCACCAAATTATGCTCCAGTGCACGTGCAGAGACAGGCAAACAGGGAGGGGTTTATTCTACCGGGAGGATCTCTTGCTTGTAGATAGTTGCACTGATTGGTAGCTACATAGTTAGCTGATTAGTTGGCTTTTGGAAGACTGGCTTGAGATTTTTTGACAGCCTAGTACAGAGCCCAGGCCAGGACACTCACAGAAACCAGATTTTTTCTCAGAACACTTGATTTATTGATAGCTGCTGGAATGTAATGAGCAAATTTCGTAATTTTTATATCGAAAAAGTCTTACCTACTGCTCCTTTAATCCTTTCTGGATTCATGAAGTTTGGGAACCATTGGTTTAAGGGTCGAGACATTCATTATCATTTTGTCAGAGGTTAGCATTTGCTGGTAGTCCAGTCCTGATGCGGTTGAGCTGATTGGAGCTGCGTTCAGCAGTTCAGTTACCTTACCCTACAGGCCCTGCACGGTGCATATGCCAGAGAGAGGACTGTTTTGGGGTGATTATGTACACATAAATCGCACTGTTGGAGCTGTAGAGCTAAATGTTTAAAACTGTCTGGGTCAACAGAACAGAGGTGGAAGGCTAAGATGTACAGAACGGTAAAAAAGAGAGTGGGGGGGACAAAGTGGAGTGAGGACTTGCTTCAGTAGCAGCTGAAATATTAGCTGCCCAGTGTGGAGTTTACAGCAGGGCTTTTACAGGAAGCAGGACCAAGCCATGCGAGCTGCTCACATCAAACACTGGGGATCGGGGGTGGGGAGGGGGCGCTCGTTTTTTTAAACATTCATCTCTGTGAGTTTATCCAGCTGGGCTTCTCTGCCCCTGGCTGTTAGCGCTCATTCGCGGAACCGGAGTGCGTGTGATTGGTGGCGCTCGCCGACAGCCGGCCCGGTCCCGGCCCTCCAGGAAGCGGGAACACGTTTATTTCTTTAACTTCCATTCCATCCTGCCTGAACACCCACACCTTTCTTACCTTTGTCAATCAGTTGAGACAAATGTGGAAAAGCCTTCTTTACTTGAGCTGCAATAAATTATTATTCTAGTTTTTAATTGCACCATTTTTTCTTCTTCCTCCTCTTCTTCCCTGTCTTCCATTTTTTCTTTTTCTTTTTTATTCTTCCTTCATCATATTGCACCTTCTTCTTTGTCTTGTGCTTCTTTAATTACCAGCTTTTCTTGTTTCTTGCTCCTCGTTATCGTCATGGCAGCAGGCGAGTCTTTGAAGTGGCCTGGGCCTCTGGCCCTTGGCTGTCAGCATGCACCTTCAGTCCTGTGGTAAAAGTTTATTTTTCATCACTGCAATGCAAGAACTGCTCTGTGGTTAGCGAGGTTGTTACCTGCTGTGTCAATCCCCGGTGCGCTATCCTATTCTGTGGCTTTGCGCGTTGCCCTGAAGGCCCGTTACCGTGAGCACAGCAGGGAGAGCGTTTAGCTCTGAGACGGATGGAAGACCCATGGGCCAGTAGGTCGGGGGCCTGTTCACTGCTTCTTAGTTTTTCTGCATTTAAGCATGGGAAAATCCCGGTGACCCACTTCTCTTTAACGTTGTGTCTGTACCATGTGACATGCTACCCAACAGGCATGGAGAGTCACTGCTCGTGGGCCTGCGTGTGCGCATGCGGGCGTGTACGTGCCTGTTCATGCACGTGTGTGCATGCTCAGAAGGTCCCAAATAAAGAGATGTTTTATACATAATGACTGAGGTAATAGTGCACAGCCAGTTTGTTTTAGCTTCAAATTGAACAATTTCACATGAGTTACAGATCGTTAAAATCTGACAGTAGTCATCAATCACCCACTAATAACCGTCCTTGCAGATAGATATCTGGACTGCATCTACAGTATTGTAATTAATTGCGCTAAAATCATCACTGTGCTTAAGATTTATGAGAGAGTTACTGTTACACATAACTTGTTATACAGGCTTCATTTTTGTAATTATTGCAGGGCACTGAAAATGTCACACAGGATAATGGTGTATTTGGCAGTATCTGAGTTCAGTATTTAGAGGTCTGATTGGATTAAGCAGCCCTATCTTGGCAGTCAAAAGCACCAGTTGGTCTGGTCACTGAACATGGAAAATGGGGTCTCTGTGTGAGTGTGGGTTTTTTGTCTTTTGTGTTGAACTTGATGTATATTTAAAACGGAAAAAAGGAATCAGAAATGCGTTTCGCGGAGGGAAGCAGACCTCAGACGGGCGCTCCCCGGACGGTGAGGATGGCGGCTTGTAAAGTCATTGCAGATGTGCTTAGCTCACGGCGTGAGTGCTGGAGCTCGGCTATCTAGTCTGTGCATCGCGAACGAAAGCGAAACCTTTCGGATTCCCGTCAATTGCAGGACCTTGGGACGGGACGGGAAACCGGGATACAATTTCAGGAAGTTTTCACTGGCTGAAAAAAAAAAAATAATAAAAAAGGTTATGAAATTCAATCAATTTTTACAAGCTGTGTGATCCCCGAAGAAGAACGACGATGGTGTGTAGGAACATTATGAAACTCCCAGCGTCGTGTTGAACCAGATATCACTGCGGCATGGCGGCATCTCCGCAGTGCACAGCTGGGATTCATGGTAGCGCTATGATCTTAAAGGGATTACGTTCTCTAACACTGGGGCTAATGGCAAACTGAACATTCTAGATCATACCCTCATAACATCCCCTGTAGTGTCGACCACAGCGTAAGCTTCAGAAAGTCTCGAACTGTACCACAGGCAGAAACTCGCCTCTGCGTGATGGAAGACACCACTGAGGAGATGAGCCTTGGTGTGTCAGTGTTCTCTAATATGGACAGGGCGGTTTCTTGTGAGTGTGTGCAGGGTCTTGAGTATGTTTTCTGACTGTAAAAAAAAAAAAAAGGGGAAAGACAATTTGCAATTGGGCCTTTTTATTATATGTTTGACTGTTTTAAGGTTTAACGTTTTCAGATCATGTGTTCATTGCATTGCATTCCATCGCTGTCAAAGGTCATTGAACTGGGAGAGCGCAGAATGCACTTGAGTGTCATTCCCAACTCCCAATGGCACGGCTCACAATGGCCTTCTGACACAATGACGTAACTCTCCCTCTCCCCATCTCTCTCTCTCTCTCTCTCTTTCTCGCTCTCTCCCTCTGCCTCTCCCCATCTCTCTCCCTTTCTCTCTCTCTCTGTTCCAGAGATCTGAAGAATAATCTAATTAGTACCATCGAGCCTGGTGCATTCCGTGGACTGGCAGGACTACGGAGGCTGTGAGTGTGAGCTTGTGAAGGAGGGGGAAAACCACGATGAAGGCGACTGAGGGAGTGAGACGTTTGAGTGAATGAGTGAGCGAGCGAATGGATGAGAGAGTGAGGAAGAAGAGAGCGAGCATGCAAAGGTGATATGCAAAGCAGGCCTCATTGTCAATGAAACCCATAAATACACACAGGTGTAGGTGCAGATCTAATTTAGATATACACGTCCTTAAACTCTGTTGCACAGTGATGCATTGTAAAACTGAAAAACTACAGCCAGTTTATGCACATACACACACACACACACACACACGCGCACATGCCTGCACATGCACACATGCTCACGTCCATACAGTGGAAAGGACTTAACTCCACCCGCGATACACAGATATCTTTACTGCTTAAGTGTTGCATCCGCTGCTGATTTTGAGCATGTGTGCCGGGACGGTTAATTTAAGAGCTCCCTGACTGGTGATTACCCAGCACCGCGCTCGCTGTCCCACAGCTGCTTCACAAAAACAGCCTTTAATTAAAGTGGGGGAGGGAAGTGAGGCTGGGCTGCGACACCACCAGGCCCTTTTACAATGATAAAAAAACACTAAACCAAAAACGGCCCAGATGTTGGGCCTGAACCAGTGAGTTCCACCAATCCGGCTGTGCCTTTGTGTGTCTGTGTGTGAGGGTTAATGGGGTTGGGTGGGAGAAAGGTCACAGAAGGTTATATGGTTATGCTGGAGGATTTATTCCTGGCAAATAAACAATGGCAATAACTATGCCGATCTGAAGCTACTTGATAATTTTGGAGAAAGTTAAAAGATCTCACAGAAGGAATTTTCAGACACTCATACAGACACACACACACTCAGGCACACACACACATATTGCAGATCTGGCTCTAATACTCAAGCCCATTATATGACATGGGTTTTCTATCTTTCTAGGGATCTTTCCAATAACAGGATTGGCTGCCTTTCCCCCGAAATGTTTGTGGACCTCGGCAATCTCTCCAAATTGTGAGAAGACTACTGTAACCTTGGTTAATATTAAGGAATCATTAACCATGTCGTTTTGAAATTAAGTTTGTCTGCTGGCTTCTTCAGTAACCACCCTTTCCTCTCTTTGAGTGCCTGTTTGTTTGTTGTTGTTTATATTTAAGGAATTTATCAGGGAACATCTTCTCATCTCTACCAGAGGGACTCTTCACCCACCTGATTTCCCTCCAAGTACTGTAAGATTCTCACGTTTATTTTTCTCTCACGTGCATGTGAAAACACCAGACTATGCCTACAAATACACACACACACACACACACACACACAGAATGACAGCTGTAGTATTATGTAAATGCTTTGTCCTGCTGTAACACCTGTATGCTGTCACATCAGGTACTTCAGCTCGGAGTCTCTATACTGTGACTGTCACCTGCAGTGGCTCCTCCTGTGGGCGCGGGCCAGCGCTGTGCGCATTGGGAACGGCACGCCCTGCGCGTACCCCACCCACCTACATGGCCTGGAGTTTCGCAGTCTCAGGGAGCATCAGCTTAAATGTGGTGAGTCTTTTCCTGTGTGCTCAGGTACATTCCCACTGTTGTGTGTGTGTGTGTGTGTGTGTGTGTGTGCGTGCGTGCGCGCGCGTGTGTGTGTATAACTGCTGTTATCTATGGTTTTATGGAGACCCCTGTGAGGTGTTATAGTTTTTCGCTGGTGAAGATCAGGAGGAAATGTCAAGAATTTGTATGGCTGTCACATTTTCCAGCTATATGTCATATTTTCTTTGGTTTAAAAGTAATTTTTTTTTTTCACTCTGCCCACTTTTACCAATTTTGAGAAAATCAACATTTTTGTTTATTTTAAGTAGGTGTTCCTTGCATGACAAGTTATATACTTATACTTATCATTCCTAAGAATGATAGTGTAAAAGTAAAACTGCAAATATCTAACCATTTATTTCAAAAATAATTATACCCACCTTGAAAAATATTGTTTATCAAAACTGGAGGTTTGGAAAAAACCTCTATAATTATTTGGGTTGCAAAACCTGTTGGTTGATGCCTTTCAGATCCAAGTGTGTCTGTGGTGATGGTGCCACAACCTCTTCAACATATTTATTCTTATTTCATTCTATTAGTTCAGTATGTTTTCCACTACTCCTTTACTAAAAATTTTTTTTTTTAAATCCCCCTTGAATAGCAGTCAGTCAGTCAGAGCAATTTAAAATAAAATAACAGTCATATGTTTTCTAGCTGATAAAGAGCAGTTATGTTCTCAAGACGCGCAAATGCTAACACTGGCTGCAACTCTTGCCATTGATCCGGCTGCTATTGATCCGCCGATGATTGTATCCCCTGACAGACCATCTACTTGTGAAATAAATCAAAAGAACTTCTGATCCCTTCATAATCCTGGTCCTCAGTATAGAGGTGAGTGGCTCTTGCTATAGCCAGTTGAAAAGCCTCTCCCTCTAAACATGAAATGCTCTAGAGTGCATAGATGTGGGTGCTTTATAATCTCTGACACTCTGATGTGAATTGTTCACCAGGAATGTCTGGAGGAGAACACCATGTTCCCACGAATAAAACTAATACATTTCTGGCCTTTCCGGGCGCGTCCTCAGATTTTGCAGGAGGGGACATGAGCCATGAGCCTGCATTTGAGGCTTTCATTCTCCGATACTCCCGTCTTCCTGTATATGAAGGCCATATTTCAGACATGGGATCAGGAAATAATGTCTGTGTGTGTGCGCTAGAGAGCACAATTGAAGGATTAGCTTTACTGTGCTGTGTGTGTGTTTGTGACTCTGTGTGTGGGGTGGTTGCTATGGTTTATGAGGGCATTTGGGGACATGGCATGAGGACATTCGATGCCCTGTTTGTGGGTTTGTGTGTGTCTTTGGGCGGGTGCATGTGGTGTGAGTGTGCGTTCATGTTGTTCCAATACTTTTTTTTACTTCAATTCCGATACCAGCTTTGGTACTTCCATATTCTTTCCACTTTGATATCAATGGCGATACATCTTCTCTGTTCATACCAAATCGATACCAATGTAAACCACTGATAACCAAATTTTTCATAAAATTAAATATAAACTTTACATATCTTTTCAAAAATATTTATTAAAACAATATCTGTCGGACACAATCCGAAATAACGTTACTCAAGACCTAAACTATCTTGCTTTATGTATAATATATTCAGTTTGTATTCGTCAAATGACAATACAAGGGGTCTGAATTAACTTGCATGTGAGAACTTTGTGAACAATAGCACCAAACGTGTTAAACCATTGAAATACTGTAGTCTACACGTGCCATGCATCTCTCCGTTATCATCACACCTATCGGGATTTGAAGTCACTGAAGAGTTGGGGCAGGTTGTCGGATAGGTTGTTTGCTAAGTTGTCGGCTCATCATGGCTTTACTTCCCTCTAAAACACCATTTTATTGACACAATATTTTCCAAATGGGCACTGTAATAATGTTGTCAGCTTTGCCTTTATCTTTGGCTTTGAAACACACACACTCACAGGCCATTAGGCACGCCCACTTCTTCAACATTCCCTTCAATTCTTAAAGGAACAGTATTTTAATATTTTTTTGCAATGGATGACAATCAATTCGCTGCAATAAAAAGCAATGTCAGGCATGTTTATATAAAGTATCGAATTTTGCAAAATGTATCTTATAATTTAAACTTTTTTACAGGTACAGGTAATACCGTGCAATCCTAGTGCGTGCGTGCGCGTGTGCGTGTATTATCTCTTATGTATAACCACTCAATCCTTATCAGAAAGTACAACTGTATATAGCTCCACATCAATGATAATTTTTTCAAGGAATATGAAATTCCTGTCCATTACAGGATGATACAGAGAGCTCGTGCTAAATTCTACCAAGTCTGCATAATGCTATTTTTAAGTGTGTTGCAATGCAAAATTAATATTTTTAACACATATAATGTGTTTGTTGTAAGCCCCCTCTCAGCATATACTTAATGTAAAAAGTTTGAAAGGTTGAAATTGGAGTCTATTGACTGAAATTGGAGTATTTTGACTCTAGTTCTTTAGAGGAAGGTAAGGTTAATTTAAAAAAAGAATCCGTTATGAGAAGCAGACACATCCAGAGCACATCTTTAAGTCATTATTCACTCGCTGCTCTGACATAATTTGTCTAGGATGGGTCATATTTGGAGGTTGAGTCCTGTGAGTATTTGTCTTTGAAAAGAAAAGAAAAGAAAAAACAACATTAGCGTCTGTTTCCTTTAAGAATCAGGTGCTTCCTTTGCTGAGGTCAGAAAATTGTCGACTCTGTTAATCTTATTTCAGCCGGCAAGACCTTCACGGCAGCTTCAAATTTCTGATTTGTGAATACTGTCCTTGTTGTCTCTGAATAAAACTTATACATCACTTTTTATGGTAGGCTTGCATTAAGAGACAACTGAAATTGGACTTTAAAGGGAATACATAGGTTTTACTTGTTTGGTTGTCAGGCCTGAAGTCTTTATTACCTCGTGCAGTGAGAGCAACTTTCCTGCTTATGTATGGCTTCCTGCTTTGCAAAGATGGAGTCAAAGGTCATGGGGTCCAGGGGGTCACAAACAGTGGATTCATCATCTAAAGGGATGCAGGAATATCATTATATTTATAATGAGAAACTGCACTGATGTAGCTCCTTTCATGGATCTCAAAATGCAGCGCACTTGTGGGTCGTTGGCACATAGCTCAAATTAACCTGGGTGACATGGCAGCCATGTTTTCCAGAGTGCTTGCGGCACATCGTGTAGAGGCAGCGAAGGGGATTTATTTTGCCAATTAAGCTGGGAGATGATTCTATGACCATGCTCAGTGAACCCGATGGAGAGTTTTGCTGACACTAGAGAACCTCCTAATTCTGTGATGAGTGCTATTGGATCCGACATTTTTTATACCAGTAATGACAAGTGTGTGTGTGTGTGTGTGCTCGCATGTGCATGTGTGTGTCAGAGGTCGCGCTACGATTTTAAACTGCCGGCCAGAATGTCCGGAAGGATTACAGTTTGTCGGACATTTTGATTTAAAAAAACGGCCATATCTATTTTCAATGCATGAACGACAGGCAGGTGCATTTAATGATGGAGCCTAACAACATATGTTACAGCATAGTATTATATTTTGGACTGAAAACTATTTGAAAATAAAGGAATAATATAAAAATGAAATATAACAGCTTCGCCTTGCACAAGCGGATGAATTACATTAAACGTTAAAATCGCGCATTTGGGGTGCGTAATGTTTTCTCAACAAAAGAAGCTGTCTTGATTTTGCATCATTAGTTTATTAGAACACATTTTATTTTCAGAATAACGAGCAATGACATCATTTTGAATAACGATTTAAACATTTCTTTACTCCAAGGCAAATTGCAGAGTTGCGGAAGATGCTATAAGGAAAAGAGCCAGCAACGACACGTGACAATTGGGATCCGACCTAACGTTAACAAACAACGCTTTCGGTAAAGTCAGACCAGAACAGTGTAGTCGTGATGTGCAAGTTTGAACGAATCGTTCGAAACGAATGATTCTTTTTACTGACTCAGTAGTGACAAGTCCTCTCCTCCACTAACTCGTTCACTGACTCGCCACTGACATACCTGCTACTTGCTAATGCGAACTGCGAAGACGATGCGAGACAACGTGTTACACTATTGTGCAACTCTTATATTAACTGTATTTGTGGAAATGCATCAAGTAAATCACTGTATTAACCTAGCCCTGTGAGAAAGCAACCACTTTTTGGCCTGAGCTGAAGGTCTGGCTGCACAAATCACTCACTCACTTGTAGTGATGTGCGAGTTTGAATGAATCGTTCGAAACGAAGGACTCTTTTTACTGACTCTGGAATGACAAGTCCTCTCCTCCACTAACTCGTTCACTGACTCGCCCCTCCTAACTGCTAATGTGAACGGCGAAGACGAGGAGAGACAACATGTTACTCACACTACTGTGTAACTCTTATATTAACTGTATTTGTGAAATGCATCAAGTAAATCACTGTATTAACCTAGCCCTGTGAGAAAGCAACCACTTTGGCGCTTGTTTCAACTCCGTATTCGCTCTCCCTGCCCTGAGCTGAAGGTCTGGCTGCACAAATCACTCACTCACTTGCTCTCCCAGCCCGCCCGGAGCTGTCTGACTCGGCTTACACGAAACACTCTCTCACTCGGTCGGTCACCCAGTACTCGCTCTCCCAGCCCCCGGAACCCACCACCCGCCTGAGCTCGCTAACTCGTGAGAGTACTGAGCAAGCCCCGAGAACAGCGCCGGGCTTTGAAGTCAATTTTATTTAGTGGTCAAACCGTGCAATTACAACTTCCAGGTCCGAAAAGCAGTTTTCTCGCACACAATCATGGGAAAAGGAGCGGCTGTAAAACGGTGGATAATTTTTTTTGAGCGTCACAACCCCCACAAAATAACTAATTTCACTATCAGAATTTGATCCATTCATTCCGATAACATTTGGAAAGTCTCAGTCGCACTATTAAATTACTTTATCCCATTCAGGAGGGCTAAACCGGAAGTTAGACTGACTTGATGACTCGAGTGACTCCAAAACCCGACTCTCTTTGGTGAGTGACTCATACAAACTCGAGTTAGTAAAAAGAGTCGAACCTCCCATCACTACAGTGTAGGCTATTGATGTAACAAGGAAAGAAATGCTGATTATATCAAGCTTATAGTCTAAGTTCAAGTAGGCTGTGCCTACTGACAGTTAAAAGAGATTCTGCGATTCTGTTTCGCAGCTATAACAACTAGGCTAGATGCAACATGTAGCTAATCAATCTATTTAAAATCAAATCTCTCAGACAGAGACTCTCGCCACTATCTTGAACTCACTGAGTAAGCTAGGCTAGCGAATATTATATTCTAAGCAATGCGTAACAGTTACAGTTATCAAGTAGAGTCAGCATAGATTGATCAAAAAAACTGACCTCTCTCTCGTTGCGTCTCCATATTTTATAGGCGATGGCCCAACCAACCAATCAGATATTAGAGGGATATATTATTTCTATGTGGCATTTTTATTATTGGCTGAATTGTCTATAGCCTACTGGCGGCGCTACGGGCACCGACTTCATATTGTCTGATTTTATTTTTTCTGGATTTGGCTTTGGGGGGGCAGGCGGAGCATTTGGGGGTGCATTGCCCTGCCCCCTCCCCTAGACACGGCCCTGGTGTTCATGTGCGTTTGTGTGTGTGTGTGTGTGTGTGTGTGTGTGTGTGTGTGTGTGTGCTCGCATGTGCATGTGTGTGCGTGCATTTGCATGCGGGCCTACGTGCGTGTATGTGTGTGCATGTGCGTTTGTGTGTGTGTGTGTGTGTGTGTGTGTGTGTGCGTGTGTGTGTGTTGTGTGTTGTGTGTGTGTGTAGTACAATATAATAAGAAAAAACACACAACACACACACAAAACACAACCAAACAACTGTGTGTCAGTCTCAGGTCAGTGGTACCGGGCCTTCCTTATATCCACAGTGTAAGTGGGAAGGCTCCAGCGCTAACATGTTCTTCCATTACAGTCCTCTGACATGTTTCTTTTGCAATTAAAATTGAATATAATATAATGAGCATAGATAATTATTGAACAAACATAAATTAAAGTGCAGATACTAAACGCATTGGTGGCAGCTTATAATTTATGATCATTTATAATAATTTGATATATTTATGATCTGGGCATGCTCATCTGAGATGGACAGACTTCAGGAATTAACAGCATGCAAAGGATATGTGACCAAATATGAAATATGATGCTTTAAAAATACATTAAAGCAAAGGGTATGACTACTTGTGTACATGAGAGATTTCAGTTTTAGATTTTTTTATACATGTTTTCAGTTTGTCATTATGGGTTATTAAGAGTAGATTGATGGGCAAATATGACAATTTTATCAATATAAAATTTAATCTACAACACAATAAAGTGTGCAAAAAGTGAAGGGGTATGAATACCTTCGAGCACCACTGTATTCTAATAATGACGATGCTAACAGCAATGCTATAAAATAATAGTGTACACTGATTCAGATAGTATCTGAAAATCTGCATTCCAGGTTTGAATAGTACTGTAATAAATCTCTGCTTGCTTTTGCAACATCATCTTGCCTTTAAATCTGTGAATTTGTCTGGCAGCCGCACAAGATTTTGGGGTTTTTGCGGGCTAGTGGGGAGTGCAGTGGAGTGGGGGCGCTGAGGGGGGTTTCGGGGTAACGTGCCGGTAATTTACGTGTCACACAATCGTTTCACCGTGCGTTCGGCGTGGAAACATAAACATCGCCTCGGAAAATGTAGCGAGGTAATAAAAGAGCCATTCATTTGCTGCGAGCGCGGTGACATCACGTCTGCTTGCAATCAGAGGAGCCGTATATCCACATTAACTCTGACTCCCTGCTCCCTTAAAGTCCGCCGCTGGCTACAGCTCCACCTCTGGGGAAGACTAAAGGCAAACAGCTTTTTCCCCCATAGAAGGTCCTTCTGAGGTCATCACAGTTTCAATTATAATTTAAATGAAAATTATTTGTTTTTCTAATGTGAGGAATGAAAGGTCAGTCTTGTCTCCAGCACCCCCCCCTCCCCCCTCTCCACCCACCCCCTGAAATTATACTGCTGCTGGCTTACTCACTTACCTAAATACAGGTGTTTTTCAGGTGTTATTTTTCTGCTTAAATGCCAGTCACAAACACACTTTCGTTGACCTGATTTGCATAATTAAAACATGCAGTCGGAATTGCCTGAGGACGGGTATGGGTGGGGCCTGCCACCCTCGCTACAGGTGTACTGGTGAGCTATACCTGAGATAAGTTACACCTGAGCTCATGGGTCAGCAACCCAGTGATGTTATTTTTTTCAAGGTTGTGTGCTGTTAAATAATTTTACAACTGAGAACTTTGGGATTTCAATGAAAAAAGGCAACTTCTAGCTTTGAAATGTGGTGTTTGTGCGATTGCTCGATACTTTTCTTTGCAGAGCTTAGACCCTATGGCTATATTCCAAAAATCATACAGTACTTTCATTCTACCTAGCGCACACAGAAGATGACTGTCAGTGATGACAAATGAGGACGTTTTCATTACAGAACTCCTGGGATGAAATTCCCTGGATATGATCTTGAATATTTTATCTATGCTTGTCATTCCCAGAACTCCCTCCTACGTGATGCTACTTCAAACATAAAAAATTCAGCTGTAGAACAAAGCGGCGAGCAAGAACCTTTTGTTCAAATGTTGTTATTCAACAAGTATTTTGTTGTCTCGACACTCTTGGCTAATGCAAATATATATATATATATACAATGGGGGAAATAAGTATTGGACACGTCAACAATTTTATTATCAAACATATTTCCAATGTAGCTATTCACATGAGATTTTGACCAGACATTGGTATTAACTCAATAAAACTACACAGCTACAGAAATTGTAAAGTTCCAATTCTTAAAAAAAGTTATGTGCAATAAAGTGAAATGACACAGGAAAAAAGTATTGAACACGCTAAATTAAATGTATTTAATACTTGGTAGAAAAGCCATATTTTTTATATTTGGTTGCATATCCTTTGCATGCCATGACTTTATGATGTCTGTGACCCAACAACATCAAAAGGCTCTTGGTATCTTATTTGCTGGTACTCTTACAAGCGATACTATAACAGCTCTGCATTTGAATGGATCTCTATGGGAATTGGGGGGTGAGACAAGATTTAGCTGTAAATTACACTGGAACAGTATAGAACACATGGTTGGCTAAGTGGCTCTAAGTCATCAAGGGTCTGATGTATTAAACAAGCCTTTAACCATCACTCTGCTGCCAGAAATACAGTAGATATGGAAGGATCACTTTAAGGGTTGTTTCTCCTGACAGATTTTCCTATTGAACTCTATGGAAAAATAAGTCAGGAGAAGAAACCCTTCAAGTTATCCATCCATATCTACTGTATTTCTGGCAGCAGAGTGATGGTTAAAGGCTTGTTTAATACATCAGACCCTTGATGACTTAGAGCCACTTAGCCAACCATGTGTTCTATACTGTTCAAGAGCCTTTTGATGTTGTTGGGTCACATACATCATAAAGTCATGGCATGCAAAGGATATGCAACCAAATATAAAAAATATGGCTTTTCTACCAAGTATATTAAATACATTTAATTTAGCGTGTTCAATACTTTTTTCCTGTGTCATTTAACTTTATTGCACATAACTTTTTTTAAGAATAGGAACTTTACAATTTCTTTAGCTGTGTAGTTTTATTGAGTTAATACCAATGTCTGGTCAAAATCCCATGTGAATAGCTACATTGGAAATATGTTTGATAATAAAATTGTTGACGTGTCCAATACTTATTTCCCCCATTGTATATATATATATATATTTTGAAATGCATCAGGGAATTTGATAAATATAGTCAGTATAGGTACATATAATGGATAATCGATTATCTGCTATCCATTGTCATACATAAAGGCAGTTTATGGCAAGATTTGTTCCTACCGTGTATTCAAATACTTGGTTGTATGTAGTCAGTGCATAAGTAGCATCCTTATATGATAGAATATTGCGTGTTCCTCACTGGAGGGATCCAAAAATCTTCTCAGTGTACTCTGGTCACAGACCCTGAACCCTCCCATGTCAGGCTCAATATACAGGCTCTGTCAGATTGGGCATGTGGATGTAGGGACCCTGTGGTAGGACACCATTTTTGAGACCTGTCTCTCTGTCTCTCTGTCTCTCTGTCTCTCTGTCTCTCTGTCTCTCTGTCTCTGTTTCTCTGTGCTCCAGTGGGACCTCTGGAGCTACCCCTGTTCCAGCTCATCCCTTCCCAGAGGCAGGTGGTGTTTCGAGGGGACCGGTTGCCGCTGCAGTGTACTGCATCATACTTGGACGAGTCCGTCAGACTGCAGTGGAGCCACAATGGCCGCCCTGTGAGTACGCACGAGCAGAGCGGCATTCTGGTGGAGGAGAGCATTATACACGACTGCTGCCAGGTCACCAGGTAATGGCTGCTTCATCCACGCACACATGAACGTACACGGACACTCGTGCACACGCACGCACATACACACGTGTGAATGTGTGTGTGGGTGGATGGGGTTTCATGTTTAGGTGGGGTTTTTTCTCTTTTTT
Organism: Ilyophis sp. 1 JC-2022; assembly: GCA_022702515.1. NCBI lineage: Eukaryota > Metazoa > Chordata > Actinopteri > Anguilliformes > Synaphobranchidae > Ilyophis > Ilyophis sp. 1 JC-2022. The sequence goes on along the minus strand of CM040396.1, from coordinate 90,677,703 downwards.
CTATCCTCCCCCTTGTCTCCGCCCACTGTAGCCTGTAATCTGTCTCTGGGTTCAAACAGAAAACGGACAGTTGTCGATTGGCTGACCCGGTGTTCAGTTGGAATGGAGCCCTATATAAATATGTAGTGATGACAGAAATATTTTTCCCCGCGCTGGCGGCCTCGAGCATCTCCGACGCGCCTCGCGCAGCTGGAGGTGCGCACGCCTCATTTCCTGTCCACCTCATGGAAGGAAGCGGCGTCTCCCGCTTCGCCGAGAACACGCACATTTTCCCCTCCGCCGTGTGGATGTTGGCCATCTTTTATGTTTTCGCCGTCTCCCTTATGCGCACTGAAAGATATACGACAAATTCCGCAGTCAAAGATTCAAGCTGGCGGTATCCACATCGGGCTTAGCGAGCGTTTGATTGTCATCCCGGAAAGGAGAAAGAAAAAACAGGTTACTCCAAATAGCCAGAATATGGCTGCCTGTCACCTGAGCACTGGGACATTAATAGTTACTACCTTATGGCACATAGCAACCATAATGGAATAAATTACTGTTGCTTTCCCTGTAACATTTGGTGAAAAACTGTCAGACGAATATAGGGACTCTAGTGTTTTACTGGGGCACGGTTTACTGCGTGGTATGGTGTGACTACAGTCCCAGAGGTACTGTTGAGGGGGCCCCACTGATTCATTCTGCTTTATTTCAGCCTGTCTGTTCATCTACAAAGACACGGGTAATTTGTCCTAACTAGCCGAGGCCTGCGACCAGACCTCCAGAGGCATACGCAGTGAATACACAGCCTCTGTCAAATCGCGCTGCAGAGCTTCATTCCAGTACGCCGGAAACACATTTCCCAGGTGCAATCGTATGGATTTAGTCCAATTCTGATTTTATTTTGATTAAGGGTCTGTCTTGCAATTAGTAACCGCATTCCCATGTACAAACAATTGATGCATTTTCTCCTCGGAGAACAACGTGCATTGTAATTCACTATTTTTCTTGGCAGTGGGCTTATCCCCCCTGAGAGAAACATGCTCTTTGCAGACGCAGACGGGCGGGTAAACTTTCCTGCCAAAGAAAAAAGGCACCTCCTCTTGACGTGGGTCCCACTTTGCCTCTGCCTCCGTCATGCATACGTCATAAACTAGCAGTGGAATGTTCCATCTCAAAGACATGGGCAGATCATAAGAGATAGTGGCATATTCCATCTCAAATATTATTAAAGAAAATATGGGGATCTGGCTGCACTGTTCCCCATCGAGGGAAATGGTGAGGTGAGAGAGTGAGGACGCCTGCAAAGTTTTCTGGATCTCCGATTGCTGGGGGCTTTCCAGCACTGCAAGTGTACAAGGTGCAGCTGATAAGAAAGCTGACTTCTCAGCAGGAGTGTATTAAACTGGCTGTGTCTGTAAGAATGACTGTAGTCAAGCTACCTCAGATTCATATCGCATACCATACATCACCCCGGATAAAACTGCCAGTTTGTGCAACTTTGTTCTTGCATGGTGTGCGTGTGCACGTGTGTGTGTGCGCGCGTGTGCATGTGCAAGCGTATGTGTTATAATTCAGATAAAATGTTATTTCCAGTATTTGAATGTGAGCGAAAGCTGGAAAGTGGGTGTTAATTGTACGGTTCTTTGTAGCTGGACTTCCTGCTGAGTGCGGGTGCTGTGCGAGACGCAGTGGAGGGAGAGAGAGGGAGATGAAGTGGCAAAAAGATTGAGTGATAGCGAAAGAGACGGAGAGTAAGGGAAAGACGAAGCTTAAATCTCACTCCATTAATCAAACCTTTTAATGCCTGTGGCCATCCTCTCCTTCGGAGGTGTCTTTCTGCTCCCCCTGTTTTTAATTTGCTTAATCGGACAGTGAAAAAACGGTCAAAGTTTTTAAGACAGGTACTTCTCTCCTCCATCTCCTTGTCTCCCATGTGTTGCAGCAGCCTTGGATCACCATGGAAACCAGATTTAATAGGCTTATTACTTCTTTGTTCATTTGATCACGGTCACACTGTAGCACAGATTGTCCCTCACACCAAGTAACCTGGCCCATCATCCCTGCGTGTGGAATCACAGGAGGGGGAAATAAAGTAAATGAAAGACTGAATATCATCCATTTTGGATGTCCATTTGGGACGATGTTATAGGCATCCTTGTTCAAAGATAGATTAGCTGTGTGGTGGTATTTGCTTCTGTTTACAATACTAAATGTTGTTTTGTTTGGCTAACTTTACACTTATCGATTGGAAATGGGCCTCTGTGCCTTCCTGATGATATTGCACTTTTGTCTTCCTGAGAACTGATGTTCTCCGCTTCTGTACGTCGCTCTGGGTTCGAGTAAACATAATGTAATGTAAGATGTAAGGAGACGATTGGAGAGAGGTGGGTGAAAGGAAAAATGGAGAGAGAAAGATGTAGAGATGGAGGGATCGTTGCATTACCTGGTGGACAGGACGGAGGGAGTGTGGGCATGGTAAGCACAGCATTTGGATCGATGGTGATAGATAACACCAGCTACCACTGACATTTCCTTGAACAAAAATCAGCAAACCATTTTGCCAGAACGAGTGCTCTTGGGAGAGAGTAGCCTCTTGTGTATGAGTGGGGGAGGATGCAGAGTGGAAAGATATTTTATTCATACTGAAATTACTCTCCAAAGCTCACAGGCTAAGGCCATCCTGCACCCAGACTTAGCCCAGTCTATTAAAGTGTTATCATCTCTACATAAGGGCCGCTGCTACTGTGTGCCGTGTGTGTGCCGTGTGTGTGCCGTGTGTGTGCCGTGCGTGTGCCTTGTGTGTGCCGTGTGTGCATTTGTGTGTGTGTCTACGCTAGCCTGCGAAGGACATGCCCCAATGTGCATGCATATACACATGGACACAACCTAGCAGGCTTGCGTATAAGAACACGCATGCTCTCACACAAACACGTGTAGACACACACACAGTTCTCATACACTCACGGGCACGAACACACACAGACACATTTACAACGCAAGTAAAGAAGTAAAGCCTGAGAAGTGAGAGACTGGCTACAGGAAGCAGCATTATATAAACAAATCATTAAACATCATGGGCAGTGTAAACGGCCGTATGACTCCTATGGGAAGCATTTTGCACAGACAGTTTTACAGTACAACAGTGGAAATGGGAATTTAGGTCATGGCTTTGTGTTTTCAAACCCCCCCCCCCCCCCCCAATAAATGACTTCTCGCTGATGGCAGTTTTTGTTACTGGTTATTATTCTATTTTGTGTCGGTATGGAATGATATGTCAGGGGAGGAGTTTATGGGGGGCGAGTTTGACAGACGCCAAGTTGCAGAGGCGGGATTGGCCATCCCATTGAGGCTTGTTTGCTCAACAGAAGCATAAACTATCTCTGCGGAGGCTGTATATTTGGGCTCCTCTTTTATACAGCCATCCATCTGAGAGTTACTGTTGTTTGTGCATAAGAGGATGGTTTCGTTTGAACTTGGGGGGAAATGGGAGTCCCAGAAATCCCTGCTGGCTGCCTGGTTCCCCTTGCAGGCAGCAAAACAGACATTTCAATGGACAACAAGGGCTCAGAAATTAATGTGAAGCGGTATCTATTCCTGTCGGGAAGCTTTGGTTAGTCTATAATTTCACAGGGAACGGTGGAAAATGCCCTTGGACTCGAAATTTTAAGAAAACTGTTGGCAATGTTGTAATCTGTTTCTAATCAAACCTGAAAGAAGATGACATCCTATTTCAGTTATCTTTTTTTTATGCATTTTGACATGGGTTGCAGGGTTACTGCAAGCTTCAAGGAGCCCAGTATTGGTTTGAGTTCAGAAACGCCGCTATTCTGGGCCTTGGCTGAGAGTTGATATAGCACTTAGCGGTCGTGTCTTTCAGAGCGGCGGCCGTCCGGAGAGCACGCTCTGTGATTCGTCAGCTGGGGTTTGGTGCGAGAACGGGCACCAGTGCGACTGCGTTCACATTAACCCCCGGCGTTCAACTGTCGGGCCTTTCAGAATGCGGGGCACGTGTCTGACTTCCTCTTTCTCTCACGTGTTCGTCTTTCGCTCTCCGCGACCAGCTCGCGTTGGTCTTTCGGTGACACGTTTTTAATCTAGTTGGCGGCCTCTGTGTTTCAGGCAGAGCCGTTCGCAGTGTCAATGAACCGTCAGTGAGCTGTTAACAGCACTCAATTCCTTCTTTTGTGTTGAATCTGTTTCGTGCTCTGCAGTTCTTGCCTGCTGGAGCAGTGCCTTCAATGAGCCGTTTTAGAATGTGGCACTGAAGCAGTGGCCAACCATGGCTGCATAAATAATCTTTTATCTGTATATATTGTCATCTCTGACACTGGGGGCGGATACTCACCACATTGTGTGCATTCTGTAGGGAAAGAGAAAATGCTTTTCAGGGCTTGAGCACAGTCATCAAATCAGAGCATATGACACAATCAAACATATGCTAAATTAAGCACTGTACATTTTATATTACTGGTCATTTGAATGTTGTGTAAACCAAGTGGTGTGATTTAACTTAGAATATGTTCTTCTTGAAACCACAGTTTTAGTTTTGTATTTGCATCAACAGAAGCTAGAAAAGAAACACTGTGTGTGTGTGTGTGTGTGTGTGTGTGAGTGATTTTAATACCTTTGAACCACTTTCAGTTTCCAATATGTTATTTGACATTTTAAATTAGCTTTAGCCTGGCTACATGTAGGATGCTCATGCTACACATGTGAAATACCCTTTCAACCAAATGTGGACAGGCTGCAACCTTGTAAATACCATGTAATATCATGCAAATTACAAAATTACTTCTTGATTTAAATTGGTTGGTAAATAATAACACATTTATGAATGGCAAAGTTATTCTCCTTACTTAGCCAATCACAGACTCGAAGCCACTGAGAATGTAGCCAATCACACACTCCCACCATGCCTCTTTTCCCAGAGAACTCATCCTCTCCAACATTGACATTGGTTTGTCGGGCCACTGGACCTGTCTGGTGACGAGTTCCCGTGGAAACAGCTCACAAAGCATGGAAATAGTTGTTCTGGAGACTTCAGCACCTTATTGCCCAGCTGAGCGGGTTACCAACAACAAGGGGGAATTCAGGTGGGTTTCAGGCATGGTCAGGCAGCATAAGCTGGGCCACTCAAGGCTATTTTTAGCTCATCTAACAGTTGAATGTTCAGATGACACACTGCTTTTATTTCACTAATCTTATCAAATTTCATATTTTAACATTTGACATTTTCTGTTGTTTGGATCCCCCATCCAAAATTCACTTTTGACTTTTAGAGAACACAAATTTATTATGCTCTGCATTCTGTCCAGTTTATTCCATAAAATAATTTTATCCTTTGATGAATAGGTGCTAAATCCGATAGGCCAGTTTTAACCGAGCACTGAAAGTAGAGCTGTATTTGTTGTTGAAACAGCTGCATTTAAATGCTGGCTTTGACTACATTGTGAGCCATAGAGAGGATCTTAAGTTTCTGAAATTTGGTTGCTTTTATGGAAATAAACACGATGGCTTAGTTTATGATATTTTTTTTGAGAGTGAGAGGGGAGAGAGAAGATGACTCGCGGTTGTCCTCCAAAACACACGTTTTCAGAAAGCTGCTTTTTTTTCATACCGCAGCCACAAACCGCGCATGTGCAGAGCCGGGACAGAGGAGACCCAATCATACTCATGCACATAGAGCAAGCCAAGGTCGCCCGGACGGCCAACGGGGTCGCTCGAGCAATGAACACTGCTATCCCTGCCAACTAAATCCCTTCCATGCTGCGCACTGTAAGCGGCAGTTTTACCGAGTGCGCTACCCAGCAGCCCCACTACTGGTTGTTTTAAAAAAAACAAACATATTACTTTAACACAGGGCTGCCCAACCCTGTTTCTGGAGATCTACCTGTAGGTTTTAATTTCTACCCTAATTTGGCTCACCTGATTAGCTAATTAGCAGCTCAACTAGATCTCTAGCTGTTAAATGAGGTGTGTTTTGTTAGGGTTGGAGTGAAAACCTACAGGACTGTAGATATCCAGGAGTAGGGTTGGGCAGCCCTGTTATAACACATTGAACATTGTATTTTTCATGTATTTAATGGTACTTTGTGCTGATGTTTTTGCATGGCCTTGCTTATTGCCTGTATTATACGGGCTGCTTCCTGCATACAGAGCATACATGCTTCTTCTTTTTTTGAGCCATAATGGTGGAGAAAATGAGCTATTGTTGTTTGTAGCAATACTGCCATTTATTACTAAGTAGAAGGTGCTGAAACTGAAATGTGGTAATGGCTCTCCAGCTTGTGAGATGTGCTCTCTTCAGCTTTTCTTTTTCGCTTAGTTATTTTGATGGTTGCGTAGCAGAAACACTTCACACAAGCTCTCACTGTGTGTTTTTTTTTTTTTTTTGGGGGGGGCACTGCTGTTATTTACAGTAGGATGTGGGGTTCATCTGGACTCTGTAGATTATACCCGGTCTGAATGTTTTCGATAAACGGATCCAGCACCTCTGCTCGGTGATGCTTCGCTGCGTGTAGTTCAATCTTTCAGAGATATAAGGATTGACAAGTCTGTTATTGCTGTTCTTCAGTTTGTCACGGGGCAGTGCCTCTTAACAAATTAAGATGGCGTCGCTGTGTTAACCCCGTAAGGTGATGTAATCGTATGCACTCGTAACAGAGGTGATTACGGCGTGATCAGTAATGGCTGAAATTAAGTAGGCTATTACCACTTTGTGATTAGTACTGCTTATAATGAAGTGAGATTGTGTCCCTGTGTGATTATTATTGCATATTAGGAAGTGAGTTTGTGTGTTTAGTACAGCATATTAAGAAGTGTGATTGTGTCCCTGTGTGATTATTACTGCATATTAGGAAGTGTGATTGTGTCCCTGTGTGATTATTATTGCATATTAGGAAGTGTGATTGTGTCCCTGTGTGATTATTACTGCATATTAGGAAGTGTGATTGTGTCCCTGTGTGATTATTACTGCATATTAGGAAGTGTGATTGTGTCCCTGTGTGATTATTACTGCATATTAGGAAGTGTGATTGTGTCCCTGTGTGATTATTACTGCATATTAGGAAGTGTGATTGTGTCCCTGTGTGAATATTACTGCATATTAGGAAGTGTGATTGTGTCCCTGTGTGAATATTACTGCATATTAGGAAGTGTGATTGTGTCCCTGTGTGAATATTACTGCATATTAGGAAGTGTGATTGTGTCCCTGTGTGATTATTACTGCATATTAGGAAGTGTGATTGTGTCCCTGTGTGAATATTACTGCATATTAGGAAGTGTGATTGTGTCCCTGTGTGAATATTACTGCATATTAGGAAGTGTGATTGTGTCCCTGTGTGATTATTACTGCATATTAGGAAGTGTGATTGTGTCCCTGTGTGAATATTACTGCATATTAGGAAGTGTGATTGTGTCCCTGTGTGAATATTACTGCATATTAGGAAGTGTGATTGTGTCCCTGTGTGAATATTACTGCATATTAGGAAGTGTGATTGTGTCCCTGTGTGAATATTACTGCATATTAGGAAGTGTGATTGTGTCCCTGTGTGAATATTACTGCATATTAAGAAGTGTGATTGTGTCCCTGTGTGAATATTACTGCATATTAGGAAGTGTGATTGTGTCCCTGTGTGATTATTACTGCATATTAGGAAGTGTGATTGTGTCCCTGTGTGATTATTACCACATATTAAGAAGTGTGATTGTGTCCCTGTGTGAATATTACTGCATATTAAGAAGTGTGATTGTGTCTCTGTGTGTGGGTACTGGGTAGGTGGCCCAGGACATTAGCAGGGATTCTGGCCTTCCTGCCCTGCCTACCTCACCCTTTCAGCACACCCCAACACCCCTCAGTTCCTCGGGAGAAGAAGGCGTGGCGGCGATGTGACCGGACGGGGCGTTGGGCGGAAGAGGACTACACTCAGTGTGCCTACGCCAATGAGTTCACCCGTGTCCTCTACCAGCTCAGCCAGGTAAGCCTGGCCCGACTCATTCATACAGGTATTCTTATACAGGGAGCCTGACTCATTCATACAGGTACTCTTATACCGGGAGCCTGACTCATTCATACAGGTATTCTTATACAGGGAGCCCGACTCATTCATACAGGTACTCTTATACAGGGAGCCCGACTCATTCATACAGGTATTCTTATACAGGGAGCCTGACTCATTCATACAGGTATTCTTATACAGGGAGCCCGACTCATTCATACAGGTATTATACAGGGAGCCCGACTCATTCATACAGGTATTATACAGGGAGCCTGACTCATTCATACAGGTATTCTTATACAGGGAGCCCGACTCATTCATACAGGTATTCTTATACAGGGAGCCTGACTCATTCATACAGGTACTCTTATACAGGGAGCCTGACTCATTCATACAGGTATTCTTATACAGGGAGCTCTAATATCGGTGCTCTCATGCACGTAGGTGATACAGGTGCTTGTGCAGATGTTCATTCATACAGGTACTCGCTCATACAGGTACCCCCATAGGGGTGCATCTTAGAGTAATATGATAGCACCTGCTTGGATAATGTGGTTTGTGGTAAAGCCAGACCTCTCCGTTCTTTCTGTTTCAGGTGGTGATCAATGCCACCAATGCCCAGGTGCTAGCGCAGCAGCTCTCCGCCTTCACCAACAGGGCGGCGCTCTTTGATGATAAGATGGACGTCATCTTCGTGACGCATATCATGGAGAGACTCCTGCGCTTCGTGGACCGGATACAAGATGTATGGTATATTACGGGTGTACTATTCAGTACAAAATGTACAGTGTATGAGGGTGTGCTATTCAGTACAAGATTTACAACATATCAGGGTATACTATTCAGTACAATATATACAGTATATCAGGGTGTATTATTCTGGACAATATATACAGTATATCAGGGTGTATTATTCCAGACAAAATTTGCGGCATATCAGGGTGTACTATTTGGTACAAGATGTGCGGTATATCAGGATGTACTATTCGGTACAAGATGTGCGGTATATCAGGGTGTGCTATTCGGTACAAGATGTGCGGTATATCAGGATGTACTATTCGGTACAAGATGTGCGGTATATCAGGATGTACTATTCGGTACAAGATGTGCGGTATATCAGGGTGTACTATACGGTACAAGATGTGCGGTATATCAGGGTGTGTGTCCACACTCCATTGCCTTGTTTCTGTGGCCTTGCACACCAGTGCCTGACAGATGAGAAATTTAAGTAAAATTAGAGGGAGGATTTTGCCCCTCTGGTATCTAGAGCGCTTTTCACAAAACGTCTTTCCGTCTGCACTCGATTGTGTCTTATAGTGTCCTTTAGAAATGGTTTACAGAGCTACCAAGAGAGCACCAATCGGCTAACATGCAATTTGGGGAAACTGTGCATATTGTCAGCTATTATTTTTGGTTTGGCATAGTTTTATTCCTCTGTCCATCAGATGTTTTTAGAATTCTAAAGACAGAATTCTGAGAACCAAATGTTCTTTGCCAGTTTCAAATTTGTGGAGGATAAATCCACAGCATTACGAGCTGGACACAGGAAACTCTTAACCTGGTCCAATTCTGTTTACTTTGGACGCAAGACTGAGAGATAAAAGTTTATGTTTATTCATACATCGTATAGAGGTTCTGGAGGGAACAATGAAACTGTTTTCATAAGATACTTTAAAATGGTTTTATTCTGTACAAGCAAAGGCCAACTAAAGGTCTAATTTTGTGGAGAAAACAACATTACTGTGATTAGAACAGGCTGTTCAGCCAATTTGGCTCTTTATTTTTATGATGGTTCTCTACATTAAAAAAATGTGTATATGCGTGTGTGTGTGTGTACATATATATACACTGCTCAAAGAAATGAAGGGAACACTTAATCAACACAGTATAACACCAAGTCAATTAAACTTCTGGGATATCGATCTGTCCAGTTAGGAAGCGTAAACGATTGTGAATCAATTTCACCTGGTTTGGTGCAAATGAAAGTGACAACAGATGGACAGGAGAGGCAACAGCAAGACAACCCCCAAAAAGTAAATGGTTTTGCAGGTGCTGGCCACAGACCATTTCTCTCCTTATCTTTCCTGACTGATTTTTCTCTAGTTTGCATTTTGCTAGTGCCCTTGTCACTACTGGTAGCATGAGGCGGTACCTGCAGCCCATTCAGGTTGCACAGGTAGTCCAGCTCCTCCAGGATGGCACATCCATACGTGCAGTCGCAAGAAGGTTTGCTGTGTCTCCCAGCACAGTCTCAAGAGCATGGAGGAGATACCGGGAGATGGACCATTACACGAGGAGAGCTGGACAGGGCCGTAGAAGGGCAACAACCCAGCAGCAGGACTGGTATCTGCTCCTTTGTGCGAGGAGGAACAATAGGAGCACTGCCAGAGCCCTACAAAATGACCTCCAGCGGGCTACTCGTGTGCATGTTTCTGACCAAACTGTCAGAAACAGACTCCATGAGGGTGGGATGAGGGCCCGACGTCCTGTAGTGGGACCTGTGCTCACAGCCCAGCACCGTGCAGCTCGATTGGCATTTGCCAGAGAACACCAGAATTGGCAGGTTTGCCATTGGCGCCCTGTTCTCTTCACAGATGAGAGCAGGTTCGCACTGAGCACATGTGACAGACCTGAAAGAGTCTGGAGATGCCGTGGCGAATGTTATGCTGCCTGCAACATCATCCAGCATGACTGGTTTGGTTTAATTGACTTGGTGTTATACTGTGATATCTTATTTTCTTATACTCTAGATATCTTATTTTCTGGTACTCTTGCAAGCGATACTATAACTCTGAATTTGAATGGATTTCTATGGGAATTGGGGAGTTGGACTAGATTTAGCTGTAAATTAGGCTGGAACAATATGGAATACATGGTTGGCAAAATGGCTGTAAGTCATCAAGGGTCTGACGTATCAAACAAGCCTTACCATCACTCTGCTGCCAGATATGCAGTAGATATGAATGGATAACTTGAAGGGTTTCTTCTCCTGACTTGTGTTTCCAAAGAGTTCAATAGGAAAATGTGTCAGGAGAAACAACCCTTAAAGTGATCCATCCATATCTACTGCATATCTGGCAGCAGAGTGATGGTTTGAGGCTCGTTTGATACCTCAGACCCTTGATGACTTACAGCCATTTTACCAACCATGTATTCCATACTGTTCCAGCATAATTTACAGCTAAATCTAGTCCCACCCCCCAATTCAGGAAGTCATGGCATGCAAAGGATATGTAACCAAATATTAAAAATGATTACCTTATTCTGCATTATGTTAAACTGTCCAATATTTTTTGATGCCAGAAAATGGCGGGGACTACGTACAAAAGGTTCTATCATTTCTAAACAGTTCATCCAATATGGATGGAAATACCCTCAAATTAAAGCTGACAGTCTGCACTTCAACCTCATTGTCATTATATTGTCATTGTCAAACTCAAAGTACTAGAGTACAGAACCAAAATAACAAAAAATGTGTCACCGTCCAATGAATTATGGTGCTCACTGTATATACATGTACACATATATATCAGGAATACATTGGGAGTGGGGAACAGTGACACTGACTATGATAACAAAGCAACAAAGACATCAGCCAAATTAATTGTATAATATAACTGATTTAAATGTGTATACATGCATTTGATTTTCACTTGGGCAAAAGTGTGCTCAGATGACAACGTGCTAAACCCATGCTCACTGATCTCAGATCAGTGTGAAGCGACATTTCACACCTTTATTCAGAGCAGCCTAATATCTTGCAGGAGAAAAAAAATAAACGTGACATTGATGTAAATATTTTACCCGTCCTCTGAAGGAAGTAATTACTTGCTGTTGGAGAGCATATCTAAATTAAATCTTAATGTGAAAAGCTGAGATGGTGATTGTCCCCTGTATAATTACAAACGAGGCAGGGGGGGGAGGGGTGGTAGACGGTGGGGCGGTAAGGGCGTCCAGCCTGCTGGAGCTACAGCGTATTTCAGCGATGGTCTGTTCTGTGCTGTGCAGCTCGGAGACTACATATCGGACATCGCCAGTAACATGATGCAGGTGGAGGAACATGTCCTGTGGATGGCGCAGAACGAGGCCAGAGCCTGCACACGCATGGTGCAGTGTGTGGAGCACATTGCTGATCTGGCTCTCACCAGCCACACTCAGGTCATATCAAAGGTACTGCACTCTCCAACGCCCTTAAAGGATAAGGCCGGTGTCATTTTATGTTTTTCTTATGATCAGCATATTCTATGAAAAGACCGAAACCTACAACGAACTTATCCTACCAACAGGTGTTGTCCATCTAGCCAACACCAGATACAGCCGATAGTCCTGCTATTGAAACTCCATTGAAAACTATTAAAACATGTCAGAGAGATGCACTGTTTGGTCAGTGTAATTCATCATTACAATGAACCTGGTCTTTGTACTTTTTACTGAAACATTTACATTCATGTAGTGAGAGCGATTGGTTTTTCTCTATTGCCTAATCACTACCGCATTGAATGTACACAAATGCACGGCACCGAAATACTGAAAATAGTCCCCATTTAAATAAATGATTTGCATAGTCTCGAATAAGCGCTGCAGACAGGCACTACACTAGCAGTAAAATGCTCAGAGGCCTCTGTTCCCCAGCTTCTGTAATGTCATTCAGTACAACGTCATTCATGTAACGTCATTCTGTAACGTCATTCTGTAACGTCATTCTGTACATGCGCAGGAGTTTGGGCCTATATCTCCGCTCTCACTACAGGTAGAAAGTTGGCTGAGAGCTTATTTTAATCAGGAGGAGAGCTACTTTTCTACAAACCAAACATCATGGGTGGAATTACTCTTATGATTTTAGCGCACAATTTCAATGAATAGCTTCCTGGTTGAGCGCTAAATTGGGTATTTGAATGTCGGACAGAAGCATTGTAGGTTTTGGTCTTTTCATAGGATATGTTGACAATCAGAAAAATATGAAATTATGCCGGCCTTATCCTTTAAATACTGCTACTGCTGCTGCTCCTACTGCTACGGCTACTACTACTGATGATGATGATGATGATTTTGATGGGGTGGGGGGAATAGGACTGACTAAGACTAGGACTAGAAATTCATTTTATTTATGAAGCACCTTTCATATTAGTAAATATTAAGTAAATGAATCAAAGAAAGATAATTAACAATCATTATGCATATTTTGTTAACATTTTCAGTATATCACCCTCTCTCTCTCCGTTAACATGCACGTCTGCAGGCCTGTCCTCTGTTCATCTCATTGGAGCGTGACAAGCATGCTGACTTCCCAAGAAAATTATGTTTTAGAAATGACCCCGGTGAAAGTGCTTGGCTACCCTCTGCACACAGTACAGTCTTGTGCGTCTCTTTAATCTCACTAAATCAATGGCCATGAGAGAGGGAAGAAAAAAGCTTTAACTTAAGATGCAAGTCTTTCAAACCCTTCAAGGCTTTTCATCAAGTTTAGCTTTGCATGAGAGTCTCTCTCTCCCTCCCTCCTGCATTAATCTCTGTTGTATCCGAATGCGAGTTCTGTCCTGCGGTTTATTTCGTCGTGTCATTGTTTTAATCAGCGAAGGGCAGATTTCTCTTGCTTTCGCCTGCGACCCTGAACAATGATGAGCAATGTTTGTTCAGCCAGCAATTAGCGGGAGACAAACTGGGTCATTGAGAGGAGAGACTTTGTTATTTTTCTTCTGCTCTTGGAAGGGGAGAGAGAGGAAGGTCCCCGCCACACAGAGTCCAATCTCAGTGCACACATTCAAATTGTGAGGGGGAAGGGGGGTAGCATCTTGTTTGTTAATGAAATATTAACCTCTGTTACTCTGCTTCTTTCTTTTTTTTGTCCTTTCTTTCTTTCTTTTTCCGGAATGTCGTGTGGGACTGTGTCTCTTGCTCACCCCGCGTAGGTTTCCCCCAACATCGCTCTGGAGGCCTTTATGATAAAACCATCCAGTTTCACCGGACTGTCCTGTACGGCGGTCCAAAGGGCGCCCCTCGCCCCTGAGGGGGACCCAGTCCGCGCGGGGGAGGCAGAGAAACCCGTGGGCTCCCTGCTGAATTTCAAATGCAGCGCGGCCAATAGCAGCGCATCCCTATTGGGCCAGCCTGGCAAGGTAAGGGTTAACCAGAAGCTCTGTGGTGGAATGGGGGGGGAGGGAGATGGGCTGTGATTGGAGGAAGGGCCAGTCAATTTTCAATTGACCACTGAACCCTTACCTGAGTATGAGATTACCCCCCTTAAATGCACAGCACATTAACCTGAAAAACTCAGCAAACTCAACCCCCCCGGTTTAAGAATGTTGCCTACCATGTTGAGCACATAATGTATAGTATAATTCATTATTATTTTGATCACAGACAGATCAGCTGGAGTTATGTGTTAAGCTATATGCTATTTTCGTTTTGACCTAGGTACAGGAGATGTATGAGATGCATTGGATCATTAGCACTGTATGCATTTTGTTTGTATTACCCCTGGGTTACTGCAAGTGCCTGGACTCCACGACCTTTCTAGAAACTCCCATTTAGACAGGTGGATATTTTCAATTAGAAACCCTCAAGGCTTTCAGGGTTTGTCTACAATACAGAACATTTTACTGAGGGGGCAAGGTAAAGCTGTCACTGCAATGTGCAGTTTGGATTTGTGGTCTTAAATGACTGACGGCTCAGGTGTGTGTGTGTGCGCACGTGTGTTTGTATGAATGTAGATAGGGCGGTGTGGGTGGGTAAATGGTGACCCAGTCAATGTGTCAGGTGTCTTAGCTATGATTTATGCAAAGACCTTGTGTTCCTGTCGCCTTAAATCTTGCCAGAATGGCAAATGTCACAAAGAGACAGCCTGGATACACAGAGGTAGGCAGCACTTCAGTCTCCTGCCATTGAGGTAAAGGTGGTGTGTTGCAATATTTATCCCCTCTGGCTGATACGTCAATCCTGCAAACTGTTTGGCTCACTTTGGGTTCGCTTGTGTAGGCTGGAGAGAGTCATATCCATGCTCAGGGGTTGATTAACCAGACTGGAGCAAAATGATGCCTGGTCTGGGTCAGACTGCTGATCGGACTTTCTAAGAATGAATACTGCTCTGGCCTCCCTTTGCCAGGTATGGGTTAAAATTGACACAGGCTCTGGGCTCAATTAGCTGGCCTAACCAGAAGTAAAAGGGCTCTGTGCTCTTCACTCGATTGGCCAGGTGTGCAGTGAAGTGATGGAGCTAATGAGATGGTATTGGACGTCTTTGGGAGGCTGGCGGTGCTGCTGGAAATCTCCTTGGAGGATTGGTTGGGACGGAGAAAGAGAGAACTAACTGTCATTCCCATGCCTTCACCCGCCAGAGCTCTAACTAGCCCTGTTTAAAGCCTGCCACTGCTCTCATAGGGGACTGTCTCTGTGGCACAACGTTATGAAAAGGCCCTGTAATTATTGTTGATCTGGCATCGTTTTGCAGGCCTCGTTCAGGATTGCTGCAGTGTTCATGCTGGCATTGCTTCACAGTCCCTTGTTTAGCATTTTTCCACTCCAGTAATCAACCTAAATTGGCGTTTCTCGTGTAGGCCTCCGTTTGTTTTGTACGTATGAATAAATTATAGTCCTGCTGATTTTTTATTTTTTTTTACTGCTAAAACTGTTTTTCTTGGTTTACCAGCACATGACAGCTGCAACAACAACAATAAGAGCAAAAGTTATTACCTTGACATATGCCCTCCAGATGTAGTTCAAACGCCAGGTGAACTAACACATCATAATGTTACTCTGGCATTTCAGCATTATAATTATGTTGCTGTCATGTAACAATAACATTTGAAAGAGTATGATGAAAGAGCCAGGAGCCTTATTTGTACAGTTAGTGGCTGATCTCCATCCAGTTCAGAGCTCCCACCCGTCCTACAGAAGCCTGTCTCAACTCTGCCCCTCAGTGGACAGAGCAGAAAGTGCAATTTTGTACCCCCCACACACTCGTCTCATTTCACCCACAGACAGTAGCCAGCTAAAACTGCAGCTACAAGACATGTATACACACACACACACACCCACATGTGCACACACATACCATACACAACACACACTCACCAATTCATGTACCCACACACACACGCTCACTTACGCATGTATGCGGGCACACATACACTCAGTCCCACGTTTACTGCAGTAAATAGAGGCAGCTGGTCCCGGTTTTCATGCAGTCAGTACATTGTAAACATCTCATTGTTCCACAGCACATGCTTGTCATGCTTGCCATTCTGTACATCTTTCAGGTTCCCACCCATTATCACCAAATTACATGGTACAGGCTGCCCTCATAATCAGGGTTTTAAACTCTGTGATTAATAGGGAAAGACCATTATGGCTGATGGAAGGGGTTCATTGAGGCCTACAAGCAGTTTTGTAATTTACTACATTCACAAATCAACATAAAAATATCCATCAGGGAGAAACCTCAAAAGTGACGCTGGGATAGTAACAATCAAATTGCTGTTTTAATTTGGTCAGATCAAAAACTAAGTTGGATAGCTTGCTAGCTAATTCATACTATACCATCTTTTTTAACATCGGTGACATTATTTAAAGTGCTTAAAATAAATATGTCTAATTTGGTTATTTATTTATAATATGACCTTTAATGGTTGATTTTGATTTGCACAGGTTCTTTAATGCAACGGTTAGCTAAGGTTCGCTGAGCATAGCAGATTCATCCAAGGCTCATTTTCATCTACAGTCCCTGCTATCCTGGATGTATGTTGAGGGTGAAGGTCTGGCATTGTTTCATTATGAAGGGGCCTGAAGATATAATGTGCCTCTTCCCTCTGTGTGATGGGTAATCGCCGGGTGTGTGCTGAGATATTCGGAGGCTAATGTAAAAAGGCAGGTAAAGAGGATGGAGTACCCAGAATCCCGTGCGGCTCTGGCAGCAGCCCATGCCGCATGCCTAGGTGTCTGCGTTCGGCCCAGCTTGAAGCGACAGTCCAACAAATCGCTTTAATTTCCAGCTCTGCCGACGGTTAACCTCCTCGTCCTGGACGCACATTTGCGAGGGGGCGTGGCTCCTTGTACCAACACTGGCCGTGGGAGGGGCCTACAAAAAAAATGGCCAGTCGTGTTGGAAGATTAACATGCCACCATTTCTGTTTCAGCACTGATTTGATTTTCCTCCCATTGCCTAATCAAGCTTGTGCAGACCCACGATTACTATATTTAATGTCTTGTGCTCTTTCCACGCTTACTCCAAATGGCTTCGCATTGCATCATGGAGCTCAGAGTTTAATTATGATAATTATAAGAAACATAACATAACTATCACCCATAAGGCCTTGGATAGATGTGGAGACTCTTATTTCTGGCCAGTGGGCAAAAGATAGAAGACCAGCTCAAGCCGAAAGCACTTAGTACCAAAACCCTACCAGAGTGACCCATTTTACGCTACCATCTCCCAGATACCCGCGGTGATTGAGCTTTCGAGTTGACGTGGAAGCAGTTCCTCCGAGCGGTGTCTTTTATATTCCACTGGCGGGAATAGAACTCAGCTCTCAGAAATGGGTTCTTCAAACCGTACAGCTGTTACATTCCATGTGGTGGAGGTCCTTGTGGTTTGAGAGCACTCTTTTACCCTCATTATGGAGATTGGAGCTCTGTACGGGACAGATGTGGGCAAATGCAGTGGAAATGGCTCTGAATCCACATCAACTGATCGAGCATCATTCAAATGGCCCCATTAACAGGGTTTTGTCAAACCAGCTGAAGAGGGGAGCGGGGGTGCAGTTCACGTGGGAAAGTCAAGCTAAAACAGGGCATCAATTCAAATTTTGGCTTATGTACGTGCGAGCAAGCTCAAATATATACAAAATATTCATATTTATGCCATGATATTTGACAGGCTGTGAATCCCTCTTCAGTACAAAAGCATATTGAAAATAAAATAAATGGTCAGAAGTGCTGTTTTTCCTTCTGAGTGTTTCGTGTTTTTACCTCCTCTGGCTCTGCGGTTTCCTTCAGAATGGGCCTGCATAGAGACAGAGCCATCAGCCCCTGTCCAAACGCAGTGTTTTTACCTCCTCTGGCTCTGCGGTTTCCTTCAGAACGGGCCTGCATAGAGACAGAGCCATCAGCCCCTGTCCAAACGCAGTGATTTTACCTCCTCTGGCTCTGCGGTTTCCTTCAGAACGGGCCTGCATAGAGACAGAGCCATCAGCCCCTGTCCAAACGCAGTGATTTTACCTCCTCTGGCTCTGCGGTTTCCTTCAGAACGGGCCTGCATAGAGACAGAGCCATCAGCCCCTGTCCAAACGCAGCGGAAGCTGTGGCTACCTGCTCTCTCCAGAGAGGGACAGGGTAATGCATGCAGGATGAGAGAGACTTACAGAGACAGAGAGAAAGAAGGGGAGGAGAGAGACTTAGGGAGGCAGAGAGAAAGAAAGGGAGGAGAGAGACTTAGGGAGGCAGAGAGAAAGAAAGGGAGGAGAGAGACTTAGGAGGACAGAGAGAAAGAAAGGGAGGAGAGACACTAAGGGAGACGGAGAGAAAGAAAGGGGAAGAGATATTTAGGGAGGCAGAGTGAAATAAAGGGAGGAGAGATACCGGGGGTTAAGAGAGCCCTCAGGGAGTTCTTTCCATTTCTGTCAGTGTGAGGACTGAGGAGTTTGGGGCGTTTGAGGCACTCGTTAGGCAGATGGGGCTCTGCCTCTCTGTAAATTTCCTGTTTTTCATTTAGTTATTTATTTATTTTCTGCCATTCCCTTTATGACTGAGGTTCCCAAACTATATTAATTTCACAGCCCACTAAAATCACCGCCCTGTGGCAGAGCACCGCCACTGCAGCCTAAAATGCGGCGGCTATTTAGCGCACTGCTACATGGCATAATAAGGTCTAAACCAGGACGTAATTATATCACAAACCAATTTAAAATAATTGGTAAATATACAATATAGGTATGCAATTTGACACTGTGAAGGTGGTATTACCATGGTAGTGTAAACAAGCTTATTTCAAGAAAGTCTAAAATACCGTATGTCACTTATGGAATGGTATTAGAAATAAAATGGTTCAGATGTGCTCTCCTACCCTGGAGGGTAGAACTAGTGATGAGTGCCCACCTTCATTTTGTTTTTCGTCAATAGGCTTATCACACTGATTTTGGAATCACAAATTGGTGCATCTATACTACTGGAATTTTTCCTTTTTTTTTACAGCTTTATGATATGGACAGAAGAAATGCTTTCAAATGTTTGACTGTTAAATTAATATTTAAATTGTAGTTATTGCAGTTGAATTTTCACTCAGGGTTATGATGTTAGATTCAGTTTTTCTCTGTTGTGATTCACCTGCGGTCACGACGCTGCACGCATCATCGCGCCAGGCCTGCTTCAGTCCGTGGTTACTGAGCGGCCCTGGGTCTCCACTCTGCTCCCATTTCCGCCCGTCCCCTTTCTCTGGGGTCACATGCAGATTGTCTCCCAACGTCTCCCGTCAGGAGCAAAATCTCCTCACTGGCCTAATTGTGAGCGGTGTCACTTTGAGCCGCAATGGCGGTCGTACGCACCCCGGTTGCCAAAAAGAGGTGGTATGTTGAGGAGTGAAATGCCCATGGGCATGCCCTGCGGGCTTCCTGCTGCTGTGCTGGTTGCCAGGGTGTCCCCGGCAGGCAGCGTCTCCCGGAAACGCCTCCCTGAAAATGCGGCAGATTCATGGTTCCCCACCGGCTCGTTTCCTCTGAGTTCGCCGCCCTGCCCGCCTCACTCCATCCATCTCTCTGTCTCCTGCTCTTTCTCGCTCCATTTGCTGCTCTCTGGCTCACTCTCTATTTCTTACCTTCATCATTTTTTTGCATATGAGCTTTTCATCACCGTCTCTTTATTTAGTCTTTCTGTCATTAAAACAAAACCTACCCAAGGTCACGCACACACACACGTGCACGTACACACACACACACACACACACACACACACACACACACATCTTAATTCAGGCGTATTAAGCCTCAGGGCCTGAGATGGTAGACTCTGAGCCACATTCTCTCCTGCTGAAATAGGCGCAGCTCTGATAGATCGGATCTCCTGCTATGCGCCCAAGCCACCCAGACCATTCCTCACAGAAATGCGGGCCTCGATTCCCGAGCTCATTACTGCTTCTGAACGTGGAGAGGAAATGTCCTAATTGCTTTGCAGCTTGTGTGTGTCTCACCATCTGTGGTTTTTGTAGGTCCTTTTAATTAAAACCCCTAAATGAAGATTGGGAAATTAGAAGCCAGTGAGGGATTGGGGCTCTGTGCTGGAGCTACCGTTTCAGGTGGAGGACTGACACGGAAACCCTAAATGTCTTTTACTTAGGGAGACGTTTTGGACAGAATGAATGCTTTGACTGGTTTTTAGGCGGTTTTGGTGTGATGTTTTATTGTACCTTTAAAGCCTGCAGTCAGAGTACGTATGGGTATGTAGAACACTTTCCCTTAAGGATCACCCGTTTGAAATGTGCCATCTTAGTCACCATGTTCGCCATGTTCAGTGAGGTTTGTATTGCGGGTAAAGTGAAGGCTTATGGGTGCCCAGGTGAGGTTCTACCTTGGGTTCTAATCCAGAGTCCTCTGGCTCTCCAGAGCACTTGGAATCCGATTGTCTCACGTGGTCCTCCAGGGGGGTCAGGGTGTGAGCTGGTGGGCAGCGGGAGAGGGGTGTGAATGGGAGAGGGTGGTAGTGCTGGAGTGGCCCTGGGATGGAGGCCGTGAGTTTTGCTGCGTCGCTGCATTGCCATGACAACAGCCTTTTTTCAGTGTTTCTGAACCCAGCAGATTTGCTTTCCTGATGAGACCCCTGTCTCACCCATGGCCATGCAAGGTAGTGGGCCAGGCTTGGTGCGTGCGTGCGTGCGTGCGTGCGTGCGTAACGTGCGTGCTTGCGTGCGTGTTTGCGTGCGTAACGTGCGTGTGTGTGTGCATATGGTAGTTACATAGTATGACATATTCTGACTCTGGAGTTCACTTCACTGTTTATTGGCTTTGAATGTGGGTTTTTTTTTTATTAATTAAATGAACAAATACCCTTTTATCCTTATGCTATAAAGCTCTCAGTAATTAAACCATAAACCAAAAAAACCCCATCCTAATTAGTGTATAATATATCTCATGATTCACCAAGGAAACATAAATGATGAAGGCAAATAATTGCTTGTAATTTAATTTTCGGGGAAGACTTCTCTCACACACACGCACACTCTCTCTCTTTCTCTCTCTCTCTCTCTCTCACACACACACACACACACACACACACACACACACACACACACACACACACACACACACACACGCTGTCAGTAGGTTTCTTAGTCATTTACACTTTCACGTTCTTTGAGTAGCTGAGAGGAATCCCGATCTCTTATCCTCATAAAAACAGAGGAAGTCATTTTCCAATGACGCACAAATGTGAGAGCTGTGCCAGTATTAATAGGTTTCCCCCCACCCTAAGCATTTATTTATTTATTTATTTTGGTGTCTATCTGTGTGCCACCTGTGCGTAGTACAGAGGCAGCTCACTGCTGCAATTACAGAGGCCTGGCTGATCTAGAGCTGGGCTCGAATGCAAATGAGCGGTCTGGTTAAGGGGGCGTATTGGGCTCACTCATTGCCTTCATTTCAGCACATGGTGTAACGGTACTCACGCCCGGCTCACAGATGTTGTTGCATGTGTGTTCGGAGTGGAAGGGCCCGTAATTGTATTACTGCTGGGCTGTGCAGAAATGGACCTTGTGGCTCAGCACGTGTCTCTGTTTGTGTGGGTCAGGGGGGGGGTACCCGCACCCCAAAGTGTGAGCCAGTTTAGATCAATATCCAAAATAAAGTAGATGAATGGTCTTTAAATAGTTCAAACCAATTGGTTGAAACCATTTAAAAATGTAAGGGTTGATATATATGTTTTATTATATATGCACGAAAGAGGACAAACGATAAATATCTATCTATACAGTTCAATGTTCAAAAGTGGATGAATGTGCTTAAATTATACCGGCACATAAGTAAATATAAAAATAATATTTATATTATTTATAGTATGCATGTTTGTGTGTGATATGTGGTGTTTGTGTGTGTGTGTGTGTGTGTGTGTGTGTGTGTGTGTGTGTGTGTGATATGTGGTGTTTGTGTGTGTGTGCAGGCACGTGGGAGTGCATGTGTGCATGCACGAGTGTGTGTGTTTGGGAGCATATCTTTGTGGATGAGCGCTTATGTCAGCAGCAGCCTCAGGCCCGTATTCCATTAATTTGAGAGACGGTCTGGAAATTCTGAGGTTTCCAAGGAAAAGGAGAGCGCTTTCTCAAAAGTAACAATGCAGTGGCTGTACCCATCTCTCTGACCGGGGTTCCTTATGAGAAGAAATAGATTATTCCTGAAACCAGCAGGCGTAAATACAGACTTATGCAGGAGGGTAGAAAGCTATAAATGTGCAAGGAGTGTGTTTAACTAACTGAGCACCCTTTTAGCAGGTACTAACCTGCTCAGATTTTCTTTAATTGTTCGTTTTTTAATTAAAATTAGTCTAAATCTGAGTTTTGCTGCGTTCTGACATTTTCTGCATTTGAGTCGTTCATATTGTTATCAGCAATGCAACTGGGTGTCAACTGAGATAAAAACTTAATTCTGATGCATTGAATAGTGAAGTGTCTCCAACAGATTAATTTCACTTATGCCGTTTGTGGCATTAACACTATTTCCTCGCTCAAACTGCGGCCTGCCAACGCACATTACAGGAGCCTGAGATTAAGCCCTGGATTGGGAGTGACACTTTAAGTGAAATTCAGATGTAGGCAGCCTGTCGGCGATGCTCTGTAGAAAGATTACATTACCTTCTGGAGTCTGCGTCTCTTTTGGTCCAGCGGTTCGTTTCTTACTCCATCTCTCTCTCTCTCTCTCTCTCTTTCTCTCTACATCTCCTCCCTTCTTTTTCACCTCTCCCCTCTTTGTTTCTGGTGCCCTCTAACGACCTTGGCACTTAAAGGCAGACCCTGATTAATGATTCTTGTTCTTCTTCGCTTATTGTCTTGGAGCGAGTTAAGGAGTCCATTACCGGAGGAATGCAATTATGACCAGGTCCGTTTGCGGGGTGCATTTAATATGACTATTTATTACACCCCAGGACGTGGAGAGCCTTGTACTGCTAACAGCTGATTGAGGGAAATTAATGAACTGTCCAATTGGGTGTGACGTGCTGCCTTAACTGGTCAATAAAAAATCTATTTACACAACAGCCCCATCCAAACCATCCACCCCCGACAGTCCGCCCAGAATTATTCACACCTCGTGTCTGTATTGAAGCCCCCCAGACCCTCAAATGCTACGGCTGGTGTCTGTTTACAGCCAGAACGGCTCTTCAGTGGGCCCTGGATGGAGGTTTTATATCTTTCTGCAGTTGTGTCTGGTCCAGACTTCCTGTCCATAGACTGGGTAGCGTGGCCTAGCAGGGGAGGGGGAGAAGGGGCGGGGTTGTTGGTTGTGAGTATATGTGTTTTGCACATTAGTGACTCATACCTTTAAAAAAATGAAATAATATTTATGTGGATTCTGCCAGTAGCCTTCATCAGGTTAATGGCCAAAAGACAGTCTGGGTTTAAAAAGGGCTTCTGGTAACCTCAAGCGTTTGAGCTGTGCCGAAATCAGATGATTACATCATATCACTTTCATGAACTATGCCACTGCATTATAAGATAATACATTTTAGGAGAGAAATGGTTTGGGACAGGTCTGTTCTTATTATTGCTCCAGCTCCCCATCCGCAATGTGTGGATCCCCCCCACTGTGAAATATTATTATTATTATTATAATAGCATACTATTATTATAGTAATAGTACCCCATATAGGCCCAACTAGGATTTGAACCAGCAACCATAAAATTATACATCCAGTTACCTTATCACTGTGCAACACTGCTGACCTGTGTATGGGAAGCAATAGACATATCAAGTGTGCCTTTTAGCCATTTAAATCCGGTATTAAAGCAGAAGGTCTGGTATGAAATTAAAAATGACATGTACAGATTTACATAAACAGTGTATAACTGAGATAAAGTGTGGTTCAGTAACAGTTGTTTTGCGACCGTGGGACCCCAGGGTTGCAGCAGAAGATAATGTGTTCATTAAAATACATGATCTGATTATCTTAATTGATCAGAGGTAGCTGGTTTGGTAAATAGCATCTGATTATAATGAAGTGTAAACTTAAAATGCATTTCGCTCCAGCGCACTGCAGAAGACAATGTTTTTGATGATGAACAAAGAGTTTGATTAGGATTTTACGTGGGGGAGGATGGAGAGAAAGTGAGAGAGAGACAAAGAGTGAGAGACAGAAAGAGAGAGAAAATACCAGCAGGCAATGTGGGCTCACCTAGGGCTTTTCAAGCTTGTAAATTATTTAAAGAAAGAGAGAACTGCATTGTGTGACACAGCAGAGCAGTAAAAATGAAAAAGTCCATTAACAAGGCGTGGGGGGTTGTGGGTTGTGGGGATGCGGGGGTGCGGGGACCGGTTGGGTGTGAGATAGCGCTCTGCTAACAGCCCCAGAGGGAGGGGGGATGGGGGGTGAGATGCATACCTCTCTGCTAACGGCTCCAGAAATGAGGGACGCTGCAGACTGGGATGTCCTAGCAGGAATCGGCTCAGCTGGGCAAGGGACCAGATCTGTGCTTCCTTCTCTCAAGTTCAGCGCTTCTGAAAGGTTTAAGGAGCCATTCCCAGTGAAGCCTTTCAGCAGAATTGCACAAAAAGCAGTGATGGGACTCTGAGTTTTACAATCTCTGTAATAGGCGGAAAGACACCGACTAGTTTGAACCAATCAAAAGGTTTTTCCTTTCCGCAGCAAACCAAAATGATTGAGTCAAATCGGCGAATGACTGATAGCACATGATGGCTTTCTCCATTTTGGTTCCGCAAAGCCTTATTCTCCACACAAGATTTAAGATGCTTCCCCGAAGCCATTTCCTAGCTTAGTTATGCTCACAGCTATCTATTCCCTTATGTAAAGGTGTGGGAATGTGATATGCCATGCTAATGTATTCATGTGAGGTAGCTACTCAAAATGTCATGATAGCAAGTGTTGTGATAGCCTCTTTAAACAGCTGATGCTGAAATGAGCATGTCCGGTGGCTATAGCGAATGATTTGTTTTAATATGGCGTTGGAGTGCTTCTGCTGTGCAGACGAATAATTCTCACATAAAAATTAAATATGGTCTTCTTTTCTGCCTGCACCTCTTCGTCTACAGCTTATCATCCCCCTCTCTCTGTCGCCTTTTCCTTGGGTTGTCATTTATCACTCTTCCTCCCATCTTCATCACACTCTCCTGTTCTCAACTTGGTGACCGTTCTGTGTGGACATTTATACACAAGGAATGCGTTTCTCTGGTTTTCTCCCATATTATGAATTCACATGTACGCACAGTAACATGCGCACATGTGTGCACACCCACAAAAACTCACTAGCACGTGTGCAGATGCGCAGGGGTAAATTGCCGGTTTGTCTGCGCTCTCCCGAATCCACAACAGAGGTTGCGATGCGCGATGCAGCTTGAGTGTGAGTGGGGGAAAAGCATTTACAAACTATATGAACATCTCTCTTCCTTCCTGTTATGTCCTATTATGACAACTATCAGAAAAAAAAAGCAATTTCTCTCAATGTTGTCAGCAGCCATACCACCATGCACTCTGCTTCTGCTGAATGGCTGAAGCTAAGCAGGTGTGGGCTTGGTTAGTACTTGGATGGAGAGACCCCTGGAAAAAAAAGTTGCTGCTGCTGGTGGTGTGGGTGTGGGGTGGAGGGGGGGGGGCCTCTCTCCCTCTAAAAAAAAAAAAAACCCCAGCCAGTGCAGTGATGTGACTGACACTGTGGAGATAGGAGAGAGTCTTTGAGACGTCTACGAGGTCGGACGAGACTCACTACTCTGGTCATATCCCAACACTTATATCGCATATCGGGAGTTCCCCGGTGTCCCCGGTTTTTTCCCCAAACCCTCCTCTTTCAATCTTTCAACCTATTCACCCCATCCCCCCCCAGTTAAAAAAAAAAAAAATCCCTCTCTCCCTCTCTCACCTGAGCTGATGAGTCTCAGCTGAAATGGCTGCCGCTGCCGCTGCATCACCCCTGTGGGGTGGTGGGTGGTGTTTGTGTGGGTGGTTGAGGTGGGTTTGACATTGCTGATCACCGCTGTCCTTGAAGGGTGAGTAGCTGTGAAAGGCTTAAATTAATATTATTTATATATTTTAATGTGTCCACCCACCCCACCGGGAAAAAACAAAACTCCACCCCTCATCATCCTACACCCCCCCCCCCCCCCCAAACGCCTGCCCCTCCTCTTCCTCACATCCCAATTATCCACCCCCTCTGTGACACCCCCCTCCCCCACCACGCCTCGAGGACTGCCTGGTTGAGCCGAATACCATCCAGCTGTCTCAGGCTTTAACTTCAGATGACAAATTTGATTATGACCCCCCCACCCCCCCCCCCCCCCAGTATGAACGACTCCATCCTCAGAGTGGCTGACTCACTGTCCTCTCGTCTTGGACAGGACCCAGACACTGACTGCCAGAGACTTACACAGAGACACTGTCCTTGTAAAGAGACTCTGCTCCCCATCATGCCTCACTCCCTCTCCTGCCCTCTAATCCCCCCTCCCCTCACAGATTGAGCCTTTATGGCAGGAAAAAATGACAAAACAAGTGACCTAGCAAAGTCCCAGGCGGTTTAACCCTCTCCAAACCTTTGCCTTAGTTTCCCCCCTGCCCCACACACACACACGCCCACTCTCTCTCTGTCTCTCTGTCTCTCTGTCTCTCTTTCTCAAGGACGAGAACGGGCAAGAGCTTTTGAATAGCGTAACACGTAATTTGAGGCTTTTGAGTTGGGGTCCAAGTGCTCCACCATCCCACTCGGTCAGGGCTTCCACGTTAAGCCGGGAATAATTCACAGAGGCACAGGGGCGGCGGCGGGAACAGGAGCGGTTAGCGAGGAGTAGTCTCCGTGCTAATGAATTCATCAATTGACCGATGGAGATGTGTGTGCGTCCGAACCCTTTGTGTCAGCCTTGGGGAAACTCCCGGGGGAAATTGATCAGCCGAGCCTGCTTGCACTTCAGACTTGGTTCAGCAGCGGTTAGCAACGACTCTAGATGGGATTAGGGAGGGGAAGTCTGGAGACGGCACAGGGGGCTTGGTGAGGGGGTGGGACACGGGAAGGTTAATGGACTACATGCGAGGTGGGGGTGGGATTTGGATACCTTGAGGAAGGAAGGGAGGTGAGAATTGTTAACTTTGAGGAAGGGATGCGTGTGATCTGGAGACTTTGAGGATGGAATGGGTGGGATTTGGAGACTTTTAGGAAGGAAGGGGTGGGATTTGGAGACTTATGTAGGAAGGGTGGGATTTGGAGACTGAGTAAGGAGTGGGCCCTCTAGAGCTCCATAGGCACTGCATCTCTTTGCTGTCGTCCCGGCTGCTGTCTGCTGCTCGAAGGTCATGCAGATAAGGAAAATGATTCGCTGCTGTAGATAGACAGGCGGCCTCAATTACCAACCTACAGATGAGAAACGCTTTAAATAAGGGCTGTCGTTCAGGAACCCGCTCCTCACGGCAACACCCCCACTGCACTGCACTCGCCTGGAAACGTGCTACACTGAGAAGAGTCATTTGCATACGCACATCCATACAACTTTATGCCTGTTACTGAAACAAAATGGACCAATCTGGAAGGAGATTTAAGGAGATCTAGCAATTAGCTGAATTCCCATTTGAATGTTTGAGGATTGAGTATCTGTGGATTGTGCATAGCGACCGTGATGTCGCTATGCACATCCCCCTTTCCGGACGCGTGCTGCTCCCAAAGACGTGGACGTGTCCGCTAGGCTTTTTGTCTCTCTTTTTCTTTCCCCTTCTTTCTATTTGTCCTTCTCTTTCTCCCCTCTCTCTCTCTCTCTCTCTCTCTCTCTTGTCTAAATAGATGTGACATGTTGTCGCAGAAATGCAGCATGTGCTCTTTAGTTTTTTCGTGTGATCCGCTCTGATTTGTGTGGGAAGAGATCGCCTCCCCGCCTGGCCCAATCGGAGCCTGCGGTTGCAGTAGGGACCCCTGTCCTTGCTGCCTGACCCAAGTCGATGAACGCTGCAGCGAAAGTCGATATATACGGACTTCGGCAGACAGCGCTCGGAGCCCGAAAACGAAAGCGTGGCTTTAAAAGATCGATAAATATATCCTACATATTTCTCTTCAAATGGCTATATAAGCTTTTTTTTAAGCTTATAAATTTGGCATTGTAATGCAAATCAATATAAACAAGAAATATGCTCGCTGGAGCGTGTATAAAGTATTCCTATTAACGATCAACACATTCCTGAAGCAGCTCATTTGTTTTGCCAAAGCTGGTATACCTGGCGCATATAGAATGAACTCATTTCTCATAATTCAGTTATCTGTTAAAATATTCTCCAGGGAAATGTTCCGACTGAGTGGTCCAGGAGGATGCCCACCCACGGCGGCAGCATCTTATGCTAATGAGCTCCCTAGTGACAAGCCAGCAGTAATAACTAATTAAAACTTTTTCCAAACACAATATCCGTGTTTTTCTGTTTTGAAAAACTGTAGTAAGCCCTTTGAGAAGAAACTGAATTTATTGTGTAATTGTGATTGCTGAGGTGATGTTTACTGGTGCTCGGGTGCTCTGAGAGATACTGTATGCCACTAGTTCATGTTGCCACTCTGATCTCTGTTCTGTTGCTGGGTACAGCTTATGAAATAATTTTGAAGTATTAGAGAAATAAATCGAAATCCATCTGAAGTTAATCGCAGGGCTCTGGAAATGGATTCAGATAAGAAAAAGGAGGCACACATCTTGCATGCATATACACACACACACACACACACAACAGAATGAAGCAGACAACAATTGTCAGTCATGTGACATCATGCAATCGCCCAGCTGGCCAGTGTTATACTGTGTATGGTTAACCCACTAAAGTATGAACTGGGCCAACTCTTGACCGTCCGTGTGGCAACTGTGTGTTAGTAAATAGTGGTGGGGTTACTCAGGGATTTCTGGGTTTTTAAGTGGGCTGGAGGGGCTCC
Organism: Ilyophis sp. 1 JC-2022; assembly: GCA_022702515.1. Classification (NCBI taxonomy): domain Eukaryota; kingdom Metazoa; phylum Chordata; class Actinopteri; order Anguilliformes; family Synaphobranchidae; genus Ilyophis; species Ilyophis sp. 1 JC-2022. Next base: position 90,648,642 of record CM040396.1, on the reverse strand, counting down.
TGACCGCACTGTGACTGGTGGATTTGATCATTGCAGGGGCTGTGGTGGCCTAACTGCCAGCTTCCGCAGTGAAAGTTGTACATTGTAGCCCTAGAACGGCTTTCTTCCTCCTAAAGCGTAAAATTATACGCACAACACGCCATTTGCAAAGCATTGTGTACTGTTGAATTCTGACCCATAGGAAATTCATAGTGAAAGCAAAGTCTTTAGGGCTATATTTATTATATCATAGTTTAGTGTTTAACACGTGTTTTATGCAGCGACAATACATATTTGAGTGTACGTTCACAGCCAGAAATGAATGAATGAACAAATTCAATTTCCATTCTCTCCCTCTCTTTTTTTTTTCTCTCTCGCTCTCTTTGCTCTCTCCCTCTCTGGCCTGGAAAATGTTCTCCATTCCCACAATGTGCAGATTTATGGCTTTTTGTTTCATTAGCATTTAGCCAAGCTGTTCAGAGTGCTTTTTGTGGAGTATCGTCTCTGAAAATGTGCCCTTCCCTCTCAGACACAATCTGGGCCAAGCTGGAGCCAGTGCCGAAAGGAGTACTTAGTATGAAGAGGGCTCTGGGGAGGGGTAACTTCAAGGAACGCAGTTCTCGAATTCTGGGACTGGATGGCATCAGACTGGCTCAGGGGCACTGGGATCTCCTGCCACTAGCCTCCCAGCCCAACTTCCTCAAAAACACAAACACCAGAGAAATACTACAACTGCCAAACGTCTGCCAGAATCGAGTGGCCGCAGAAGATTGGATCCTGTCATATCTTTATAAATCTATTGTGGCATTACCGTAGATTCCGTGTGGTATCTGTGACCACTCAGGGCCAGACTAGCCAGGATTGACCAGAGAATCATATAAAAACTACTTTACAATTGCAATATTTTAAGGTTTCGTACTTGTTGCATTCAAATAGTAATCTCAGGGCAGTCTGTACGGCAGCTGACTCTCAAACCATATACTAACCCCCATGTGCAGGCAGGGGTTTGATCCATACCATAGAACTGTCTGACTCAGGGTGGGTGGCACCGCTTTCTAGAGTTGAGTACTCGCCAACAGATTCTTAACTGCTGAGAAAAATGTAATTGGTCCGAAATGTGTTTCAAGGTGCAACCAATATACTGTACGTACAAAAGTAAATTAATAAATGTGGGGGGGGACTGGTAAGAGGACCAGACGCGACAGTAGGAAATAGAAATCGCTGAAATTCGAACGCCACTAGAACGGAGAAACCCCGTAGAAAAAAGATAGGACAAAACGAAAAGGAAACAGACTCCTTCTCTCACACAGAGAGAATATTTATAAAGGAGACTGGTGTAAAAGGATAAACAGTAGCAACCCGAGACGGGCAAAAAGGCTCTGAGGGTTTGAGCGCATATACACTGCCTGGCCAAAAAAAAAAGTTGCAGTTGCACCCGTCATGCATAGTGCCCACTGTAGTCCACAAGTCTCTGGAGGCAGTGTTATGATATGGGGTTGTTCAATTGGTCAGGTCTAGGCTCAACAATGTTATGCAGCAATAAAATGAAGTCAGCCGAGTACCTGAATGTACTGAATGACCAGGTTTATCCCATCAAAGGGAATATTCCAGGACAACAATGCCAATATTCATCTGGCTCAAATTGTGAAGGAGTGGTTCAGGGAGCATAAGGAGTCCTGACCTTAACCCCTTTGAAAGTCTTTGGGGTGTGCTGGAGAAGACTTTACAGAGTGCTTTGGCCAAGATCTCGGCCAAAAATGAATGCAACTCTGGACGGAAATAAATGATGTGACGTTGCACAAGGTTGTCGAAACAACGCCACGACGAATGCATGCCGTAATCAAATCTAAAGGCGGTCCAACAAAATATTAGAGTGTGCAACTTTTTTTTTGGCCAGGCAGTGTATAACAAAAATAACAGAGAACAAAGAGAAACCTCTCGCTCTCAAAACTGAAAGCTAGAAATAAGAAAGGTAGAAACAAAAACGGTGAAGACAAGCCGTCTTAGGACAAAAGAGACCAAAAAGCAAAAGATCAAAGTAGGGCAAAGCCTAAACTAACTCTAAGACACCCGAGTAAAGTCCTGCGTTACTTCAACAATATTTAGTTGAGGCAAAGTGGTCTACTCGAACTGTCAGTCCTATACCGTACCGGCTTTCCTTGTCAAACTAAAGACAATATGGAAGTGCCGAGACCTGAAGACACAAGGAATAAATAGCCGGAGGAAAGGCGCCGCAGGTGCTAACACTGAGTGGAAGGAAGAAACGAAAACACGGGACGGATGAAGAAAAACAAGTGTAAGCGCAAAAAGAGCGCTCCAAGGCGGAGCGGTCGCAGAGCGGAGAGCAGGCAGAGAAACCATGACAATAAACTGCTCACGTTACATTGTGTGCGTGCATGCATGCACATATACAGTCAAGCTGGAAAGTCTGCCCACCCCTTTCACCTTCTCCATGTTTTATTACGTTACAGACATATTCTACAATAGATTGAGTTAATTTTTTGTCTCAAAATTCTATACAACATAGCCCATAATGACAAAGTGAAAACAGGTTTTTAGACATTTGTGCTAATTTATTAAAAATCAAAATGTAAAATATAATTTGTAGACAAGTGTGCACACCCTTTGATAGGTCCCAAAGAGCACAGTGGCCACCATCATTCGTAAATGAAAAAAGTTTGGAACCACCAAGAATCTTTCTAGACCTGGCCCCCCGGCCAAACTGAGCAATCGGGGATGATGGGCCTTGGCCAGGGAGGTGAGCAGGAACCCGAGGGTCACTCTGTGGAGATGGGAGAACCTTTCAGAAGATCAACTATCAAGGCAGCACTCCACCAATCAGGCCTTTATGGTAGAGTGGCCAGACGGAATCCCCTCCTTAGTAAAAGGCACATCAGAGCCCGCTTGGAGTTTGCCAAAAGGCACCTAGAGGACTCTCAAACCATGAGAATCAAGATTCTCTGGTCTGATTAAACCAAAATTGAACTTTTTGGCCTGAATACCAAGCGTCACGTCTGGAGGAAACCAGGCACCGCTCATCACCTGGTTAATACCATCCCTACAGTGAAGCATGGTGGTGGCAGCATCATGATGTGGGGATGTTTTTCAGCAGCGGGAACGGGGCGACTAGTCCTGATAGAGGGACAGTTGATTGCAGCTTAGTGCACCGAGATCCTTGAAGAAAACCTGCTCCAGAGTGCTCTGGACCTCAGACTGGGGCGAAGGTTTACCTTCCAACATGACAACGATCCGAAGCACACAGCCAAGAGAACAAAGGAGTGGCTTCGGAGAAAGTCTGTGCATGTCCTTGAGTGGCCCAGCCAGAGCCCAGACCTGAATCCAATTGAACATCTGTGGAAAGAGCTGAAAATGGCTTTGTACCGACGCTTCCTATCCAACCTGATGGAGCTTGCAAGGATATGCCAAGAGGAATGGGCTAAAATGTCCAGAAACAAGTGTGCCAAGCTCGTAGCTTCTTTCCCAAGACGCCTTGAAGCTGTAATCGCTGCCAAAGGTGCAGCAACCAAGTATTAGGCTAAGGGTGTATACAGATATGTAACCCCCTAAATAACCTATTTTTGTCAGTAAAATAAAATTTCATATTTTCTAAAAACCTGTTTTCACTTCGTCATTATTGGCTATTGTGCGTAGATGTTTGAGGCAAAAAATGAACTCAATCTATTGTAATAAGTCTGTAACGTAATAAAACGTGGAGAAGGTGAAAGGGGTGTGCAGACTGTATACAGGTGCAGCTCAAAAAATTAGAATATCGTGAAAAAGTTCTATATTTTTTGTCACTCATTTCAGAAAGTGAAACTCATATATTATATAGATTCATTACACATAGAGTGAAATATTTCAAGCCTTTATTTCTTGTAATTTTGATGATTATGGCTTACAGCTAATGAAAACCCAAATTCAGTGTCTCAGAAAATAGAATATTTTGCTTTAACATATTTTTAAAGTATCATATTTAATATTTGGTCGCATATCCTTTGCATGCTGTTACTTCCTGAAGTCTGTGACCAATCAACATCAAAAAACTCTCGCCTTAGACCCTTGATGACGTACAGCCATTTCGCCAGTCATGTGTTCCATACTGTACCAGCGTAATTTACAGCTGAATCTAGTCTTACCCCCCAATTCTCATAGAGATCAGTTCAAATGCAAATCCATACTGTTCCAGCATAAATTACTTAATCTAGTCTCTCCCCCCCTTCCCAATTACCATAGAGATCCATTCAAATGCAGAGAGGTTATAGTATGGCTTGTGCTGTAGTACAGAGCCAAAACAACAACAAATGTGTCACTGTCCAAATATTTTTAGTCTAGGCTAATATCTTTAGGCTAAATCAACCTTGTATTAACATACCGCTGTTTATTCCAGGCTATTCAAGAGGTACAAAAACATTGATCATGTCTGAATGATATTGATAAATTGTAGGCGATCTCTTGCAGCACACATTTATTTTTTGTAGGCCAGGTGTAAAAACATTCAGGCGTAATTTACAAGATAAGATTACGCATCATGCAGGAGACTCGCACATTGTGGGAGAAGAAAAGTACCCGAGAAATCGCAAGGACGAATCAGCTTGGCATCTTGTAAAGTACATCATAAATTGTCTCACCCCTATTTCTCACCTGTGAGTCCTTCTCTAACTGTCTAAAAAAGCTATCAAATAAAACATGGAAGGAGGGCAGACGGTTCACCCTTTTTCACTAAAAAGTGATTTCATGCCACAATTTTTATATGTTTGACTACTGTTCACTGCCCAGGGTTAAGAAAAAAAAAAGGTGATGAGGCACAGTGTCAGTAGTCCTGTCGTCTATTCGCATATTAGTCCCGCTTAGCTTCCGAACCTCCCGCAGTTCGAGATACGAGCTCTCACCACGGTTCTGTTGGCTGTGCTCTTGAAGTGGTTTGATTATCCGGGCCAGACCATTTCAAAAGAAGTAGTGCTGCAGATTGTTGTACAATGTACTCGCTTCTCTCTCCTCTGAAATTGAAAAGGCATTTCTGTCATATTGTGATGGATGCCACACGCACGTTTTGATTAAGTGCGTGCAAATTTACTCGCGTCCCCTTGGAGTGATTGGTTTCCTGGAAAAAAATAGCCTCTGGGTCCCATGCCACTGGGCTATTACTGAGAGCCAGGGTGGGGGGCTGGCAGGTCGGGGGGGTTTGGCCGTGGCCGTGCTGATGCATTATGGGATCGATAAAGTGGAAGAGGGTCAGGGCCGTAGAGTGCATGGATAAATGGCCTCTCTCTCGGCTCTGTGATCTGCACTCTGGACCCCAGAGCCCTGACCTGTTCCTCAGGCCTATTCAATGTACAAAGAAGAATAGCAGTGGACTAAAGGACATGTACTTTGCAGACCCCCACAAAAATAAGCTAAATTCCTGTCTCGTGAAACGAATTGCCCGTATAATGTATTCAAAATAAAGGGAGTGCATATTAAGACGGATTAAAATTTTGCCTTCATTTTTTACAGAAAATATTATCGCAAAGGCTCTGTTCATTTGTGTGTTTCATTTAAGCAGCCTGCCCTGCCTGACCCAATTCGCTTGGGTAAATGTTAAGCAACACAAATGCGTGATATGTAAATGCGCTTGCCGCAATGTATCTTTGATAAGAGCATCTGCTTAAAATAAGATAAACTGCACACTTGTAAATGCCATGCTATTGTACTCCAGGCTATTCCTGTGCATACATATCCTATTTAATTTCAAAGTGCAGATTATACCTCCGCTGGCCACTGATGTGAGCTTGTGTCTCATTTCCCACAGAGGTGTTTATCATTAATATAATAAAGAATATTACATTTCTCAAACCAGCATTATTAAAACCCTATTTTAATTTAAATCATTTACTCTCAGCCTGCACCTGCAGCACATGTAGTCATTTGGGACCTGCCCATAGTTTAAGTACAGTGAAGGTGATTTAGACTAATGCACTGGCTCTCCCTTGACACAAAAAATGCAGATGATGAATGACAGCTTCCCCAAAATGCAATTCTGAATATTCATGATCTGGTGCTATGATGCAATAATGCAAATGAAAGCTTATGAATATTCATAGTTTGGTGTTGTGACGTAATAATGCACCGTCAGCCGTGAGACAATTCCATCTTTCTCTCGCTCTTTCTGGTACCCTTCTTCTCAAATGCACCCAGAATGCAGTGAAATGGTCAAGTCTCGCAGTTTCAACACCAGGTTTCCATGGAGACCGTATCCCAGCTGCATCATATATTGGAAGTGCATTTGAGGAGCTCTTTCTTCTCGGTCATTACAGTAATGCAGTGTGGCCCATACATCATGAAACAAATCTGCATACTGAGTCTGAAAACGGACCCCAGGAGAAACTGATGTGTGTTTTCAAAAACTACAAAAAGCAGTTTTTTACCTACCTGCTAAAAAGGAAACTAAAACATCAAGGGTACTACAGCCTGAGCTACAGGTGAACAGTTTCAGGACAAATTGTCACCCTGTTAAATTACGTATTGCACACCTGGATAAGACAGGATGTTTAAACTTAAGCAGAAGTAACAGTGCATGTACTGTTCAGCAATAATTGCAAATATTGTGACGCATTGAATGAATATTCAATAAGAGCTTTATAACTTTAAGCACTAATAAATGCCTATGTCAATACATGGCCTGTGCCATATGACATGAAGATATTGTGTTTTACTTTTTTTATATCTCTTTAATATTGAGTAAAGCCCCTTTTAGGAACATTGCTTTCTTCCCCGCCCTGGTGATGGGTTAAGCATGGTTGCTCTTGAGAGTTGCTCTGAAATCAGTGCGCCTTAAACCATGGTGTACTGGTTCACTGATCTTTGCAGTGTATGGATCGGCTGACATGGTGCACGCAGTGAACAGGGCGAGCCATCCAGACAATGTAAAAACAAGTAAACCTGCGTGGCATTTGCACAGTATCACACACTGAGAAACAGCCGGGGGTATAGCGTCATCAGGGCAAAGCCCACAGGCCAACGGGGCCCGTGGGTTCAAATCCAGGCCGCTGCATGACCCATTGTTATGACTGCTCTATGAAAATAAAATGTAATTCAGATACCCTGAAACTGCTGGATAAGTATGTCTACTAAACGCATTAATAATGTAATGTATTGTACCTTTTAAAGGGTCGCAGCTTAAGCAATTAATTAAGGCCCCATTTCCTTCGACCCTTTTAGAGATGTGGCGCTTACTGAAAGCTTCTGCTCTGGCGAGCAGTTGGTCGACGAACCACTCAAGTCAGCAAAGTGCCGTCTTCTCATGTCAGCCACCCGGTCAATTCGGCCGCCACAATTGCCCTCTCAGCAGTTTGCCTGTGGCGTATCGGGGCAATGCCATTGCGGCCGTATGAATAACGTGCGGTGAAGATGTAACCGTTGACAGGACGCATGATCCTGTCCCCCCAGATAAATAATTTTACTTCTTTTTTTTTTTTTTTTTTAAATACTTCAGCAAATATCCGAGCCTCTTGGTTCATTAAACACATCTGAAAAATGTATGATAGAGGAGTTAATATTTTGCACAGTTCTGGTCTCGATCACATTCACTGTGCTTCTGGTCTGTTGTGTCGTAAGTCTTCCACTGCCACTGTTCTATAACATCGGCTGAGCGAGGTCTCCTTTGGCCTTTAATGGATAGAGATATTGTGCTTGTTACCGACTTGAATAGGCAATGAAAATAATCTTCCATCTAAAATAATCTTCCATCTCTGAGGCAAGAGCAGTCAATACATTTAGATTTCTTTTTCGGATAAAATGTCTTGTTGTATTGTAACCAACAGGTACAATCTGCTTTGCCGGGGAAAGGTTATTGCTTTCGACAGCGAGCTCTAAAGATGCGCGAGCTGGCTCCGACAAATATTTAACGCCCCCCCTATTACACGTGGCAGCTGAGGTGCTCTTCACGTCTGAAATGATGCAGTCAGTCACTTCAGTGACATGGAGGCTGCTTCATAAATAGACTTTTCAATAGCAACAGATGGGCTTTATTCTCAACTCATCTTATTTTCCTCCTCCTGCGCTGAAAATTGAAAATGCGAAGGTTAAAGCCAACGGCAGAGACACGGAGTATACGGACCTTACACACCATGCCGAATAAGAAAGGCGCCCCTCACTTTGATTGAATCCCTAGTGGGCAAGATAGATGAATCGCCCTTTGTGGCGTAATCCAACCTTATGGATTTCTTTCATGGGGGTGGGTTAAGCAATTTAATGTCTTTAACCGAATTTATCGGCGCGGTAGCCACAGTTCACGTGGAATTATGTGACCCCATCAATCGAGTTTCCCATCGAAATGGGAACAGCGATTGAACCGCCGTGGCGGAGGGCAGATGCTCAAGCGGCTGCGTCTCTGCCATCTTCTCTGTGCCTTTGCTGCAAATAATGTCACATGACCCTTTGCCCGTGTGTTACTCGCGCCCTAATCGTTGATGACGGGTTCACGAGGAAAAAACGCGTTCGGGTGGCACGGGGCGGGGGTGGTTTGGAATGTGGGGTTCCAACACTTTTAAATACAAGAGGGGGGATATCCCAATCGGTATGCTGTGGATTGGTTGCCTTTCTCCTGTAGATAGTGCAGTCACCCAGGCCAAATGCTGACACGTGAAAAGTATTGTGAAAATGGGATTACATTTTTAAGATGCTGATCCCGTCCCAAAATTCTCTCACCGGGAATCGAGCGAGGCTCGCGCTCCTGCAGTGCTTCAGAGTCCAAGAGCATTAACGTTCGTTTCATACCCTGTTTAATGTTCAGTGGGCAGGCCCGCTTCAACCGTCTATCGACGCGTTGCTTACCAAACGGCCTCGCTGTACGTTTATACGCACCATCTAAGCGATAACGGCGCTGACGGAGGAACTCCGTAACCCGCTAATCGTAAGAGAGGTGTGGAGACATTCTGTATTGCAAATGCATTCAGTGGAGAAAGCATGGAGTGAGTGAAAGAAATCCTTAGAGAGGTCAGCACTGGGCGTTTCGCTTTACGATCTAGACCGTCTGACCCACTTCACTTTGCTTGATATTTATCATTAGAAATAAAATCTGACCCTTTTACCCCCCGACCACAGATTATTGCACACGGTGCATTTATGGTCATATTGGCTTTTCACTTTCAATAATGTTTCTCAACGGCTAAGCTGCTTTCCTGCACGATTTACAGGTTAATTACTTAGAATGCACTGCTTTTGCATACACAGATTAAAATATTTCATGTGTTGTGTGTAGTGCCGATTGGCTTAGCCGTCCCTGTAGTTGAAGTCTGTATTTCTTTAGCGCTCATTGGCTTTGATGGATTTATTGAACACTGCTTTCCCTTCAGCAGTGGTGTGATGATTTGAAGCTAATGGAACAGGCTCGGAAGAGCGAGGGAGAGACGGAGGGAGAGAGGGAGAGACGGAGGGAGAGAGGGAGACAATGAGAGCGAGAGAGACAGAGAGAGAGAGGGAGCGCGAGAGATAAGTCCAAGGCTGTGCGAGCGTGTCTGTGCTCTCAGTGCAATTTGTGTTATTTTTCTGGTGAAATCTGCACCGGAACACTCAGACCCAAAAACCATCTGGGGAAAAGCAGCTGGTTGGCATAGCAACCGAGTTGCCTGTTTTAAAATCTCATCTGCAAATTCTGCTAAAACAACAGTAAAAAAAAATAAAAAGTATCGAAATATCTTTAAGCTTTCTAAATGACAATTATTTATGTACACACATACTGTGTATATATATATATATATATATATATACATGTCTATATGCAAAATTAGTGGGACAATGAGACTCTGACAATGAGTTGTTTTGGCTCTGAAATCCAGCACATTGGTTTTGAAATTAAATAATGAATACAAGGTTAAAGAGTCAGCAGAAGTATTTCCATCCAGGAATTGCAGCTCTTTTATACAATAGCAAATGAGCTGGTAAACCACAGAAGACAACTGTCGTGGATGACCGAAGAATACCTTCAATTGTGAAGAGAATGTTATGACTTGGCAAATTTTGCAGCCACTTCAACTGGCTAACTTGTCTTCATTAATGATGTGACTGCTTACGGCAGCAGCAGGATGAATTCTGTGGGGGGAAACATCCTATCTGCACAAATCCAAGCAAATGCCTCAAAAGTCAATGGACAGCGTTTGATCTTACAGCAGGTCAATGCATGCTCTCAAAACAAGGGCCAAAAAGTGGAATGTTCTTGACTGGCCAAGTCAGTCAACCGTCACTTTTTGAAGATGAGACTGAAGGAAAAACACCACAGAAACAAACAGAAAGTGATGTACAAGCCTGACAGAGCATCACCAGGGAACACATCCGGTGTCTGGTGATGTCTATGGGTCGCAGACTTCAGGCAGTCATCGAATGCAAAGGGTTTTCAACCTAAATAAGAAGACTTTATTTCAGATGGTTAATTTGTCCTTTTCAATGGGAGGACCATGTATCAAAAGGGCTGTGATTACTACATGGATCACTGGATATGCATTTCAATACCCTTATATTAAAGCTGACGGTCTGTACTTTAACCTCATAGTCATAATTTTATTTTGAATACAATGTGCTGGAGTACACTGTCCCATTACTTTTGTATTTAACTGTGTATATTTATACACACATGGACATACAGTGCCCCCCATTTTTTTTTTTAGACAAAGACTTATTTTTTTTGTAATCAAACGATTTGCATGTGATTAAAGTGCAGATAGATTTTGGTTTCACCCTGTAGAAATTACAGCACATTTGTACATAGCCCCCCCCTTTTCATGGCACCATAATGTTTGTGACACATGACTGTTATGTAAATGAAAGTAGACATGTTTGTTGCATATCCTTTGCATGCAATGACTGCTTGAAGTCTGTGACTCATAGACATCAGCAGGTGCTGAGCATTTTCTCTGTACTGCAGCCATCTCCAGTTCCTGCTTGTTTTGTGGGCTATCTACCTTCTCTTCAGCATATGAAACACATGTTCAGTTGGATTCAGATTGGGTGACTGACTTATCCAGTCAAGAATCGGGCCATACAATGAGTTTGGAGCCATTTGCTTGAACTTTAGCAGATAAGATATTTCTGTACACTTTAGAATTAATTCTGCTGCTGCTATCAACAGTTCCATCATCAATGAAAACAAGTGAGCCAGTAACTATGGCCACCATACATGCCCAAACCATAACACCCCCACCACCATGTTTCACAGATGATATGCTTTGGAACTCTGGCAGTTGGCATCTGCATTATGGCCGTACCAGGCCCATTTTCATTTACTGAGCTCACCAGTGCTCTCTTTCTTCTTAATGATGTTCCAACCAGTTGATTTTGGTAAGCCTAAGGTTTGGCGAGTCTTGTAAACGTAAGCCAATATTCTGATTGCTAGAATTCAGAATACGACACCTGGCATATGCCTGTATTAACCAGGATATTTGGTCATGTAAACACGCCATTCGGAATATGCCCCTGAACGGAATATTTATTTAGTCTGCGCATGCTCAATCTGTAATGAATTTTGGGTGAGTGGGTCCATAATGGCGAAAAGATCACATTTCCGTAGCGAAGACAAAACAGACTTATGTCTAAAAATAATGAAAGACATGAATATAATGGAATGCGTTTATGGGAGAAAGCACCGTAATAGTGACATTTTTAAAAGGGTGTGTGACAAACTAATTAAGGAAGCAGGTTTTGTGCGCACCAGTGACCAGGTCAAACATCGCTGGATACACTCAAGGCAGCCAACTCTAAAGCCAAAAAACTAAATGCTTGCTTCTTCATCAGTTGGCACTTTAAATAAATGATTACTCACGGAGCTTACCATGTCTTGACAGAACATGTAGGCTACACAAATCTTTTTACCGTACACTTGTGCACCCCGAACTGATTCACAAACATACGATAGCCTACTCACACGGCTTCCCAATTTGTACAGGACGATAGCAACACACATGAACAGTTTTGTTGCAAGGTTTCATAACCCTTTCCGTCATTGCGCACACATTGTTGAATGAGCCTCTCGACGTGCAGACATTTTCTTTGCACTCTGCATCCGTAAATTGTACCATCACTACCGTTCCCCACCAGTCTTCGCTGCAAACTTTCTTCCATTGTCTCCGGGAGTTTTTATGTGGCACAAATGGCAAATTCCGGCAGATGTTAACTATAGCTCCATTTGCTATTTCCTCGCGCTCTCGTCTGCCATTAAGGATGTGAATGAAAACGAGTGTTCTTGTTAAATTATGTTGTAGAAGTGCTCAGAAGGCAACACGATGTAACGCAAAAGCAAGCATCTTCCAAACCTTTTGCGGAAAAGGGAATTATAGTGGGAAAAGAACGCACATGTCCTAGTTCATTCGGAATATGCCAATTAACATGTATACAGGAATATTTGCGGAGCTCAACACTCTACGGAGCATGTAAATACTTTGAGGCACCATTTTTCCAGAACGTCAATCAACCTGTGCCTTGTTGATGGAGGTGGAAATCACTGGCTCACACATCGTTCCACAATCTTCCATACATGCTTGGCTGGGTTCAGATGGGATGTCTGAGAATCACCCCTCTTTCAAAGTCACTGAGGTCTCGTCAAAGGCTATCCATAATTATAGACAACCAGGCCTGCCCGTGCCTTCAACAACTTCGCCAGCAACCATCCCAACATGCACTCTGCTCCTGCCGAATGGCTGACGCTAAGCAGGTGTGGGCTTGGTTAGTAGTATGGGAGACCTGGGGGAAAAAGTTGCTTCTGGAAGTGGTGTTGGTGGGCCAGTAGTGGGCGATCTTGCCTCTGGTCAAATAAAATCCCAGTGCCCCAGTGCAGTGATGGGGACACTGTGCTGTAAGAGACACAGTCTTTCGGATGAGACGTTAAAACGAGGTCCTGACTCAAAGTGGTCATTAAAGATCCCATGACACTTTTCGCAAAGAGTATCCCCAGTGTCCTGGCTAAATTCTCAATTTGGCTCTCTCAACCAGCCACCTAATCATCCCCTGATTTAATTGACTAAGAAAAATTGTTCTCTCCCTCTCCATCTTAGCCGATGAGTGGTGAGCTTTTTGGCGCAAAATGGCTCCTGTGCATCACCCAGGTGGGTGCTACACATTGGTGGCGGTTGAGGTGAGTTTCCCCATCACCATTGTAAGTGTCCTTGAGTTTTTGTAAATATAATAAATATATTATATAATAAATATATTATAATAATAATAACTTTAATTGATCAAGAGATTGGCTGTAACAAAAACCAAAACAGAACCGAGTTTGGGAACCACTGCCTTGTTCAGTGGGAAAGCAGGAATAAAAATGGCAACCCTCTGTTTCAAGACTAGATCTGTTTCAAGATCTTTAACCTCTTTACTATAGAGCTGCACCATTGGGGAAGCTGTGTATCTTGAGCTGTTCCAGATTAAGCTTGAATTAGGGCTTGAGGGAGGAGGCAGCCATTGCAGTAGAGAGTGTAGTTCAGGGATTTGGATATGAATGAAGACCTCTTCACCTGGTAACTGCCCCATGATGGGTATTTGTGTTTGAGCCGACAATTAGCTGATTGTCTTTAGGAGGGTAAAAAGGCGTAGTGATGCACAGCGAGTAGGTGATTTAGTTACTAAGATTATGGCATGCCAGACTTTATGCCATTGTGCACATAAGCGTGTTTGTCACTGTGGTGAGAGCATTAATTTAAAGTGACTCGTGAAATTGAAAACTGGTAAAATATGGGAGAGTATGGGACCTCTGGGGTCCTTCACTGATGACTATTTTTAGCACAGTAAATCAAATAATTTGAACGTAGCATATCCTTGTGTGTATGCTACATTCAGCGTCCAGATACCTTACTGAAGTTGAATGCTTATGCCCATTAGAGTGTGAATAGAAACATGCCTGTGGAGTTTTCCTTCTTCATATAGCAACATTAGGTGAGGCAAAATCACTTGTACTGAGGCAGCCAAAACAGTGGAAATGTTCCCCAAAATGTAATGGTGCAGGTTGAGCTTTTGGAAAGCCCTTGCATTTTGAAGTTTTTTCCCCTTCAGGGGGGAAGAAAATTATAAAATGTAACTTCAATGCACATTTTGGGGCTCCAAGATCCAAAGAGCTAATTATGTGGAAGAATCGTATTTTTATTTTTCTAAGGTTTGCAGCTCTGATACAATAGGTTCATCTTTGCCCGAGGTGAGATTGAACATACAAGGCCTGAATTCGATCAGCATTTGTCTGTAACTTTTACTTATACATTTTGATTGAGATCTGTGGAGCAGCTGCTTTTAATGAGCAAACTATAGTCTCATTGACCTCAGTCATGGGGTCACAGATCAGCTCATTGGTGAAGCTTAAACGGTGGATGGGATTCGACTGGAGAAGGAGATGTAGTGCTGTGTTTAAACTGCGGAAGGATGCTGAAACATAAATTCAGAGTACAGTTACGGTTCTGTTCCGTCGAGGGGTGGCGGAAGTCAATACCCTTTCAAGTGTAAGTCAATGCAGCAATTAATAAGCTACAAACTGTTGCCATAGATATAGAAGAGGTTTGTACATGTACTGATGCTATCATATAAAAATGGACAGGGTTAAGCAGGATGGTCTGTCTCAAGACCAGCCAGGACCTCTCTTGCGATCGTTATGGATAAGCTGCTTCTTTTTTTTTTCTTTTTTCTTTTTTCTTTTTTTTACTTTTCTTTGCTTGGGTATTGAGAGGGGCTACTACATCACTTCCTGTATGACAGTGCCAGATGCTTTCAGATCAGTCATTTTTAGATGAATGCCACCAGCTCTGTCTTGTGAACTGTATGTGGGTCAGAAAGGGCAACACCTTTGTCCACTGAATATTCTGGCCTTTATGTGATGCTAAGATGCTACATATTAATTTAATCTCATCTGTCTGTCATTTTTGCAGAATAATGTTGATTCTGTATAAGTTTATACATTTATATAAATAAAATGTAGTAATAATAATAATTGTTATTATTCTTATTTGCATATGTATCTTTATAAATATGTTTTTTTTTTTTATTTTTTTTTTTGGAGGGGGTGGTTTTGGTGGTCAGACTGACCAGCTAACTCTGTGCGAATGATGAAACCTGTTCGGATGTCTCTTTAAATCAGAGCTGCAGTGTTGATATGCCCTCCAGCTGAGATGGTAAGAACCATTTCCACCTCTGCGGCAGGGAGCTTGACCAAGTACCCGTGCGAGAGCGCAGCAGACGCAATGAATTAAACTCACTCCTACGGTTGCTGGTGCAATTTGGTAGCTCCCTGTCTGTAGCGAAAGGGAGGCAACTTATCAGTCTTGTTTTACAGGAGTTGAAAACTGGGCGCAGCTCCGGCAAATAACATGTTGTAATTAACATTTTTCCCCTTTTTATTTTATCTGCAGAACGCAGTGGCAGTCGCTTCTATCCAATTACCGCTGGCTGGTTCTCCTAGCTCCCCTGCGTTGCAATCTGTTGATAACTCCACTTGCAAGCTGCAGTTTATTGTCTTTCGAAATGGGAAACTCTTTCCTTGCACAGGGAATTCGTCTAATCTCGCAGATGATGGGAAACGTAGGAGTGTTTCGACACCAGTTGCTTTCACCAAATTAGGTAAGAGATATATGTATTTATTTTTTCTCCGTCTCCAATGTTTGTAAAGTTTAAACCTGTCAAGTTATCTGTAGCTGTTGAAGGCTGCAAGATGATACAGGCACATGTATGCATGCAACATTGTAATACCTGCTTAATCAATTTGGACCCCGGGTCCGTGTATAAACACCTTTTGCTGCAGTGGTGTGAATGTTTTTGACGCGATTGTGAACTGTCGTTTCCACCGTAGTCGGCGTGGTTGCCGAAAAAAGACAGAATACTGTCTATTTTATCTAATTGAAAAATATTTTCGTTTTCATACAATCGGAACGTTGCGATTATTTTCTATTGGTGTGACTGTTATATTTTCTAATGAATTTCTGCATAATCATTGCAGATGTAAGTATTCCATTCAATCTCCGTGATTATTACTATTAATAAGGTTTCGTTTAATGATTCTGTACAGCGTACGTCATTGTGTTTGTCTTCTGGTAAAGGTTGCAAGGGAGACGTTTAATCTGCAAAATTTAACAAATAGATTGTATGGAAATTTGTGTACCGTCTGTAGACGCGGTACTCAGAATATTCCCAAAAAGGAATGTAGTATTTGTATGCCACAAATGGAGTAAATGTTGTCGAAATTAATGGTTACACGTACACGTTCGTGCGCGAACACACATATAGCTACACACACTCACACATACGGAGAGAGAGCGAGAGGAAAGGGAGAGGGGAAGAGAAAGGGAAGAGAGAGACTTGCACTTTATTCCTCTCGATTATTCATCACCCCCAGTAGTCCACTGCTTTATACAGAGCAATTGTTTTCCTTTTTAAGATCCATGCAACGTTCAGGATGTAGCACTTAAGGCGCTTCCACTTCGTCTCCCTGATTCAATTTGTTGCTTTTGCAGATGGGTGCAGCGGAGGGAGCTGGAGTCTCTCTCGGCCCGTTACCGTTGCCCTCCGGCACTTCGCGCTGGGTGTAGACCCAACTGCAGCCTATTGGGATTTTGACCTTCTAGATGGACACGGGGGCTGGAGGGCAGAAGGGTGCCACATAACGGGCTCTTTGGGCAATACCACCACCATTCATTGTGCGCACCACAATAACTTTGCAGTGCTAATGGTGAGTACAGTCTCTAGAGAGGGGCGGAGGTCCGCTTCACTCGCAGTTCTATTCTCTCTCGCAGCTTTTTTCGTTTATTTATTTCCCCTCTTTTTCCAGCGTTTTCATCGAAATGATATCAGTTTTATGTGTCATTGACAGACAGCCTCACGTGTTCGTTAGAGTAATCATTCGAAAGCTGGATTAGTTTTGTTTTAATTTATTGTAATGTGACATAGGCTACGATGTATGGCGTTGTGTACAGCAGGTCTGGACTGGAGGTGTATGGTTGAAGGAGTGCGATGGCTATGTTTTACCTTTATTACGTCAAAACTCCTGTTTGGTGGCGATTTCTCTTCGTTCTTATCATTGTGAATTATACGATTGTTGCCATAAAAAATAAAATGATAATAACGGTTTGGTTATGAAAACTGTCTCCTGGTTAGTGTCCGCCTGCGTGCGCATGTGGTGTACTAATTAGTTGCAGTTTACCGCAATGTTAGATTGTAAACACGACAATGTTTTTTTGTTTGTTTTTTTGGTCGTAATTCTATTGTTTTTCATTTACACCTTCAGTTGTGTTGTACGCCTCTGCATTTTTTCTTTTGGTCCTGCTGGCATCAGACTCTAAATAATTCCGAAAACACTCCATGTCTAAAATAATTAGAAGATAATAGTAATTGCACAATGGCAACACGTCTCTGTCGCTCTTTCGTGGCGCTCTACGCTTAGTCTGAGATTGTGTGGATGTTTACTGAGGGGAGAGGGAGGCTGAACTGGGAGGTCTTTTCTTGATTTTGAACGCGACTAATGAAATGGTATAATGGCAGTACTTTATTAATGATCATTTTTGCTGCGATATTCATGCACATAATTTATTGACAAATAGGTCGTGTTTAAAGTATTAAAGACGGGATGTCTTCTAAAGAGGACGACAGCACAAGCAACTGGAAGTGAGGAAACGCGTGCACGGAATGTCAATCTGTGGTTGTCAGATGGAGCGCAGCTGTCAGACAGCCATTGCGTGGGTCTATGGCAATGTGTGTATTTAAAATCCCCACCCCCAGACAAGAATCCGGGCTTTTCGTCCCTGCAACGAGTGTCAGGGCAGTGGTATTGTCAGAGAAAGAGAAACATCGTGAGTAGGGGTCGACCGATACGTTTTTTCCAGGGCCGATACCGATTATTAGAAATGAAGGAGACCGATAACCAATATATGGGGCCGATATACATTTGCAGTGAATATGAACATATTAGTGTCAAAATTACAGTAACACAAACTCCAACACAAAACTTAATTTATACATATGTTTAATTGAATACTAGAAAACAACATTTTCAACAAATTAAAAAAATAAAGTGCATGGAGCTCCCAGTAGTATGTATTTTAAACTGAACTGCAATTTTTAAATAGGTAAAAATAAATAACTAAATAGCTCCCCAAAACAAACAATATCTCTATGTGGTGGGTAAGACCCCCTGCAGGTGAGTTAACTTATTCAAATGATGATATACATCTGATAAGTAGCCTGCTTTATGCAGTTCGTCTATATTTAACCAGCAGTCTTGCCCACAGCCTACAGTTCACTAGGGGAACCTGTAATTCAAACAAAACTGTCAACCTAGTGCATGTTAGGCGCTGGAGGTCTTGCTCCGGAGATGGCTTTCTCAGCCTAGCACAATAAGTATGTTATGGTCGACGTTCTGTCATAGTTGAGGGGCGGGGCCAGCGAGGGTGGAAATAATGCAGCGTCTGTCACTGTTCTGAGTAGGAACACATCGTAGATCAAGCTAACTATCGTTATTTTATTATAATGTCAGAAAATTACATTGACACGTTGTTTCCTAAAGATATTTTGGCAGAATAAACCTAGGCTACTCGAGCGCTGTCCTTATGAGGACAAATGATAGGCTACAACTTAGTTGCCTCCGGTATCATTGTCTGACATCATCTTCTGTCTTATTGAATCCCCTGGTAAGGAACCATGTCAACTACATTATGATCCAGTGGCATACCGTCGGCTGTAAAATAGGTTTTTTGTAACCATATCTTTATATGGATATGAATGTCAACCTGCCATGTTTCTATTTATAGTTCTTAATTATCAAGCAAGCAATTAACTGAATAACAAATATCAATGAATGTTTTTCCATGCTAGCATTTTTCTTCATGTCATAAAATGTGTAGCGCTGACTTATGTATTGATAGCTGGTGCACTGGAAAAAGCGGGGTAGGCTATATGCTACAGCATTAGAATTGTTTACGTTTGTTTGGCTTGAATAGCCTAGCTAATCAAACAATTTGCTGAAAAATGAAGACCAAAATATATTATGTAGCCTATAATGATTAAGAAATGACAATGACAAAGATAACTAACTTGAGATTGTTTAACAAGGATCAGGCAATAATCTCAATGCGTTAAAGAATGTAGCCTAATTAATTTTAAGACAGCACTCAAATTAATCAAAGTGAGTTAAACATTGGAAAGCATATTTAAAAAGGACAGCCTCTTAAGTGTCTCAAACCGTTGAGCGTGATACATAATTAAGGTTTGAAAATCGAAACATTGAACATTTAAACTTGGAGCATTTAAAAGTCCAAATTTTGGCATGATAACGTCATCATAAATGTGGATATAGAAAAATGCAACAAGTTTATGATGCGCAGAACAATATTGCTATCTCAAAATAAACTGGTAGCCTAATAAGGGTTTTGGTTATTAAGCGAATCAATTGTCTTAGACTTGTCGCATCTTAACTTAGACAATTCTTAAAAATGAGTGAACTACCCGTTCAATGTCAAGCCCTTATAATAATTTACGGACACAGAATGTAGCCTAGTTTACCAAGATTCTAGCTAATGTATCGTGAAAGCAACACATTGGCTTGCTTACCATTCATGTAACAAACACAATGCAGCTTGCTAACTGGGTGGAAATATCCAAATAACGTATCCTAATATTATTTCCAATATAGGCCAACTACTGATATCATCGATAGGTATCGCATTCAAGTAGGCTAATGTTAGCTAATCAGCTATGAGACTCAACGTTAGCTATTGGTGTTGAATAACAGTCACGTTCATGTAGCTTGCTAGCTAGCTCGTTTAGTAAAGGGTAAAAGATAATGTTAGGCAACAAAATTAACGGAGGTAAAAGAAATGGCTTTAACGTCAGTGAAGTTGACGTCAAATTTACTAAACCGAATTTACCATCAGCTAACTTAAAGGGTAAAAAAACACTAAAACCACTTATTTTAGATGATAACTGATACATTTGGATTTTTCTGAGTATTACTCATTGATCCTGGTCCAAATCTTGACAAATTAGCCTACTGCAGTCAGCGCAAAAAAGCATAAACTTTAATAATCTGGCTCAAAAGTGTCTCTAGTGATAAAACGTAGGCTACTGCACGTTCAATCTGCGATTGGCCAGAAAGGGCTTCCCTAACGTATTCGGTACTCGGTGACGAAATAGAAATCTGTTCAGCTACACCCGGAAGTTTTGGAGCAAGGTGAGCTATGCCCCAGCTATAAATGTGAATTTCAGCTTTTGATCTGCGTGCCATGGACAGAGACAGAGAGAGACAGAGAGAGATAGAGAGAGAGAGAGACTATATATAGCTAGCTTACAGTTTAGCTTTTTTGAATATTCTAGTAAGTTATAGTAACCTATTTTTGGTATATTTTTTATAGTTGGCTTGATAGTACCTTGTTTTTTGATAGGTAGTTTTTCAGTCTAGCTTAGCAAGTAGCTAGCTAGTTTTTTATTTTTTATAGGCTCTAGCCTATATATAGTTGGCATTGGTAACTATTTGTACAGCGTGTGATTTGTTGTTTACTAGCCGCATCATTATAAGCCCAAACGAGGCTATGCGTGCTGCATTCTCCACCATTGCTTCTGCCTCGGCTGCGGCAAGCTTCTTGGGGCTCGCTTGGGCGTAGTTTGATACCTGGAGCTCAGCGGCATTTTTCGAATTTCAAAAGGGCGTTCAAAAAAACCAGCGTGTTTTGTTACCCTTTAAAAACACCAACTCATATAGATGAATAATCTGTTAAATAGTAGCCTAACTGTTACCATACTACGAAGACAACGTTCGCTATCTAGTTAGCACTGCACAAAAATATCACTGCACAAAACTTTCAAAAGAAACTCAATGAACGTAGGGAACATTAGCAATCTTTTACTGCAACAATACCTTATGCAGGGTCTCGGTGCGTAAGAGATACGTGACTGATTTTAAGTAATTATTTTTCACCTAAGTTGAATTGAATCCCTTTGCTTATTGGGTATTGTTATCATAGAAACCGATTCTAATGATTGTGAAATGTTTATTGCAACTTCAGTATTGGGTATCGTGATGTTTATTGCAACTCCAGCATTCTTCAGCATTCTCACTTCAGCATCTCAGCATTCCTCTCTCCCACCAGTTTTGTCAGATGCCTAAATTAATTTCCCCCCAAAAACATTCTGAAAATCCCCCATTTTAATTGAGCTCCATACAATTTTCTCATAATTTGCCCCCATACCTCCTTTTAAAATCCCCCATCTATCATTGACTCCCATACATTTTTTATTTTTTTAAAATTCCCCTATGAATTTTTAAAATCCCCTAGTCTGGCAACCCTGTCACCCACAGATATACTGAGTAGAGTGTTGATTGGCCATTTACTCGTGACGTATAACCAATCCGATAATGTGGCGTGACGTGCCAGCCTAAGTAGTAACCTTGCAGAGACAGGCGACCGCATCAGAGCCAGAGGAGCGCAGGTTTTATTTATTTATTTTATCGGCAATCATATCAGAAAAATTTTTAATGCCGATAATTTGAAAAATGACTGATATCGGCCCCGATTATCGGCCAGGCTGTTGGAATATTTACTTACATATCATACAACCCCCCTTCCAGTGCAGTGATGCCGCCACCCCCTTCCAGTGCAGTGACGCTGACACGACTCTTTATTTACGGACTCATGACATCATATTTCCTTCAGTTGCTTGGCTTGACCCACAATATCCATTCACTATTTTACCTGTTGCCTGATCTGTCACCAGGACTTTATAGGTTATTTATTTGCACATTAGCTGTTTATACTCAGGCTATAAAATAAATAAAAATAAAAAATGGAATCAGTAGAAATTTAGGCAGTGGTAGAAGAGTGATCACTGATGGATAGTAATTAGGTTCAGTTTTCATTCTGAATCTTTGTCAGTGTCAATAAGCAATGCTGTGTGTGTCTTGCACTTGAGTCATAGCCTACAATTTCAAGCATTGGGCTGGACTTTCCATTTGATTTGGGTTTTTCTGTATTGCATTCTTTTTTTTTGGTTTTATTTGTGCACTATGTACCAAGTGCTGATGGCTTTACATCATGAAATGTATTTTAGCTATCAAACAGGCTTTATGCAAATATTTGTAGTGGATACTAGTTTTCTGCTGTACTTGTGTCTTAGCAGTCCTGCCCTGCAGAAAACTTTACTATATCTATGCAGGGCAGGCCTAGTTTCCGCAGTTTAAAAACAACCTCTGGTTCAGCAAGGTGTTTGATGAAAATTTTGCACATGACTAATCAAGTGAATTTTTTGGGCCAACCCACGCAGGGGTTAAATCAGGAAGGCAGCGTAGGGATGATAAGCCTGGGACTGTGTAGAAAATGTCAGTTCATTGAGAGGATGTGCCCTGAAGACACACTATAATCTCCGCTCACAGAGATTAGGGGCCCTTTTCATCCACGAATGCATGGAGATAATTAGCTTGCAAATAGCGTAACGGACCTGTACAGTTATCCTCAGGGGCTTCACTCCCAGCATTTAAATGATGTATGTATGCTTTGGAGATTCAGCCTCCATCCGGAATGTCTTGTAGGTTTCAAATCCAAATGGCAGCGCTGCGTTTATTTATTCATGGTGCCTGTAGGATCATGGGAACCTTTAGTGGGAGTAGTGTGTTTTCTCCTCTGTACCAGACATGTATCTGACCATGTCTCACACGTGTCCATTATTCGTGTCCTTATAGGTTGTCTTTTGTGGTGTAGATGTTACACAGTGCATATTCATTAAAATGGTGGAAGCACAGTGAATTACTGTTTCAGCCGGGCCTGTTTTGCTCATTTAAAAAAAAAAATTTTTTTTGTTTATTATATCACCTTTAGTTTTAATTTTCTTTTTTTTGAGGGGGGAGGGGGTGTCAGGACATTATAGAAGATTTATATATATATATTTTAAAGTCATATTTTTAGGGCTTTATTGTACAGCACAGTGCAGAGAGACTGGAAGAATGGGAGCGACAATGCGACAAAGGTCGCGTGGCCAGATTCAAACTGCCAACATGGCGGCGCGTCCGAGTGGACGGTGCGCTAACAGACTGTACCACCAAGACACCCCTGCAGACTTAAAAACAGCCTGACATTTGAAAGATTATTACATAGGTACCATAAATATTGCTTGTGGAAAGGACAAAGTGGCTGAAGGCATGGACGGGCTTCACCTTTCTTTGACTGTGTCATCAGCTGATTGGTCAGGATCTCCACAGTTTTTAAGTGTGGTTGTGTTGTGGTTAACTGATGCATGGATGTCCAATATTGTTTGGTGAGATTGGGGTGTGGCTGTGTGGCTTTGACAGTTTAGATATGCTTGGATTAAATTCACTCACTTTGTTTTTTTGATATGCATGCTTGAGGTGCGTTTGTGGTAGGGATGAGAAGATTGACATACCTTTAATCATACGCTCAGAGCAAGATTTCTGAAATGTGTATTTTAAAGAGGATACGAAAAACCTATCACATTACCACCCTGGCTTCAGTCCAGTTTCTGCTGTGGTTTGCTGCCTGGAACCACTGATGCGGTTAATCTCGAGGCAGAAAACCACTGACGCTAATCCGTTCCACTCCGTTCCCAATTTATCCAACATCGACATCACTCACGGCATCATAACTGCGCTGTTTTTGCGACAATCCACACTTCTCTGATATGAATGTCTCGACCACCTTTTGCCTGCATTTAAAGGTACGTGTGGTTAAGATTTGAGGCATTTACAAGTGTAGGCCCTACATGAAAACACACTTCCTTCCTCCCGGCCATCTGCGTTTCAGCACCATGGACAGGTCCGTGCCACATCGCTTCCTCACTTGTTTGTGTATAAGAGAGAGGCAGGCTGACTCATCACGCCTTAGCATTGCAGGGAGATTATTTGTCTCTCTTAACAAATTCTCCTCGTATGATTAAAAAGAGAAGAAGAAGCCGCCTTTGGATTCAGCTGCGACTTTTAACGCGAGGCAATCATTCTCCTTTAGAGCAGTGCTTAATTAGTCATGCACCCATTGACAGGGCCATCTGAATCACAGGACAGCTGGCTCTGGATTGGAACTGAAGCAGTCAGCATTTGCTGCCGGGTTCAAAGCAGTCCTGTAATTGAAGAGAAGCTGTGTGATGTCAGAATAATAGTACCTAAATGGCAGTGTTTTTTTCCCCCCCCCTTTTTCTAGATGACGTGATAATGGTCTAACGGTCTGGCTTTGCATGGACGGAACAGCCGTCTGCCCTCGCAGAGCACTTAAGTATCTGTCAACGTTCCTTTAGCCTTCTGAATAGCAGACTGCTCTCGTTCGATTGATTCAGGGTTGTGCCATGCCATGAGGGGGCTTGGTCCTAAGATGCTTGGCCTCTTGCCGTTGTAAATGCTGAACAAACCCACACCTGTGTGGTTTGCTTATTGCTGGTCTTTGTCTATTCATTGAAAGGCAGGATATACCACTCCAGTTTTTTGTTAATTTGCCACCTGCTGGATGGTGTTGTATGCTGATGCAGACTTGTTTGAATCTTTTTTTGCCTTTCATCTAACTACAAATATTGAGGGCAGATCTTTCCGGAATGTTGTTACTGAATTATTTAGAGCAGCACGCCTCAGTTACGTTTTGGATTTGCTGCCACAAGTGAAGTACTTTTTAATGGCCTGCCTGAAAATGGGGGCTCTGATTGGTAGCTCATCTCTAATTATGTGATACTGTGTAGTTAGGTACACCTAACTAGGACTGCCATCCTCACACAGCGACATTTCATTGAATACGCCAAATGTTTGAATCTTTTAGCCTTATCTTCACTAAAAACATAGACTGTAGATTCTTTCTCAATGGTGTTTTTCATCTGACGCATACAACGAGCTGGAATTGACTTCGCATACAATGAGATCAATTGACTTTGGCGTTTATTGGAAAGCAGGGGCAACAGGTCAGTGGATGGTCAAAAGTGATATTGTATTGTTAAAAACATAATTGTTTTTCTATGTGCAGTGCTGAATTGCAGTGACAGGTGTTAAGGTAATTATTATAACACTTGCAAACAATTTGTGAGTGTCGGATTTTGTCACCTCTGATCTGGTTTGCTCACTGTCTCATGTAAGATGTTTTTCCAGACAAAAAATGCATTTCCAGTAATGTGTAGGTGTTATTCACAAATTCGATATTTCTATTGAAGTCGTTAGAACTGCACCAGTGTGGAGTCATTCATAGCCTGCATTTTCAGATTCGTAGTACTGGTGCATTAGTGTGTTGGCTTGGTTCTTACACGTGTTAGCATGCACTGCATACATTGGGTGTGAGGTGTGTACACTTCAGTGGTGGTGTGAATGCTCCTATTAGTTTTATTTGTTTTTGACCTGTAGCATATATCACAATGGCACTTACACATTGCTATTTCAGTTTCTTTTGCAGAGTAGATTATATCCTCTTGGTAATCCATTTTCTTTAGTTTTTATTGTAGAACAGAGTCAGTGTGTCTTTTTATGCATATTCTATGCACACTAATTGATTTGTTTACTGCTCTATAATATGAACTCTAAGCGCTTTGTTTCTACCTTTTTATTTTCCACATTCTTTATGGTAATTTAACATAAAGGCTCCAGTGCGTATAATTTTAATCGATTTAGTCCCCTGCTGCCTTTATTTCAGGTCAAGGCTATGCAGTAAAATTACATACTGCACTTCAATGTCAACTCCATGACAAAAGGAGTTTTTTTGTGAGGTATTTAACACATTTAATTTATATAAGTGTTATGGGTAGGCTGTATACTCTACTATCCACACACACACACAATTTCACACCAATAGGAGTTACATTTGCTTTGTATTCTGAAGTTAAGTTGCGTCAGAGCTGGATGCTGGTATGAATGATTAATTAATACTGTGTAGACCAGGTATGGGTGGCAGTGTGGGATAGAGCTAAATCACCTTGCGGTTGCAGGATTCAATCTTGAGAGTGGCAATGTCATTGTACCCGTACGCAATGTACAGATCCAAAATTGCTAAAGTAAATGATCATATGGACAAATTGAAGATACAGTTTGTGATCTTTTTAATTTTCCTAGTATCAGGACATAAATAAATGATGTAGGTCGGCGCGTGTGTGTGGCTGTTGCCGTATATAAGGGTCAGTGGTGTTTTAACAGATGGGTAGTATCATGTATACATGTAGGTGCGGTAACATAATGAGGCTCGTTGTGCACAAGGTCTGTATACAAGGCAAACGGCTCTCTTTGCTGGTCAACCACAAAGTGCTCCAGCTGGATGCATCTTCCTCTTCTCCGTGGCACATTTTACATCCAAATCGAATCCATTTTAACCAATTTAAGCCAGGACATTTCATTCAGATGGACTAACGATGTGAGTGGCTCTAACAGCACACATTCCTGGCACCGCTAGCTAATTCACTCCCAAGGCTAATTGCTGGAAGCTGCATTGTATAGTAATTGCATTTGAGGAGGTGACGTTATGGTATGTGTGTGGGCTTACACTGGCAGAACTTCTGCTTATTCAGGAGAAAGGCTAATTGTACAACATCAATTGACATATTGTAAAAAAAAAAAATGGTTAACCAAATGGTTTTAGTGAAGTTGGCTAAAATCTGCTATTTTACCCATAAATACACTCAGTGACATTGCATATACTCCAGTGGTTGTCCTAGAGAAGTCCCTATCACATGTTCACGTTGATTAGCTCACACTCATTCTGTGCTCTCTTCGATTGGCTGGCACTCATTCTGCCTTCACTTTGATTGGCTGACACTCGTACCGCACTCATTTTCATTGGCTGACATTGCTCTACGCATGCATTTATTGGTTGTGGGGAAATGGCAGACAGCTGCTGAAGTCTTCCCACAGGATTTATTATTCACAGCTTCACAGCCCATTGCCGTCCACTAACAATGTGCTTTAATGCAGATTGTTTTTCCTTCTGAATAATAAATTCTGACTTTATAATTTTCCATTATAATGAACCATCAACTGTTGCTTATCACTCTGCTGTGGTCAGCGCTTGCGGTTGGCTGTTTCCCTAATGTATAAAGGGGTTTTCTGCAATTTTCCTCTAAATTGTATTACTTTAGCATGTTATAATTCAAATGATGCATGTTCTTCTGCCAAGTAACTCACACGTCAGTGTGTGAATAGAGCTTCCACCGGCAGTGACTGAATGTTGCCAGATCTTCAGCTTGAGTGACTCACAGCTTAGTGTGGGAGCACAATTGTTTGTAACTACTATAACTCAGTGTAACATGGTAATACACATGTTTTGACTCCGAGTAATGAGATTGGAGCATGCACAGCCTGTTGCATGGTTACCGTAAAGTTGGCTGATGGGATTTTTACTTTAGAGCTCCAGGTATAATCCTTGCTGTTGAGTATAACACCTATGTGGCATTTTAACTATTGACCTATGGCCACACAGGGCGTTTTGCCTTCGTAAACACACTGAAACACCTCCATTTCACAATGTACACACATCCATGAATCTCTCTGACCTCCATGAAGCGTTACCCCATGGATGGGACTGTGCCGTCTGACACTTCAGTTCCAGGAGTTTTTCTGACCTCCTGAAGTGGCTGGAAGCTGATGAAAGGATCCCTTTAGTTTAGCTGCTGCCACATCACTTGCTATTGGTCTGAAACACACTGAGCACGTGCAGTGGTGAGGACAGTCACCGGAGAAATGACACCGCAGCTTCAACCATAGAAACGGGCATAACACGCCCACCAGTCGCTCCCCAGCTGTTTCTGTGGAACCATTTACACAAACAATATTGTACAATATTTAGACAATGAGAATGGCATGGTAATTGGAATGGGTTTAAAATCGGGCCATTTCTGGCATGTATAAGTAGGGAGTCATTGTACACCTGCTTCACGTCTTTGTTTAGAGCCAAATCTGTCAGGTGTTGACAGACATGTAGCAACGTGGGCAATGTGACAGATAGTGGAACATCTGCCACAAGCTTCGTCTCAATGGCTGTGGCCTCATTTCCCAGAATGCTCCCTGCGGCGCTGTGTCAGACCCGAGCAGCTGCCAAGCAGGAGCGATGGAGGTTGCCCCTAGCATGGCCACAGAGCCCCGGGGGGGTGAAAGGTCGCAGTTGTTATAGAGCTTAACACAGAGAGTTTAGCTCCTCATAACTGCCTCCAGATACCGGTTTTATGTAGTTTCAACATCCAGGGTCAGCAGGGAGGTATTTGGAGCTACATGCTACGCAGGGTGGTGTAATAAGGTGCAAAACATCCACATACAGGTAGAAATAGGGGACGGTAAGACAGTGGATCTCTGATGAGACTGTAAGACAGCAGGAACACAGATGCGCGCACACACACACACACACACACACACACACACACACACAAACGTTTTAGGAGCGCCTCATGTTTAACGCTCCTAACCGCTACCTGGAGAAGAGGCAGAGACGGCGGAAGCATTCCTCAAGCACTTCATTATCGAGCTGACCGCTGCACTTCTCTGCGTGTGAATTATATATAATAATTGGGCCGTGGACTGGAAGATGAGCTCTTGTGTGAGGGGGAGAATGTGTCTGTAAATTCAGCTGCTTAACCTCATTATGGATGACAGGAAGTGCTTATTTGTTCCTGTGTACCCAGGTGGTGAGGCTCAGCGAGTCGGGGACTTGATTTGTTAGCAGAGCGCCGCAGGTTTAAATCACAGGTGGAGCAGTGCTACCGTTCCCATCGGCAGAGAGCTTACCCTGAATTACCTCTGTAAATAAATACCTTTATAAATAGATAACATGAAAATATGTAACTCATGCTTGCAATTTATGTGGGAATATGTAATGTCGTTGGTACCACTCAGAATGCAGGGTCTTGTACAGGAATGTATTTGGATGGAACACTGGTAGGTTTTAGGGTATGAATGCGGTATATTTTAGTTGTACCTTTTGGATAAAGACTGTGGAAGATGAAAACACCAAGTGTGTGATATGGTACCTTTCTGTGACAGATGGTGAAATACACACACATACAGACACACAAACACACAGAAGGATGAGAAGGTCAGAAAAGTAGTCGCAGCCGATGTGAACAATGCCTTTTTCCGTTCTTGGCATCAATAAATTCAGTTGTATGTATTTGAGCAAGGCCAGGCTTCCTCTCTGGAAACAAAAGCAATGCTTTTTCACCATTCCTTGCTCAGCAGTACATTCATTCATATTTAATGATAATTTTTTTCTTTATTTTTTATTATTTGCCACAATAGTGAATCCCCAGCTTGTAAACCAACTGCAATTATGTTTTCATTTCATTACACTGATCGTTAAGTAAGATCTCTTTAAAGCTAAGAGGCCTGGTCGGTCAGTCGCTGGAATGATCATTCTACACAACTTATAATTTTCCTACTTGAAATATCTAGACCTGCCGTCTTCATTTAGTATGATATCTCAATCTAGGGGAAATAATCCTAATAGTACAATATTATATTTTATCGCCCAACACAGACTCTGAGTAAGTCATGCAAAACGTGAATAAACCTCAGATTATGTGATCGCTCGGAAGGAAATTATGAAAATTGTGTAAATGAGAATCTGTCCGCTCCTCATTTGTTGAAAGTATTCAGAACATTGGTTACTGTGCACTGCATGCATGTGTGTGTGTGTGTATGTGCTTTTCCTTTAATAAAAATAGGAGCATAATAATCGCATACAATTTTGCCAGTGCAGATGTGTTATAGTGTATTCGATACAGATTCTTTTGTTTTGTTTTGGTCTGGTCTCATTGGCCTCAGAGTGGTCTATGCAAATGGAGGCTCATCCATGCACTCGAAAGAGAAAGGTGCCTTACCTGGATGAACCCCCAGCAGCCCCCGCCAGTTTAACGTTTATACGCAGCATTTGTCATACCACGCCCCCACCAGCTCTCACCCTCCCATTAAAACGCGAAGCATTCATCTTGCTGCTCGCGCCACGCTTTCACACTGGAGCCTGGCCAGGGGTTTTTCAATTTGCGGCCGTGTTACAGTTTCAGATGTAATCCTGCCTCGGAAAGAGATAAATATTTACTGCGTTGAATTTCTGCAGACGTGGAACTTCGTATCGCCTTTCTGGTTCGGAGCAAGGCGAGCGTTTGGATTGCGGAACTGAGTAGATCAGTAAATAGGCTGCTCCATGACTGGCCATGGGATGCAATGGACACTGTTTATGGAGTGTGATGGTTATTAATAAGAATAACTTGTATAGTACTTTTTGAAACACTGGGTTACACATTGCTGTACAAAATATAATAAGAAAATACAATGGAAACAATGTAATGCAAATGTGGCTCACTTCAGCCTGGATTGGCCCCGTTCATCCAGGGTCTGCTGTTAATTAATTCTGCTGTCAGCCTGGATTGGCCCAGTTCATCCAGGGTCTGCTATAATTCATTCTGCTTTCAGTGTGGAGATAGAGGCTCAGACAGGGAGTCATAAAGTATATTCTTAAATGACGTGTTGGTAATAGTAATAATAATAATAATAATAATAATAGTGCTAATCGTAATTGTAATAGCTAAGAGAGACACTGCACGGAGCCATCATACATCTACTGCTGCTGTGTTAGCCCTGCTGAGTGACTCAGCGAGAGGTACTGTGCACACGCTGCAGAGAGAGAGAGAGAGAGAGAGAGAGAGAGAGAGAGAGAGAGAGAGAGAGAGAGAGAGAGAGAGAGAGAGAGAGAGAGAGAGAGAGAGAGAGAGAGAGAGAGAGAGAGAGAGAGAGAGAGACTCTATTCAGATATACCTATTACCAAGCAATTATATAAGCTTCAGTACCTGGCAGAAAGCCAAATGAATGATGTTTAATTTAGGTAGGGCCTTCGTAAATACAATAACATTTTAAATCGTACATACGTAAATAAATAAATAATGAAATCAGTCCCAGGTGGATCTTAGCGTTTCTTAGTGTGGACTCTGGGTTTACCCCCACAGTATTACCCCCACAGTATTAGCCATACCGTATCCAAGCACTCATGCACCGCATCCTCGCGCGGCATCATCGACACTGTTCCTCTGTAAGACGTTCAGCTCCAGTGATTCCATCAGCACTGTTGAAGAATTGGGCAAGATTTCTCTGCTCAAAATCAGTGCTCTCATCAATAAACATTACAAGCTAAGGTTGAGTGGATTTCATGTTTGATATTAAGGCCTCTCGTTTTCTTTTAAATAAAATGTCAGCACAGTTCCCATAAGATTGGAAAAAGTCTTATGTTCTACACCCTGGTTTATAAATATAACCCATTTTAAGGTATGATGGGGGTCCACTCTATGCCTTGGAGCCTGGTTGGGGGTCCCTTGATCAGAAAAGGTTGAAAACCCCTGTTCTACACCATTTTCATTTTATTTACTGGACATTCTATAAGCCATTAAAGGGTAACAATACATGCTGGTTTCGCTAATCCCCGCCCACTTTTGAAATGAGAAAAATGCCTAAATCTGGGTGTGATAAGGTAATAATATAGGGGCTGAGCTCCAAGTATCAAACCACGCTCCAGCCATTTTTTTCACTAGTAGCCAAAGCTCATTTTTACTCTGGACAGCACTCACAGCGGCTGCTTTGTTCCACTCTCTCTCGCTACCTCTCTCACTCATGCACACACAAACAAACACGCTAGCTCAAGCTGCTGCTGAGCCCCAAGTAGCCGAGGCAGAAGCAATGGTGGAGAATGAGAAGATGTTTTGGAGCGGTAGGCGGCGGCACGCTTAGCCTCGTTTGGGATTATAATGATGCAGCCAGCAAACCACAAATCACACGCTGTACAAATAGTTACCCATGCCATGTAGCCACTCATTTTACACAGGCTGTAGGCAATCATACTAACATTAACTGCAAGATATCAACAATATTGGTTTCCATTTCGACGGGTGCACATGTGGTTACTGCACTGAACTCTCCAAGAGATAGGCTAATGTCTTGTTGTGGGAACGTTGTAAAGGTAAACGTGTAGCATGCATATAATACAACTCCTGGCTCAGCAATGCTTCATATATTTATTTTTAATAAAGTATATATATACATATATATTAAAATAAACTAGCTAGCTACTTGCTATGCCGAACTATCAAAAAACAAGGGACTATCAAGCTACACCAAAAATAGGTTACTAATATTCAAAAAAGCAAAACTGTAAGCTCTCTCTCTCCCTCTCTCCCTCTCTCCCTCTCTCTTTCTCTCTCACGCTCTCTGGTGGAGGGTGGCTATACTTTTGCAATACTTTCTAAAAACTCTTTATTTAAGTTTAAAACTGATATAATTGTTCGACAAGCAGTATTTTCAAGACATCTTAGGGTTTGTATAACCTTTGTTTGGAGTGTAGTGGGGTGGTTTTTGTTGGGACGCCAAGATGGCGTCTCTATCTGACGGAGAAGAATTGTCTCTCCGTCATGGAGTAAGGCGCGTGGCAGATAGTACTGCGTCGGTAGAAGACGTGCTATTTGCCGTTGCGGAGCAGGTATGGGGTGATAATATTGTTTTGGCTTCTCGCGAGAATAAGGCAGTTGTGATTTTCTTCAAGAAAGTTAGTTAATTGCAAATGTTGTTTTTTTTGTGCCGGTAAATCTACTTTCAGCACCAGAAACAAGGGTAACAATTTAAAATGTTCCTCCTTTTATTAAGAATGAAGTCATTGAAAAGGAGCTTTGGAAAGTTCGCTGGTCCCATGAGAATGATCCCTTTTGGGAGTAAAATCGCTGAACTAAATCATGCTCTGTCTTTCCGAAAGCAGATATCGATGTTTTTAAATTCATCTTCACATACACTGGACGTGTCGTTTCGTTTAAAACACGGGGAAAGCTCATTCATGGTGTTCGCTGGTACGGATAGTCTGAGATGTTTTGAGTGTGGGGTTATCGGACATCTGAAGCGAGCTTGCCCTCATAAAGATAAGGGTGGGGAGAATGTGCCAGAGGGTGAAAATGTACAAAGGGCAAGACAAGAGGCTAGCGAAGCGCCAATTTCTCAGTCCAGCGGTGCGCCAAATTCACAGGCCAGCGCGGAGCCGGGGAGTCAGCCTAATACGGACGCTGGTGAGGGTATGATTAAGGCAGGTGAGCAGGTCGGGGTTGAGGATCAGACGGGAGATCACCAGGGGAGTAGGCCTGGTAGTAGGCTAGTTCTGAAGAAGGGAATCAGACGGCAGACTGAGTGGGGCGGTCTGAGGTTAAAAGAGCTAAGAGTAGCAGACAGAGGGGGGGCACGGGCCAGTCTACCGAGAGGAAGAAAGGCAGGGTAGAATGCGAACCTGCATGGGAAGGTGCAGATGTAAATATTGGGGTAAGTGGGCAGGACTCAGAGGGAGTATAACCTGCGCAGGGAGTCCCTGAAATGAGTGGAGCTGCTCCGGGGGTAGGTGGATATGACTGAGGAAGATATAATGGGGAATAAGAGATCGGATGGGATGCTGGAGGACGGCGGTGGTGAGTTATCCGATTCCTCGATATAAACGATTATTCAGATCTAACTAAGGGGAGAGCCGTTAATGTTTTAAACTCGTTTCCGGATGGGAAAAAGTTTTTGCGGTCGGCAAAACATTATATTAAGACTGTGGGTTTAGATATCCTTTCGAGCCAAAAGCGTTTTCGGCTTTAAAAGCACTGCACAACTGTCCATAAAAGCATAAATAATCCGTAGATTGTAATGGTTATCTCAGTTTTTATGGTTCTGCAACATTTAAACAAAATGGATAAGAGGTACATAGCATTTGTTTTCAGAACATCTTTTGTGGTCTTTTTCTTCTTTGTTCTTTACCTTCTCTCAAACACGGTGGTCATATCGCTTGGCTCGCTTAATATGAATGGTAGCAGAGATGTGGGGAAAAGATTCTTGCTCTCTGACCTAATAAACTGAAAGAAGCTAAATGTAATAGGAAATGCATACTGATAGCAACAATGAGCTGGAGTGGGGGGTTTGGTGTAGAGGGGAATCTGTTTTAAGTCATGGCGCAAATGTGAGCTCTGGGGTAGCAATACTTTTTGCACAAGGTGTATATAAAGAACCACTCTTTTTTTGTATTTATGAACATATATGCTCCAAGTGCTGGTGCAGAGAGAGTGATACTGTTTAAAAGACTGGAAGAAAAACTTGGTCAAATTGGTCTGTGGAAAACCATTATTATTAGGGAGGGATTTTAATTGTTTTGTTAATTTTACACAAGATTGGAATGGGGAAGAACCACATTTAGGTTCTGCTGGGTTCTTGGAAGTAATTTTAAAGAGAAATAATTTGCAGGATGTGTGGAGAGATGAGCACCCAACAGCCAGACAGTCCACGTGGGTCAGATCTGTGGGAAATAGGCTGAGTGCAGCAAGGCTTGATCGTTTTTATTTGTGTAAAAATGTCTATAATAGAGTTGTAAAGGCTAGTATTACACGTTGTGGATTCTCTGATCATCCCTTTATCAGTGTTTGCTTACTGAGCTTGTGTTGGCGTTACAATCTTATTGGAAATTTAATGACAAGCTATTACAGGATGTATCCTTCTATGAAAGGTTTGGCACTTTTTGGGAAGAGTGAAGAAGGAGGAAACCCCAATATGAGTCACTTATGGAATGGTGGGAAATTGGAAAGGCTCTAATAAGGGTATTTTGTCAGCAGTATACTGCTTTTTCCACTAAAGAGATGAACAGGGTGGTGGGGAGACTTGAGAGGGATATACTGGACATGGAAAGGCAGATGGTGGGTGGGAGTGATGAACAGCTAAGCTCAGCTTTAACACGTCTGCGCAGTGATCTGGGGGCATTATTGCTCGAAAGAGCACAAAGGGCAATGCTGAGGGCTCGTTACACGTTTTTAAAAGATATAGATGCTCCAAGTTCCTTCTTTTTCAATTTGGAGAAGAGGGTGAGGGGAAGGAAACAGATGCTTTGTCTGCAATTACCCGATGGGAGGCTCTCCTATGATAGGGGAGAAAAAATGGAAGCAGCAGTGGGGTTTTACAAAGAGCTGTTTAATGATGGGGACGCTGATCAGCATCAGTTGGATATTTTAACCTGCAACCTCCCAAGGCTTAGGGAAAAAGAACTGGACGGTGTGCTCAGGCTTAGGAAAAAAGAACTGGACAGTGTGCTCAGGCTTAGGAAAAAAGAACTGGACAGTGTGCTCAGTTTGCAGGAGCTCACTGCAGCGGTGCAACAGATGACATCTGGGCGTGCACCAGGAGTGGACGTGCTGCCAGCAGACTTTTATAAGCACTGGGGTATTCTTGGGACTGAACTTTTTGAGGTGTTCTTGGAGTGTTTTGGTGCTGGAGAGCTACCCACAAGTTGTCGTCGTGTTGACATTGCTGCCTAAGAAAGGGGACTTGTGCTTACTAAAGAACTGGAGACCTGCCACACTTTTGTGTATGGACTATAAGATTCTGTCCAAGTGCTTGGCAAACAGACTGAAGGAGCACCTTGCTCGCCTAATACATGCAGATCAGACATACTGTATTCCTGGGCGTTCAATTGGAGATAATTTGTTTTTAATTCGGGACATGCTAGATCTGTCAAGAGAATGTGGCCTGGAGTTTGGTCTCATTTCTATTGATCAAGAAAAAGATTTTGATCGGGTTGATCATAGATATTTGTTTAAAGTCTTCAATGTTTTTGGAGTTGGGAATTGGTTTATCTCTTGGGTAAAACTGTTGTATTTCCAGGTGTCATGTCTGGTGAAGGTTGATGGAGGGCTTAGTAGGCTAGTAGCAGTGCGGAAGGGGATAAGACAGGGCTGCCCGCTGTCGGGTCAGCTCTACTCCCGAGCCGCTACTGAATTTCCTATGCACAAGAGTGAATAGTGTGAGGGTTCCAGGGGCTGATAAAGCCATAACTGAGTCGGCTTATGCTGATGACGTCACAGTGCTGATTCAGGGTCAGGGGGATATGCAAGCCCTGGAGGGATGCTTGCACACCTTTGAGCGGGCCGCATCGGCCACAGTTAATTGGGGAAAAAGTGAGGCGTTGTTGGGCGGCTTGTGGAGAGGAAGGACCCTCCCTACACTCCCTGGGACTATCCAATGGGGTCGGCAGGGGATGAAAGTTTTAGGGGTTCATTTTGGCACTGAAGACTATGTGAACAAGAACTGGGAGGACATTGAGGGAATGGTTTCCGGAAAAATGGAAGTGGATTGTGCCCTGGCTGTCATATAGGGGCAGAACCCTCATAACAAACAATTTGGGGGCGGCCACACTGTGGCAAACGGTTGGCAGTGTTAACCCCCCTCATGAACTGTTAAGAGTGGTGCAGAGGTCCCTCGTCAATTATTTTGGGTCGGGCAGCATTGGCTGAAGACAGGCGTTCTATATCTGCCACTCCAGGAAGGGGGGCAGGGCCTGATTGACCTGGAAAGCAGACTGCTCAAAGGTTATTATACCATGAAGATGTCTGCTGGAGGGAACCAGCTTGCAGTCAGCTGAGACGGCTGGGGCAAATGGGGCCGGACCGTCACTGGTTCCTTATGGAGCCAGGGAATCTGTGCACTGACGGCTGTATGGATTTACATAAGTCTGTGCTGAGGGCTTGGATGGACCTGCGGATCTCCCAAGAACGGGAGATGGTCCCAAGACAGTGGGTCCTGTTTCATAATCAACTAATACCGACCCCAGCGGCTTTTGTAAATGCTCTACAGAACTGTATAGAGAGCTGGTCTGTATAAGTTGGGTCACCTGTGGTGCCCGGTGGGATGAAGAACTGCACGCTCCGTGGCAGAGCAGGTAGGGTCTCATTCGGTGAGAACTGTTGAGACAAAACTGGATGGGATAAGGGGGGCTCTGCCTGTCGTGGTGCGGGAAGAATTTGAAAACAGGTCGGCTGCCGAGGAGGGGACTAATAAGATGGCTTTCCCTGGCTTGCGAGTCGCTGCAGAGGTTGGGGATTGGCAGGAGGATGAGGGCCACCTACTGTCTTTTAAGTCACCAATAATTGGTGAGAGTATGGGGAAAACACTGCTGTATGCCGTATGTGTAAAGACATGCCACCTAAATGAACTTATGTCAAACAAAGCAAGTGGCATGACCTTCTTGGAGGTGGGGGCCTATCAAGGGGGACTTGGAGGGTTTTTTATGAACAACCGCTACCGAAAAGGTCAGGAGACCTTCAGTGGAGGATAGTCCATGGGGCATTTGCCTCAAATACCCACCTGGCACATCTGGACCCAGTGAAATGTAGGGAGTGTCCTTTTTGTTCTGATATTGAGACAACAGTGCATGTTTTTATGCAATGCGCTACATTAGTGGATTTATTTTTTGTGTTGGGGGCAGTATGTGAGAGACTGGGCATAATTTTTTATGCCAAAGCTCTTTGTGTTTGGCCCAGGCTACTCCTATAGCCATAGGTGGAAATGTTGCAGAGCAAATGTTATTCTTGGTCAAGCTAATTTGGCGATATGACTAACCAGGAGAAATTTAATCCGGTCAAATCGGCCTGTGTGTGCAAGACTGCTCTTCAATCAATTTGTTCTGTTGAGCCTAAGGGTGGAGTACGCACATGCAGAAATAATTTTTTTTAAAGAATATGGGCCATGGTGGGTGTGGTTTGTGTGTGTACAGAAGAGGTGTACAATGAGTGTTTCCACGAAGTCTGCAACTAGTAGTGGGTTGACTTGATTGAGTTGTTTTTTTTTGGCAGTTTTTTTTTTCTGAGTTTTTGAAAAGTTTTGGAGTCAGGTCAAATTTTCGACTTTTAAAGTTATTTATATATTTGTTGTTTTTTTATATATATATTTTGTTTTGTTGGGGGCGGTTATAGGTGGGTAGGGTGTTTTTCTTTTTTGTGTGTCTGGGTTTTTTTTTATGTCTGTTCTTTTTGGGCTGTCTACTTTTATTTTTTTGTTGGACTGTTTTTCTTTAGTCGGACAATAGTTATGTCTCCTTTTATATTTGTCATAATAAAGGGGAATCAAAAGTTTTTAAAAAGTATCTCTCTCCCTCTGTCTCTCCATCTCCCTCTCTCTTTCCCTCTCCCTCTCCCTCTCTCTCTCTCTCTTTCTTTCTCTCACTCTCTCCTCCTCTCTCAATTCAATATGCTTTATTGGCATGAAATACATACAGTAAATATTGACAAAGTATTATATAATAATAATAATAAAGATAAATAAGAAATCATCTAATATAAGGAGAAAAAAAACTATTGATTGATTAAAATTATTAATAACATTTAAGTATTAATTATAGTTTTATTTCTAGGTTGAACAGATAACACATCACACTTGTCATCTGTACAGTAGTCATATTATTGCAGGACGGTTACTCACTGTCCCTTAGGTTCTGACAGACTGAAACATATTGTGCTGCTGACCCTTCTCACAGAAGGATTTGCTGCTTTTCCAGGATTGTTAGGGAACAAAATATGTTTATATATTCAGAAAATCTGGTGAAATATGTTTTTTTGATTTAACAATATTTCTCTCAGTCTTCACCGCTTTTGTCTTAAAGTGACCACATAAACGCTCCTCTTGTTGTTAAGGTGTAGTTGCTGAGCCTGTACTTGGTCAGGACATGTTTCTGCTTTGTATCTCTGACATAGGAGAGATATTATGCCTGTGTGTATTCTCTGTTTAGGGCCCTATAGCATTTCATTTTATTTTGGGATTTGCTGATGGTGTTCCAATTTTCCAAATGTATGGTTTTGATTTGTTTTATAGTTTGGTTGACTCTAATTGCCAGTTGTGAAGCAGTGCTAGTATGGGTTAGTTTAGAGCTTTACATTGTAATGAGCCTTCTGAGTTAGTTTTTAGATGCTCAATGAAATTTAGTGCCATTTTATGGATTTGAATAAGAATTGGATAGCCTAATTCAGCCGTGCATCCATTGTTTGGAGTATTTCTATATGCCTGTAGGATATTTTTACAAAATTCTGCATGCAGAATTTTAGCTGGATGTTTTTCCCATCTACTGTAGTTTTGCTGACTGAGTGGACCCCATATTTCATGGCCATATAGCACAATTTATTAATGGAGATATGGAATCTTCTTTTGATTGCATAAATAGCTTTATGGGCTTTTTATTTTAATACATTGACTGCCAGACCAGAGCTCTGTACTTATTTTTATTCCAAGGTAATCATTACTTAGTGTATGTTCTAGGGCGGTGTCTCTGAGAGTAAAGCAGTATCTGTTTTCCTGAGATCTGGTCTTTCTTTGGAAGACCATCATTTTCTTCTTTTTCAAATTCACTGTCAAGGCCCAGTTTTGACAGTATTTCTCCAGCAGATCCAGATGCTTCTGTGCTGTGTGTGAGAGCAGCACCAGCTCATCCGCATAGAGCAGAACTTTAACTTCTGTTATTTAGAGTGAGGCCAGGCGCAGCAGATGGTGCCAGTAACACCACTAACTCATTTATATAAATATCGGACAAGGTTGGGCTCAAACTGTAGCTCTGCCCTCACCCCACACCCTTGACTTAAATTTTTTTTTATTGCACACTTATTTTCCATATATATTTATTTAATTATATCATAAGCTTTACCCCCTACACCACTTTGCAGAATTTTGTAATAGAGACCTTAACCTCTAATGGACCAAACTGGGTTTACAGAAGAGAGGTAATTTGCTTACCGTAAGATGGAGTAGGGCCTCTTCTTTCCTCTCTGTCCTTCCTGTGGTCCGTGTGTGTCATATGGTCTTTCGGGAAAACATTTTAAAGACTGTAACTCACTTACATCAGATCATAGATATTGTTTACTTTAATTAAATGCATGATGGTGTTATACATAATACATGGCAACAAGTACATCAACTGGGGCATTGTAGCTGTAGATAGCTCATTTCTTGTGTGTGTGTATGTGTGTGTGTGTGTATGTGTATGTGTGTGTGTGTGTGTGTGTGTGTGTGTGTGTGTGTGTGTGTGTGTGTACAAACTTGTGGGTTCATATTTACATGTCCGGTCAATCAAATAAGCCATGTTTTGCTCGGTTTGTCTGTCTGTCTCTCATCCAGCTGTCTAAAGTGTGTCTCTGTGTTTCTCTCTCTCCCTCAGGATCTAAAGAAGGTGCTGTCTTTCCCGCCGTACCCCGGGGAGTTTCTGCACCCCGTTGTGTACGCATGCACGGCTGTTATGTTGTTGTGCCTGTTCGCGTCCATCATTACCTACATCGTGCATCACAGGTAAAGCCCCAGACATCGTTGCTCTTATCTGTGTGTGTGCATGGGTATGTGCGCGTGCGTGTGTGTGCGCGTGCGTGTGTGTACGCGTACACACCTGCCTGTCATCTTTCTGCTCCAGTCACCGTGGCAACATTCTGTAATGGAAAGCCTCATAAGCCAGTCAGTAGGTGGCCGGAGCTTCCACATGCCGTCCGCCATTGGTTGATTATAGACCAATCGGACAGCTGTGAGCTCAGCAGCAAGGAAATTACATTGGTTCTGAGATTGCATGTGATCACTTCATCCAATAATTTGTTCTAATGTCACCTATCCTCAAAAAACAAACAAACTTTATACGCAAGGATTCATTTTAGATTTATTGTAGGTAGAAAGTAGGGAAAAAGAAGCATTTTTGATGTGAAAACGGAAAATGGATGTAATCCGCCTTGTGTAATCGCCTGTGGAGACTTTTCTTATTGAATGTCATATGCTGATATACTTCACACAGGAGGTTGGCTTTATTACTACTAGCATTAGAGGGAGAACATCAGTAGGAGCTGCGCGGTGTGGTGTTAATAGATGATATTGTACATGTATTATTTATTAAATATGATTTTGTATGAGATGATTTACTTGGTACTTTTTGTAGGACATTAGATAGCAACTGCCTGACACTAATTTATTTTGATTTGATGCTTGAATCGGTCTCTGTGATTATTCTGATTGAGATCTTAAATGGTATATGTATAATCTTACATTGCTTGATTTGGCCAACATCTTTTTCACTCTCTGAACTGATCTGGCACAAATATGTAGTCTGTGTTGCTGTAGGTCACAAATTATAAAATTCCCTCAATGGTACGCTGACATTACTGGAAGCGTGTCAAGACAAATTCCTCATAATTTCAGTCATAATAAATCTGAGTAATTATATGGACATGAGAATTAAATATTGGCGTGATGGAAATATTTGTGTAATTATCTTGTGCAGTACTTTTCTAATGTGAGCGGTATTGGGTGGCAGTGTAGTATCATGGGGAACTGGGCTTTTAACACAGAGGTTGTGGGCTTGACTGGGGCATCTGCCATTATACCCTTGAGGAAGGTGCTAAACCTGAATTGCTTCAGTAAGTATCCAGCTGTATAAATTAATTGCGTGTAAAAATTGTAATTGTGCGAGTCGCTCAATATAAGAGCGATCTGCTCAATGCTAAAATGCAATATAATGTGAGACAGTGGCGTGATTCACCTCAGTTGAAGAGAGAGGGTCTGTTTAGAGGACTGTACATAACAAAAGATAGCGAGATCTCAACAGAGCTTCATTCTTAAATGGCCAACACTGTATCTCTGTAAAAGTCACTGTCGCTGTGTTATACTGCATTAGGCTGTAACACTCTTTAACTCAGTATATGAGCCTACTCCACACACAGATTTTCACCTGTGGCACAACACACCAGTGAAGCAGGCTGGCGCATGCTGACTCGATGGCATCACGCAGTTCCTGCAGATTTTTCGGCCACACATTCATGCTGTGTGTGAACTTCCCAATCCACCTCATCAGAAAGGTGCTCTATTGGATTGAGATCTGGGGACTGTGCTGGTTATTGGAGCTGAAGACACGGTCATGTTTGTGACACGGCACATTATCCTGTTGAAAATATCCATTTGAAAAAGGGTAGACTGTGGCCATAAAGGGATGCCCATGGTTAACAGCAGTGCATAGGTTTGCTGTGGCATTCAAACGATGCTCAGTTGTTATTAAGAAGCCTAATGTGTGCCAAGGAAACATTCCCCACTCCATTACACCACCACCAGCAGCATGCACCGTTGACGCAAGGCAGGATGGATCCATGGATTCATGCTGTTGATGCTAAATTCTGACCCTACCATGTCCGTGTCGCAGCAGAAAGATTCCGCAGACCAGGTGACATTTGTACAATCTTGAATCATCCAGTTTTGGTGATCACGTGCCCACCCCACCGTCATCTTCTTGTTAAGCTCAAGCAGGTGTGTGTGTGGTGTTATGTTTGCTGTATCCCCCTTTTGCTTTTTTTTTTCACGTCTATATATATTATATATATAATATCGATCCAATCGATCCAACGGGGGGGGGGGGGGGGGGTTAAAGTGTCCGTTCGTTTGTCCGTTGCGCGAATAATGCGCACTGCAAAATATATCACTATAAAGAGAACATCACTATAACAACACAACAACCAAACAAACCGACCGCTACGCTTGTAACAACACAACACGCCGCCGCCGCGCGTAAGACGAAGTCTCAAGTAGCGGTCGGCGGTCGCTTCCGGTTTCGCTTCGTTCGTTAGTTCCAAGACCATTCTTTCGGATGAGATATTCCATCTAGTCCCGTGTGTCCGATCCGTCGTCGATGTTGTTCGTCTGTATATATATATATATATATATATATACATATATATATATATATATATATGGGTGACAAATTAAAGGAAAAACCCCTACTTCTCAAACTCTGATTAATATCTAAAGTCTACTATATTTAGCAGTATTCTAGGAGGAGGGCGGAGACATTGAATAGCACCACCTCTCAGTAATGCTATGACACTGAGTGCTTATAGCTCAATTCATCCTGTAAATGACCATTTTTCCTAACAGAGGTGGCTGTATAACAATGCCCTGGACATCTGGTCTTTTACGTCAATAGATTCCTACAGATCTATATCTGGTCTTGCAGATATTTGAATATTTATAAATTTCAGGTTTATTTTCATCAAAAAAGGACAGATCTGTTAGTCAATGCATCTGCCTGTTTTAAAAATTTTGTGGTGTTTTTGTTTTTATCGCTTTTTTGTGTAACGTGTTACAGTAGTGTTGACCATCTGAAGTAAGCAGTGGCCTTTCACCTCCAGGCTGAAGTAGAGCTGAAAAGTGAATAAGGAAGCTTTCAGCCTTTTTTATGCCATTAAAAATGTGCTTTGCTTCTTGATAGCGCAGACCAGAACTGGGAATTAAACTTTGGCATTGTGGATCAGGGCCATATGTGGCTGTTACATTTGGGGGAGGACCCAAGACATATTTTTTGCAGGATTGAGGGATTGGAGACAGTTGTGGGCCATGAAAGATTGAGGAGTCTGAGATGCACTTTGCCAACCTCAGCTAACCTTCTCCTGTCAGACATAGCCAGGCCCCTCTTCAGCTTATACCACACAGATAAGCAAACATAAATAACACTATCTCCCTACTCTGACACCAACTTCAGCCCCTGATGAGGTTGACGCTGCTTGGCAGAGACGCTGGCTGTTCTTTCCTTTTACCCGGTGGTATATCTTTCTATCACCCTCTTGCATTGGCTTTTGTGGAAAAAGCAGTTATCCGCCTGGCTTATTTCGGGGTGAAGCCTGTGTGTAAACAGGGCGTGTAGCATCGGAATGAGGCCTGGAGTCGGCACAACCGAACAGATGGCGCCGACCCAACCCGTCCCTCTTCCGGCACTTCCCCAGGACTGACACCTGGTTATTGCACTTGACTTAAGAAGCTTAAAAGGGCTCCCAGTTAGAAGACCTGGTGTTTGATTGATGGGCCTCTCATACTGTGTCTCAGCCTGGATACGGATCCATAGTTGTGAAAAAGCCGCGTCGTCGAGCCCACGGCTGCGGAGACGGAACAGCTGGATATTTCAGCCAATATCAGCACTGCCATGCATGACTCACAGCAAGAGTTGGAACACAGTCGTATGATGCAGCATTTATGATATTTTTCAGAAGATCTGAAACGGCACGTTGCATATGACGGCAAATGTAAATGGGTTCTCTGTACTAGTAAAGAAACTGGGCTCATATGCAGGAGGTTGCCAGATTGAATCCCAGGTTGGGGAATTACTGATATCCCTGAGCATTCTTGTGAATCTTTGTTTCAGATAATATAATATGGTTTTCAAAGTGATGTTGTTTGGAAGTGTCCATATGTTTCTGTGGATTAGGGTAAATTAATTGTTATAATTTCAAATATGCATTGCATTAGTTCACACTCTACAGCAGCCTTTGGTTTAGAAAGTATGTTGTCTTAATGTCAGGAAATCCAGTTAAACCAAAGGAAGCTGACTGTGTGTGTGTGTGTGTGTGTGTGTGTGTCTGTGTGTGTGTGTGTGTGTGTGTGTGTGCGCGTGCGTGCGTACGTGTGTGTGCGTGTGTTCAGTGATTTTGAATGAATTTGATTGGATGATATTTATTTGGTTTGTTTTCTGTCCCTTTTGGTAGCGCAATCCGCATCAGCAGGAAGGGATGGCACATGCTACTCAACTTCTGCTTCCACACGGCACTGACCTTCGCCGTGTTCGCAGGGGGCATCAACCGAGTGAAGTACCCTGTCATCTGCCAAGCCGTGAGTGTCCTGCGGCCTTTCCTTTTTTTTCCCCTTTTTAATTCTGCATTTAATGCTTTTAAGCTCTTTGTTGAAATTGATTATTAATGCCTGGTGATGTGGGAAGGACAG
Source organism: Ilyophis sp. 1 JC-2022 (assembly GCA_022702515.1). Lineage (NCBI taxonomy): Eukaryota > Metazoa > Chordata > Actinopteri > Anguilliformes > Synaphobranchidae > Ilyophis > Ilyophis sp. 1 JC-2022. Next base: position 90,604,202 of record CM040396.1, on the reverse strand, counting down.
CGAGCCGCTAAAGAGCTACTCTTCAACTCAGATGGGGTTTTTTTTTTGTGTTGTTTTGTTTTTTGTTAGCGGGGTAAATACGTGGCCTTTGAGGACACGGTTAGGCAGCCTGATGGACACGTCCCGTCCCGGCCCTGCCGCGGTTTAGCCGCCGGCGGTGCTTGCCAGTAATGGCGTCCCGCCCCGTCCCCGAGAGCCATTTTGGGGAGCTTTTGTTATTTTAATTAGCGTGTGTTCAGTGTCCACGGGGTGCGTGGCTCTCATGTCCCTGCTTCAGAACCTGCCGTCCTGACACCTTGGGGCACGCGGCGCTGCGCGGTACAGCCGCCGGCCGATAGGCGCGTTTATGAGACTACAGCTACGAGGACAGGGCCGGTGCGCTCTGTCTTCACTAGCAGCTGACCGGAGGAGGTTTGTGAAGTGGGAGAGGTTGCCTGGATATCCGTGAGCCGCCCCTGAGGGGACAACTCAAAAAGGGCTGAGGTGAAATGTTGGATGTGGAAGAATTTGTGACATGGCATTTTGCCACATCAAGTGCTTCTGGCTACAGTGTGGAGCTTGGGGCTCTCGCTGTAGGTTACAAGGGCCACAGGCTATTACACCCATGTCATCTGTGTCCAGTCCAGATCAAGATGATGTTAGACGAGGTCCGTTTAGGTTTAGGACAAGGTTCAGGGAGGGTGGATCTTATTTGGACTCACCTTCCTTCTTTCTCTTTTCCCAGCAATGCAGCATGAGGTAATGGAGCCGAAATTATTTTCTTTTTCTTTTTTTAAAATTGTTGTTTCAACGGCCCGCACGTCTCTGTTTTTAACAGTGACACACGCTTGTTTTTCTCAGAGAACTGCGTAGTGTGCGCAGGAGGGCTTGCAGAATACCACTATCACAAGTGGTTTGTTTTAACTTTGTTTTTTTTGTTTTTTTAAATGTAAAGCCATTAAAAAACAGTGTCTGAAAATAAAATCACGCCGTTGCCGCCTCCACCTCAGCATCCCGTCTCTGCGTCGCCGTTTATTCCGCGTGTTGCTCTTTTGCGGGATCTGTGCTTGCCTCTAAATGTGCAGTTATCGCAGTTTGTCACGCGCGCGTCAGATGCGTCGGCAGTCGCGAGTCACTCTCTCTACCTTTAGGGTCACCAGAGCCACCACTGCTTACAAGTATAGAGTTCTCACTTTGCCCAGATGCTTAAATAAAGCATTACCCTGAGTGTAACATAACAGCACTGTACAGTCTTACAATGAACGAAAGAAAAAAAACATTGGCTGTTTATAAAAATCAACAGTGGAAGGAAATGAAGGAAGCCCGCCCCCCCAACTCTTCCCTGCCCACGAATGAATGCGCTTCCACTGTGTTTTTCTGCACACTGCGGGAACACCGAGCTGTAATCTTCACGTTGCAGATATGGGTGTATTCTAGGCACGAACAGTGCTCAGAAAACAGAAAACAAACACTGTCTCTCACACTTTCCGTGTTGATTCGGGAAGGCACGCTTTGCCTTGAATCACCTGTGTCTGACGAGGCTTAACTCGACAGCAGCGTGCGGTGCACAAACAAAATAGCATTCGATTAGCATTTGTTCTTAACAGATACGGGTCGGCGGATTTAGAGATCACCACATTTATTTCTACATAATTTTAAGTCAAACATGAATCCTGAATCCAGGCTTCTGTTATCTTAGTGAGAAAATCCTACTCAATTCTGGGACATTTCTCATGTTGTCTGTCTGTCTGGCTCATTTGACATCGTGCCAAAGGCTTTGGGGGATACCTGCCTGCTTTCTAATCCAGGTGTTCCCCGAGTCTCCTCTCCTACAAATCAGAGCTGAATGAGCACAAATCATGTTTCTGCTTTCAGCACTGTGGTTGGTTGAGGGCAATCTTGGGGCGGGGACTTAAAGGATCTCAGAATCCCGCTGTGGCATCGTCTTCTGGCACCATCAGCAGACCTTAATCTCCCACAGCAGAACGGAGTGCTGTCAGCGCTGCTGCGTGTGGTAGCAGAGTACATAAACACATTTGGGTTTTATTTATCCAATTAAGGAATGAGCATATGAAACCACCACAGGATTCTGGCTCTAATCCTGTGTCACCTCAGTTCTGCTCAGCTGATTGAATTGGGGCTGTTGTCATTCTGCAGGCGGGAGCCAGTTCTTCAGTGTAATTTGGCTCTGATCGTAAATGCCTTCGACGGCTAACTTTAGTTTGGAATTATGTCCCCTGCTTTCCCTACATTCTCCATTTGGCATCAGAATGATTCGCTCACCATCCCGGTGGCGTGCTTAACGATGACCAGACAGGATGTTTGCCTTGATCCCCATTTGGTGGTATGAACAGTTTTCTCTTTAAAATTACATGGACTCACTTCTTGATTATGAACCCCCTGGACACAAGACACAGGCTTTTCAGCAGAGGAAAGCCGAGCGTGTTAAGTTGCACGCTTGGGAAAGGGCCGTTTTGAACTTTGCTGTAGCCTTCACTCACATGGATGCTTCATGGAGTTCTCTCATGCGCTGTCTGGATCGATGTCTGGATAGCTGTGTGATTTGTAACTGACTTCCCCGCTGAGATAACAGTGAAATGGGGACAAGTATTGATGTGTCACTGTGACAATTTATGATCCAAAGTATTTAAAAATAAGGAAGAAACGCAAAATGTCTGAACAATCGTGTATGATTTTATACTTGTGAACAAAGGGAGTGGATGAACTCAATTTGCTGGACTGAAGGACTGGCTATTATTGGCCAACGTTTCATAGATTTATTTGTTGATATGCAGGGTCTGAAATTAACTTTTTTATACACCAGCCACTCTGGCAGGTAGATTGAAATTTCTACTTTCCACTCAGATTTCTTACGAACAAAGACCCATTTAGAATGCAAATAAGAAATGTATCGAAAGATCTAAAATGCATCACTTGACTTTGGGCTTGTTTTTTTCATCAAAGTCGCTTAAAAAATGTGAAGTGAGGGGTTCTGTTTAGTTTTTTTGTGCATGTTCGGAAAGTGACAAATGTTTTTCACATTTATGGTTAGTATCATTCAATGGCATGAGCTAACGTGTTAATTTTGTTAATTATCTCTCTCTCTCTCTCTCTCTTTTTAAAGTTTTGAAAACATTTGGGATTAAAACTATCAGTTTCTTTTTTGAAATGGCCTATTTCATCATTCAAGAAGATTCATTTCTTCTGCAAGCAGCATTGCTCTCTGGCGCCAGTGGCTCCAGTATAGGTCTTTCAGGCCAGTTTTTAAATGCAAGTCAATGGTACAAAATGTGGTCAAAATACAATACATTTTCCCCACGAGAACGTAGGTGCTTTTTCATTGTCTAATGTCTTCCCATGTGCCGATTTGTGAAGTTATTGTATATTCTGGCCTGGGCTTTATATTTAATATGCTGTGGACCAATCCGGGACAATTTGCAGCACTTACTACTAACTGCTTGTCACTAGTATCTCACGTGCTTAGTGGACGAACTGGATCCTTCTCCCTTTACAAAACTGGATAGTTTGCTGCAAACTTGCAGCTAATATGTAGCGCATTTGCCACAAACTAAATTGTTTTCCGTAAAATGTTGCCAGAGGTTTGCCAGTCGTGGTGAAATGCTGGTGAACTTCTTGCAACAATGGCAATTCCCACAAAGCTAATTTGCACGTGAAGTAATTTGGTGCAAGTCCATGTAGAGCTTTAAAAGTTAAGAGTAAAACTTTAAAATCAGCTCTGGCCCCAATGGGGAGCCAGTGTAGAGAGACCAAAACTGAGGTGATATGTTTTGTGCGCCTCGTTCTTGTAAGAATTCTGGCTGCCGCATTTTGGACAAGCTGGAGGTTTTTTATGGCACTTTTAGGGCAGCCTGAATAAAGTGAATTACAGTAGTCAAGGCGTGACGTTACAAATGCATGTATTAATTTTTCACTGTCTGTTTTGGAAAGAAAGTGTCTGATTTTCGCTGTTTCTAAGGTGGAAAAAAAGCTATGCTGGAGTTGTTTTTGATGTGAGCCTCGAAAGAGATCAGGGTCTAGAATAACAACAAGATTTTTGGCAGTCTGGTTCGGGGTGGCTACACAGCCGTCCAGATTTAATGTAAGATCTGACGGTAGGTCTCTTTGTTTCTTGGGGCCTAGTACAAGCAGCTCTGTTTTAGTAGAGTTGAGAAGGAGGACATTTGCTGCCATCCATTTTTTAATGCAGAGTTCTAATCACACCCGTTTGGTTGTACACTCCAGGGACCACTCCAGACTGATCGCACCAGTTTGATCGTACTTAAAGTTTTAATTGTATATACTGATGCCGTGTCTCCCAGATAAAGATTTGTTTTGATGGCATGCCTACCTACTACCCAGAGGCAAAGGATACTAAGAGTGAGAGCCAAATTTGTTATGTTGCCTGCTATTGGCCCAGTTGTCTAATTTCTGATGATATGTTGCTCCCAAGCAAAAGGCTACTAGGAAGGACTTCCGTAAAATAAAAAGATTGAGAGCCAACAGGATTTGGCCATAATACACAGGCATACCCCAGCCATTACACAGGATGTACAGGGTATTAGGGTAGCAGAGTCCAGAGGCCTGAGTTAGCACGTTAGCATCGCCTACAGAATGTGTCATCTCCCCCAGAGAAGCAATAAGGGTGTGATTAGCTTCCCTAGTCGGGGACCATCGGTCTTCAGCTCAGCAAGCTAATTGTATCCGTTGCTGTGTAGAGCAGCCACAGTTTGAAACTCGCAGCGGATCTACCTCCGCTGCATTTGTACACCTTACAGAAGCAGCTTACCTGTTAATCTCAGCTTATTCAGAGAACGAGTAATGGAGCATGAAGTTACCATTTGCTTCCCTGTTCGGTGGGAGACCATTGCAGTTCACATATATTGTCTCTCCAACAAAATGTATCCACAGAGTAACGTGTAAAGATGAATAAAATTTTTGTTTCATCAACTTAAACAAGCAATGCGTTTCAGCCGATGAATATTGTGTATTATAAGGAAGAAAAATGTCTTGACTATAACATTTTTTCTGTAATGACTCAACCATCAGTTCATCCATGTGTTATCAGGGAGGAAATTTAATTTCCTCAGTATGATAATTACCAAGTTTCCACTTTCATTAGGATTATGTAATGGCATTATTAAAAAATAGGTAAAGCGTGTTATTAATGCACCTCCAGTAATGGCTGGAGAAGAAACGGATGATTATCATTAACAAACAAATATCTGATGAGAATCCTTGAATTAGTCATTTAAAGTTTTTAGGTTGGTTCATTTTTTTATGTTGAAACTCAATGGCCTAGTCATGACACTGTTGTATGTTATGAGCAATTTTGTGTAACTTAAAAATCACTTTGTGCCGATTGTGTGTGTGTGTGTTCTGTGTGTGTGTGTGCGTGTGTATTTGTGGAGAGTGGTGTGTAAGTGACTCTCTCTGCCTCGTGTTGCAGGTTGGCATCGTGCTGCACTACTCCACCCTCTCCACCATGCTGTGGCTCGGGGTCACGGCCCGCAACATTTACAAACAGGTGACCAAGAAGCCCCCTCAGTCACATGATGGAGACCCGCCGCCAAACTCCAAACAGCCATTGCTGAGGTAAGACCCTCTCACATGCTCCAAACATGGGCAAGATATCATCACAGATGGACTTTACATGAATGTGTCGTGATTAGATGGATGATTCCTTGTCTTGCAATTCGGCATTAACTCCAGACCATGAGAGGGATACACAGATTTACATGGCCCGCTAATTTTACACAGCACATTTGGTGGTGTGTGTGTGTGTGTGTGTGTGTGTGTGTGTGTGTGTGTGTGTGTGTGTGAGTGAGTGAGTGAGAGAGGATATAATTTTTGTAGTTGCTGTCCTTACCATGTTTTTTTGTTTTTTTGCTGTCCTTACCATTTCAAAATTCTTTATAGTTTCTCTTGATTTTTTCTTTCACCAATTAATTTTGGTTTGATCTGATAATAGCCCATATGTTTTTTTAATTAAATGAAATATGCCCATTTCCTGAAGTTGTTTGTCTCCTGTGAGCCTCCCTTGCTTTGTGTTCCAAACTACAACACAGTAGCCAGGTCTTTCAGCTTTTTTAAACTTTTGAGCCGCAGGAAAAATGGCAATTTTCTTTCCATCCTGCCCGTTATTTGCATAGAGATATTACATTTACAATTCAAGCCACTTCCGCTGCGAGGGATTAGTGGTTTTGGGTCAAATAATAATAATTCCATTATGTGGAAATAAGGCAGATAAACACTTTAGTTTGTGTCAAATGGATTTTTTAATCAAGCAAATCCCTGAATGGCGTGTGGCCTTTAAACTAGGTGGAAGAGTTGACACTTCAATTTTAATTAGCATTTTTGATCTGCAGTCTAGCGGAGGTGAATCTTTTAGAGACGTGAGTATACTGCTGACACACCCTCTGTGAGAGAGTAAGGGATCGCCCAAAAGCGAGAAATTTGTCAAAATGTTTGATGATTGAGGTGGGGGGGGGTGCATTTTGATGATTGGGGGGGATTGCATGATTGTCATAACTATAATCGCCGCATTTACCGTAATCTTTCATTGTCAGTACCGCCATAATCGCCATCATCATCTTTGTAGTCGCCACGGTAATCTTGAACCATCATCGCTATTGTCGTGATCTTTATCCGCTTCGTCGTAATCCTCTTTAGGGTCGTACTCATGACCGATATCCTCATCTCTATTACTCTGATTGTCTTCATCACCATCATCATCACCTTTTTCTTCCCCTTCAGCATGTTCGGACTGCAGGTTACTGGAAGGTGCAGGCCATGCTGTGTATGAATCAGAGCTGAATCTCAGCCAGAGCGGCCCTCTGAGCCGTGAGCAAAGCCGCAGCCAGTGGCCACACAGCCTGTTATTTATCTCTCCCGTTTTCCCGCTGTATTGTGTTTTTTCGCCGTTTCCCCGGCGGCCGCTCCAGGTGACCCTGTGTGTTTTAGCGTTGTGCGCGGGATTATCGTGCCTCCTCGGGCCTGGGTCTGGCGCAGGGATCTGTGGCGCGGTCTGGGGGCTTCGCTTTGCCAGCGGAATGTGCCGCGCGTGCACTTTGCTGATCGTGTCACAGCCAGATAATGGGATTCCTGAGAATCCTACAGCAAAGCCGGTTGGAAATGCAGAGCTTTGCTCGGCGCAGAATCTGCAGGACCACAGCTATGCCGTGTGCTTCCGTCTGCGAGGCTAAGGTTGTTGTTGTTTTTGCTTATATTATTATTATTATTAATATCAATTATTACTATTAATATTATTGAGCCATATGTGAAATTTGACCGGGAGACCAGAGAACCCACGAGCACCTGACCACATTGTGCCAGGAGCTTTAACATCTTATCTGAAAGGTGGAACCTAGCAAAGCACAATGTCCATGTCACGGCACGAGGTCTGTCAAGAGTGCACCAGTCCTTACAGGCTGGGTTGGTGTAGTAAGGCCTACCTACAGGCTGGGTTGGTGTAGTCTGGCCTACATACAGGCTGGGTTGGTGTAGTCTGGCCTACCTACAGGCTGGGTTGGTGTAGTCTGGCCTACATACAGGCTGGGTTGGTGTAGTCTGGCCTACATACAGGCTGGGTTGGTGTAGTCTGGCCTGCATACAGGCTGGGTTGGTGTAGTTTGGCCTACATACAGGCTAGGTTGGTGTAGTCTGGCCTACATACATGCTGGGTTGGTGTAGTTTGGCCTACATACAGGCTGGGTTTGTGTAGTCTGGCCTACATACAGGCTGAGTTGGTGTAGTCTGGCCTACATACAGGCTGGGTTGGTGTAGTCTGACCTACATACAGGCTGGGTTGGTGTAGTCTGGCCTACAAACAGGCTGGGTCCCTCTAGGGAAGATCATTTATGGGCATATCTGCAGCCGCCTACACGGAATATTCTGGCAGCGCCTCTCATTACCTGGGGGTTGCTATTTTCAAATGAGACGACAGGGTGTATGTCAAGCTGTTCCGCGAAGCGCCCATCAACAGTGATCAACGAATATCCCTCACCTTGCCGACAGGAGGGACCGCGACGCGGCGGGCCCCCTTGGTGACATATCAATTTTGCCGTGTGCGTTATCTGGCGTCACACACTCGCGTGCAGACGAACACGCATGCACACACACCACCATGGCAGGATGCCAAACGAAAGAGAAATTCATTACTCTTCATCATGTGGTACCATCAACCAGCTGTCATGATAAACTGTGCCTTATTCATACACTGTAAATGTTCATTCATGCTGTATGTAGATACACGTATGCAGAGAGAATTCTTCTCTTGCATTAGCCTAACCAGGTAAAACAAGGTATATCCATATATAAGATTTATTTCTGCAGAAATAGTTCAGCACCTACAAGCAGCAAAATGCAGCAAGGGCAGTCCCCACTCCTTATAATTGAAAAGTACTATTACATGATTCTAATAGTTATTTCTTGACCCATGACAAACCTTTGATCAAAGTTTGGTGGTGTTATGTGAATCCATTCTGAAGTTATGCACCTTTTTGTCATATGCCACACGCACTGTCATGCCCCCTTTTGGACAATTGCCATAAAAAGTCTCTTTGGCTCATGGCCAACCTTGCAAATCCGTGCATAACTTTATATAGCTTTCTCTTTGTCAAGGCGTCTATCTAACCATTATCAATCCAAATTCACAGGAAATATACCTTGGCCATGAAATTGCTTAGTGCGCTTGAACAAAATATATTTAGATGACACGAGACTTTTTAGGCTATTGCAGTCAGTTAGTGTTTAACACATTTGCAGCAGTATTTTTTATTTGTCAAAATGACGGATGGCATTTAGATTTTTCTGTCAAAGCTTCTGAAAATCGGTGAATGATGGGAAATTCTCGGTTAACGCAACCCCTGCTCTAACCTTAGCCAACATTCTCTATATCTACAGAAACATGCTGTAAATCAGGAACCAGCAGTTAGTCTTTATCTAAAGCGTGTTTTGAGATTCCCAGGGAACGTGGCGTCAAGCACGGTTTCTCTGGGAGGGTAAAGGCGAGGCCTAGTTCATCCATCTGGACTCCTGAGAACAAATGAGAGAGAGAAAAAAACACACACATACAAATATCTCCTGTCACACAAAACGACTCCCTGGTGCCCTTGGGATGCTCGGTGCCTGGAGAACCAGAGGCCCCAAAAAGTCCTGAAAATTTAATGCAGTACACACTTTAGTCACAGATATGCTCCACCCTTCAGTACAGTTTGCAGTCAAGCCGGAAAGTCTGAACATAGAGATCAGTTTAAATGAAGAGAGGTTATAGTATCGCTTGTAACAGTACCTGAAAATAAGATATCGAGAGTTTTTTGATGTTGATTGGTCACAGACTTCAGGAAGTAACAGCATGCAAAGGATATGCGACCAAATATTAAATATGATACTTTAAAAATATGTTAAAGCAAAGGGTATGAATACTTATGTAAATGAGAGATTTCAGTTTTCGATTTTTAATACATTCGCAAAAATTCTTAAAAACATGTTTTCACTTTGTCATTATGGGCTATTTTGTGTAGAATTTTGAGACAAAAAATGAACTCAATCTATTGTAGAATATGTCTGTAATGTAATAAAACGTGGAGAAGGTGAAAGGGGTGGGCAGACTTTCCGGCTTGACTGTATGTGTCTATACAATATATTTGTCTCAATGAAAGGAGGATCACAGAATATATACACACACAGTATATGCTGTTTTTTTGTTTAGTTTTTTTGGTGAGCACAAATGTATGCTGCAATAGCGGCAGTTTGCGTAAATTGCAACGTTTTACGGCGATCTGAAGCGGATTGGAGGCGGATCATCTGAGGTTATCCGCGTCCGTTCTTTAAGGTTGCAGCCGCTCAGTTCCCCTCCGGTTCCACCCGCCTCTGCCGAGAGCACTCCAGCGGAATAGCTTCAGAGCTTCGGGAACAGTCAGCAGTCACTGCAGAACAGATCATAAAACACTGAGATTTACACCCCGGAAAAAGTAACTGTAATTTCTTCATTCGGCTGCTCTTGTTGACTCGTATTTAAATGGGGTTTAGACGGACGAGGCTCAGGGAGACCCATCCCTCCAAGATGGTGACAGTGTCGTTAACGGCTACTTTCTGAACCCTCTCCCACCTCCCCTCAGGGGAGAACATCGTCATGGTAATTGAATTTTGTGAGGTGTGGTGATGGTGTGTGTTGGTTGAAGGGGAGGGGGGGGGGGATGTCAGAGGATTGGAGTGATACAGCCGCACTGAGGCATGCTGGGAAACTTCACTGCTGTGTTATTCAGTCACATATCTATGCAGAATCACACGCAGAGCGCTTGTCTGTAGTCTGTTCCTGGTTGTCGCCGAGAATGATGGCTTGGAGCACAAAGCCTTTGCTGTGTGGTTTACTTGAACAGAGAAATCCAAAATGTATGAAATTGGAAGATACACATCCACACACATACAGGCACGCACACACACATCTGCGCACGCACACACACAACACTTTCAGTTATTCAGTGATTCTTCTGATAAATGTAATGACCTTCTGTGTGAGCTGTTTCTCAAACCTAAGAGCCCTTCAGATCAGATCAGAGGCTTAGTCCATCCACAGACATAGACAGTCCCTGTTGTGTTTTCATTTGAATTATCTATATAAGATCTTATTTTATATTGCTCACTCTCGTTCTCTCTCTCCCTCTCCCTCTGCAGGTTTTATTTAGTCAGTGGTGGAGTGCCCTTTATCATCTGTGGAGTCACAGCTGCCACCAACATTGACAACTATGGCAGCAGTGAACAGGTCCCTTAGTAAGTTCCTGCCTTTTTCTCTCAAGGTCACACTTAGTTTGTGTTCGTCAGTAATAAAAAAAAAAATTTTTAAACACTAACTGTGATGTCACTTCCTGTTTTAAAAAAAAAATATATACACTCTTCCCTCCAGTGCAGTTTGCACATATTATGTTTCTAAAGTAACCCCCAACTTTCATTTGATAATATAGTGAGGACACTAAATGAGGTAGCAATGTGACAGGACGTTGTTTATCATTTAAAATATTTAATAATATACAGCTATTTCTGGATCTTTTTGTACATGTGTGTGTGTGTTTATTGTGTCTGTACATGTGTGTTTTGTGTACTTCTGTACATGTGTGTTTTGTGTGCCTGACTAACCCCACCCCCTTTGCCTTGGCCCAGCTGTTGGATGGCATGGGAGACGAGTTTGGGCGCCTTCTACGGCCCGGTGGCGTTCATCTTCCTGGTGACCTGCATCTACTTCCTGTGCATCTATATTCAGCTGAGGCGCCACCCGGAGAGGAAGTACGAGCTGAAGCCTGTGACCGAGGAGCAGCAGAGGCTGGCCGCCGGCGACATGGGCCACTGCCACGCGGCCGACCCGGGAGCCCCGCCCCACTCCCACTCTCGCGCCTCCTGCCCCACCCTTAACCCCTTCCTGCTGGCCAACGAGCACTCCTTCAAGGCCCAGCTGCGGACGGCGGCCTTCACGCTCTTCCTCTTCCTCGCCACCTGGGCGTTCGGTGCCCTGGCCGTCTCGCAGGGCCACTTCCTGGACATGATCTTCAGCTGCCTGTACGGGGCCTTCTCCGTCACCCTGGGCCTGTTCGTACTCATCCACCACTGCGCCAAGCGCGACGACGTCTGGCACTGCTGGTGCGCCTGTTGCCCCGCCCGCCGCCACACCTGCCAAGGCCACGCCCACAGCCACGCCCGCCCCAAGGTCAATGTCAATGGGGACACCCAGCTACACACGCACGCCCATGCCCACGCCCACTGCCACCTGGACTCGCCCTGCCCGGGGAAGGCCATGTTGGCCCACAGCCACGGCCCCGGCCCCCCGGGCCACTGCAAGCTCACCAACCTGCAGGCCATGCAGAACCACGTGGCCTGCCTGTCCCCCGTGGCGCCCTGCTGCGCCGCCCTCCACAGCCAGCAGCTGCTGGACGACGAGCCGCACGTGCACCTGCACGCTGACGCCGACGGCTACCGGCCCAACGTGCAGGTGCACCGCTGCCTGAAGGGCAGGACTAAGCCGCGGCACTTCGCCGGCCGGCACAGGCCCAGCGTCGGCGGCACCGGCGAGCGGGAGTATGCCTACCACATCCCCTCCAGCGTTGACGGGGGCAGCGCGCACAGCTCGCACACGGACAGCCCGCACAGCACACACGAGAGACACGCCCGCCACCCCGGCCCCCGCGAAGCCCACGGCTGCCACGCCCTCTGCCACCGCCACGTGTGCTGCAGCAAGGCCGAGCTCTTCCCCACCGTGTGCCAGCCCGAGGGCGCCGACGCCGCGGCCGTCCTCTACGGCTGCGCCAAGATGGCTGACGATGAAATGGTGCACCGCGCCCACCTGGAGATGAACCCGCGCAGACAGTCGTACCCCCAGAACCCGTCGCCCAATCAGAACGGCATCCTGAAGGGTAGCGTGCACGAGGGCTTCCTGTACAGCTCGGACAGCACCGGGAACATCCGGACTGGGCCCTGGAGGAATGAAACTACCGTGTAGTTCTGACCCGGCCGTGAGCCGGAAACCCACCCAAAACATCCTTTTTAGGAGGGAAAAAATTAACTAACTCAACGTTTCAGTACACGTGCTTTTTATATTACATCCATGTCTGTCTGAAATATTTTTTACTGTACAGATTCAGTGTTCTACTTTTCATTTCAAAATTTTTATTTTTATTTTTTTTTGCCTCCGGCTAGACAATGTGTTTCAGACAAACCATTTAATTTTCCTTTTTTAGAATTTAAAGGATGGAGAACACATGCATAATGAAATAGCCTTTCATTTAAAGTATTTTTATAACTACATAAATACAAATCTATATGAAGAGTGTGCAGGTGTGTGTGTGTGTGTGTGTGTGTGTGTGTGTGTGTGTGTGTGTGTGTGTGTGTGTTATCATTGCAGATAAAAGTATTAAAAAAGTAGATTTACCCATTCCTTGCGAGCATTACTGAAGTATGGCATGTGTCCACAGTACTCTGAGAGATGTCACTGTATGTATACGAGACCAACACACCAGCAATTTAGAATCATGTACTTAAATTTTTCAAATGAGCGTACATAGACTGTGAAAAGCAACTGAAAATATATTCATAACTATACTAAAATTACATCTGCTTTCATGGAGGCCAGCCAGGTGTGTCGATAACAGAAACTACCAATGATACCTGTTTAAAAATGGCCTCTTGATGCCTGTTCAGCGTCTGTTCAGTCAGATACAGCAGGATATCCCTCCTGTGAATATTGATATCTTGTCGTCTGAGAGACCCAGTTAGTGCCATCACTGTTAAATCGATGGTGCCTCGGGTTGTGGTGCTAAGTGTCTGCCATGTCATGATGTTGTGTATTGTGATTGACAGCCAACAGTGTAGTGTGCTGTCAGCAGACCACACCGATGAAAAAAACAACAGCAGCCCACCACTCGATATGATGTGAAGGATGTGAAGGATAGTGAGTGGTGCTGTGGTTTCATCGGACTCCACATCGATGAATAAAACAACAGCAGCCCAGCACTCGATATGATGTGAAGGATAGTGAGTGGTGCTGTGGTTTCATCGGACTCCACATCGATGAATAAAACAACTGCAGTTTCACTAATCAACAGCTCCCTTACCCTGGCGTGCGTGCGTGCGTGGATAAAGTGATAGGTAAAGACAGAGCTGAATGACATTATTTTCTTTCAAAGTGCAGCGCATGCACTGCTTGTCATCTGTGACTATGTTTTTATACCGCCAGTTAAATGCTAAAGTCCCACAAAAAGTATGTATAAAGGGGAAAAAAATACTGATTTAACTGAACATATTCTGTATTTATGGATTCAATTTTATTTTTCTGTATGCCATTACTGGGAAAGGGATGTATATTTATATAATTATTTATATGGTATCATCCGGTGTAAAGAGATATGTGCTTGTGCGCGTGAATGTTCATGTGTGTGCGCGTGCTTGTGTTCATGTTTGTGCGCGCGTTTGTGTGTGTTCGTTCACACAGCATCACAGCCCCTCAGTTGACGAATCCTCTCCCCTCCCAACATTCCAGCAGCGCCGCAGCAGTACTCGCTGCTCCGCCGTTTTTTACGGTGACATTAAGGCCAGAAACATACCTCACGCAAATACGTGAACGTGGACGCTTCGAGCTACACGAACAGTTTTTTTTTGCCGTGACATTTGTGAAAGACAAGCTAGAGCGTTGCAGCGAGGGACGCTATAGCAGGCAAACAACAGAAGACAACTTTCTTGTTCGATCTGTGCTTTCCTCTGGCTTGACTTTCACAAATGTCACGGCAAAAGAAAAACTGCTCGCGTAGTTCGAAGCGTCGGTTTTGTTATTTTCTTCCTTAGAGGTCCAGCTCTCCCTATATGAGAATGGGCGCGATATGTGGAGTCAGGACATTATCAAGAGCTTGTTCACTTTGAGAGAAACGAGCGTCTGGGTTGGAATGAGGGTACAACAGGTGAGGGGCATCTGGCCAGTCACTTTTTTTTATTTTTTATTAATCCGTGCCCAGCATGACATCACCCTGAAGCATTATTTACCGTAATGTACATAGAGTTTACTCAAATAATATTATTTTGTATAACTATGGTGAAGATATTTAAGAACTATTAATATAGAATAAGAAATGGGACAAGCCCAAAATTGTGATATTACTGCTCAGTATCTGAGTCCAAATGTTCTTTGTTTTGTTTTTCTTTCTCGCTGTTAGTGTGTGAACATGGCACACATTGTGAAATGTGTTTTCATATCGGGTAGTGAACGCACTACCAACTGTTTCCCCCCTCAGATTAATGAAGAAAAAAACCTGTATACAGCCTGCTTAAAAGATGCCAATGCAGCCAGTCCTTTGCTTTCTTCAATTCACTGTGCATTGAATCTGTCTTTAGAAACAGAAATGGGTTTTCTGTGTTTGTGAATTCCATGCATCTTTTCTGTCATCAGTGGCTATACGGCTGATCCTAGGTCAGTCTATGTATTGGCCAGTGGTGCTGTAACTCAAACTCAAAGCCCTCCACCTGAATACAAAGTTTCCACCTTTTTTACATCATCACGGATTCCAATAAATGTATTTTTTCACCATGAGTGCACAGATTATTTACTTTATGCGTGTTACATGTGTGACCTCATTACCCGAAAAACTGCAAGGTCCGCAAGAGAGAGAGAGTGTGTGTGTGTGTGTGTGTGTCAGTAAAGTGTTTCAGTGCATGTACAGTGCTATACTATTATTGGCACCCCTGGTAAAGGGTTATAAAGACCCCCGGGTTATAAAAAATTCACTGTTTGGGGAATTTTCTTAATGTCACAGAGAAAAAATCCAACCTTTAATTTAAGTAAATGTATTATGAGGGGAAAAAAATCCCTCATCAAGAAATAATTATTTTTAACAAAACCATGTGTGTCACAATTATTGGCACCCCTGCATTTATATATAGAATAAAGTAATCATTTTAAATATTTGGTCGCATATCCTTTGCATGCCATGACTTCCTGATGTTTGTGACCCAACAACATCAAAAGACTCTTGATATCTTATTTTCTGGTACTCTTACAAGCGATACTAAATGTCTGCATTTGAATGGATCTCTATGGGAATTGGGGGGTGGGACTAGATTTAGCAGTAAATTATGCTGGAACAGTATGGAACACATGGTTGGTAAAATGGCTGTAAGTCATCAAGGGTCTGAGGTATCAAACGAGCCTCAAACCATCACTCCAGATATGCAGTAGATATGGATGGATCACTTTAATGGTTGTTCCTCCTGACACATTTTCCTATTGAACTCTATGGAAAAATAAGTCAAGAGAAGAAACCCTTCAAGTTACCCATCCATATCTACCATGTGGTCTATACTGTTCCAGTGTAATTTACAGCTAAATCTAGTCCGACCCCCAATTCCCATAGAGATCCATTCAAATGCAGAGATGTTATAGTATTGCTTGTAAGAGTACCAGAAAATAAGATATCAAGAGTCTTTTGATGTTGTTGGGTCACAGACGTCAGGAAGTCATGGCATGCAAAGGATATGCGGCCAAATATTTAAAATTATTACTGTATTCTATATATAAATGCAGGGGTACTAATAATTGTGGCGCACATGGTTTTGTTAAAAATAATTATTTCTTGATGCAAGATTTTTTTTTTCTCATAAAACATTTACTTCAATTAAAGCTTGGATTTTTCTCATTTTTTCAGTGTGACATTAAGGTAATTCACCAAATTTTTTATAACCCTTTTTACTCATCTTTACCAGGGGTGTCAATAATAGTGGAGGGCACTGTATATGTTCACACGAGCATGTGTGGAGGGAGCACCGGTGTATCACAAATCAAAGGAAGCCGACAGGCTATGAAATGCCAGAACATGTTTAATTTGAAGCTGAATTCAAGATGCGCCGTTTTATTCTGCCGGCGAATTACCGCCTTCTCATCTCTCCCTTGTGATTTTTCTTATAACTTATAGCAAATAAATAGAGCTGCCTTTTTATCTTTACTCGAGGAGATGACCTTGTGGCGGTGGAAGTCGATGTGTGTAATGGGCTTTTATTTGATTAGGGAGTACAAGGCGTGCTGCGGAGGACAAGGGCGAATGCTACAATGCATCACTTAAGCACCTCCGGCGCGCGGGAGAAAACCCGAGCAGCGTTACGTATACGTCGCCCATACAGTAAATTTAACGGGATGGGATTGTGTCAGAATATGTCGCCGGTACGCGCAGCAACACAGGAACAAAAAAAATCAGTGGGACGGTTCAGGAGCGACGTGTTCCAACATGCGCCGAAAATGTCCAAGGCGGAAAAAAGCATCACATCTGTTTCATTAAATATGGATCTATATTGAGCAAGGCAGCTGTGATGTTTGTGATACAATTACGCTTCTGGCATCTGTTTCCCCCGCTGCTCTGAATTTCTGACTAAACTCCACGACAATAGCCTTTTTTTATTTACGTGGCAGGTGATGAGAAGCCGATAACGAGGGCAGTCCTTCGGCATTGCATTCCTACACTGCTCGCTGTTTAAATTCCGGGGTATCTGGGAGTAAGTCATGCATCTGCATGATTTGACACAAGTGATTGATTGTTGATGGGTTTTTTTTTTTTTTTTTTAAATGTCACAAATACTTATAAAATAAGCTTACACATACATGGAGATGCTGTGATCATTGTGGCACTGTGGTGCACAGGACAACAATGACGCATTACAGCAAGAAGGTCCCGGGTTCGAATCCCGGCCGGGACTTTTCTCTGTGGTGTTTGCATGCTTTCCCAGTGTCCGCGTGGGTTTCCTCCGGGTGATGCGGTTTCCTCCCAGTCTAAAGACATGCATGTTAGGCTAACTAGGGGAGCATTAACATGGTGTTGCTGTAAAAAATCATGCAACCTAACCTGTTTAAATAAAGGTTCAATAAATCTAAAATAAATAAATTGTAAGTAGGCTATGAGTTAGGCCATTTCAGGGCTCTTGTGTGTTAAACCACCTTACAGCCTGTAGTTGAGTGTTCAATAAAAGTGTCAAAACCCAGTTTATTGAGGTTGAGGTCCAATTCAGCAGGGTGGTGATTTCAGTGACCTTGTGAAGGAAAAGCTCGGGAATCCCTGTTTTAGGCAATGTGGCTTGAAACAACGACTAACTTGCCAATGCAGAACATGAATGTGTGTAAAAACAAACCCATCCATCTTATTTCAATCCTTGTTTTGCAAGCCAAAGGCCACATTGTAGAGTGTCGCAAACAGTATGGCTGAATACTAATGCTGACACACACATCCTTGATACAAAGCCTACACCACAAAGCAAGATGAGGAGAGAGGGAGAGGGGAGGAAGAGAGGAGAGAAGGGTGTTTGAGGGACAGACATTAGAGGTCTTGCTGATAAAACCAGAGTACAGAATCTCCCAGGCATTTATACAAACACACGCATGTACACACACACAGTGCAGATTTGTACAGGCCTGGAACTGTTTTAGAACCGATAGTGAACAAACAAGAAACGTCCATGCAGTTATCACATATATACATGTACATATAGTTGAATTCAGTAGCTGTAACAGCAGCACTGTTTGTGTAGTGCTGCGATGATGATTATTATGATTATAATTATGCTGAGCACACACCTTTAATGGTTCTTCATGTTTCCACATTTCTCCCACGTCCTCTAAAATCACTGGGTTAAAGGAAAGGAAAAGGTGTTTTTCTCAAAATAATATTTTAAATCGGCATTTTGTATCAGAGCCAGTGTAAATCCACAAAAATTAACATAGGGATATTCAAGTCCTGCTGAGTTTTTTTTATTCATTTGACCTCACTATGTTTTATGGGCATTTTGCTTTTTGTCACGTGAAATGGATTATCTATATAAAGATAGTTGTCTCCTCCCTTCCCCCTAGTTTATTTATGGCTCTCTGTCTTTTGTGTAGGTTGATGGTTCCTAACTGTAATGGAGCAACATAAAAGGCATTCATTTAGAATCCGCAGTCTTCTCCTGGATTATGTGGTGATAAAGCCTTTCTACTGAGCCTCTGTCACCATGGCTGCCTCAATTGTGTGACAGCTGGGGTGGAACTGTTGTAAACACAAGATTAGGTTTTTATTTTTTATTTATGTACAGACTCACAGTAACATGATGGACAGGTCTCAGTCTGCATCTCTCTCTCTCTCTCTCTCTCTCTCTCTCTCTCTCTCTCTCTCTCACTCTCTCTCTCTGTCCCTGGGTGCATCCCAATACTCAAAAAATGCACCCTCCCTTCCTCCGCTACCACCTCCTCTACTCTGTGCCCCGGAAATTGATCTTTGTGTTTTAATCTAATGTTGCTGATTACATCTTAATTACGTATTAATGGTTACCTATTAATTAATGTCTCGACGCAAACCACAATGTCAGGTACATTGTATACTGTACATGCAAATACTTGTACTCAAAACATTCAGGCAGTTTTGCATACTTCCGGGTAGGAGAGGAGTGGTAGTGGGGGAGTGGAGGAAGGAAGGTGGGGAGAGGAGGAAAGGAGGTGGGGAGAGGAGTGGTAGTGGGGCAGTGGAGGAAGGGAGGTGGAGGGAGTGAAGAATATTGGGACGCAGCCTCTGTCTCTCGCTCCGTGAGCATTATTGCACAGAATCTAGTCAGAAGGGAGGCGCAGGCTTTCTCAATGTGATCAGTTATTTAAATAGGAACCTACAGCCAGTGAGCAGTGAATCAAGCTGAGAAAGAAATGGAGAGAAAGAGGGATAAAAAAATTAAGGAGAAAACAGGGATATCTCAAGCTTTCACAAACGGTAATAGTTTTGACACCTTTCAAGCAGCCAGTGTGCCCTGTTCAAATCACGCTATGAAACAGTGCCACCTATTGACCACAGTGAGTATGACGATATGTCAATGTTGCATAACAAGCCTGGCTGGCAGGCTCACCTGTCTTAGGAAGGATCTCATTATCTCCAGGTCACAGTGGATCACGGCGTGGCTGGGGTGTTTTTCGCGGCAACAGGTGCGCTATTTTTAACAGCTTGGCTGACAGAGCCATCCACTGTGGGTCAGAACCCCAGAATCTCCAAAACGGCTCCTTAACTCGGCGCCTCATTATCCGACAGCCAACTTCAATTGATTTTTTCAGAGGGAAACATTAGCTCACTCAAATGTTTCCACGGTCCATATGTAAATACAGGAGTGTGCCGAATTCTGAGATCTGCAGAGGAGATGATATCACTGCCCCGCCCCCCCTTCCCAAATCCTTCCCTCCACACCCCCAAATCCTTATCTCCCCACCCCTGAATCCTTCCCTCCCCACCCCTGAATCCTTGTCTGCCCCCAGGCTCAGGCACGTACAAAATGCTTTTTTTGTTCTACTAAATTCCCAGCAAGCTATGTCCTCAGAATGCATTTGCCGATTGTAATGGTATAGCTTTCCGCAAGGCATCGTTTTGACTGGGATGAGTCTGGCAGGCTCTGTGAATATTTAGATGCGTCCGCAGGTTTTTCTGCCTGCACGCTCCGTTGGAATCCTCCTCTGATATGAAAAGTTAAAAAAAACAAAAAAAGACAGGAGCTCTTACGCAGTATTGCCAGGCACAGCTCATTAGGAATGCAGGGAATCCTGTGCTTTTCCCTCAAATCCCTGCTCCGATGTTCTGTGCCCGTTCTCAAGCCCAGAGCGCCACTTTTCCACCAGCTAAATTTTTCAGAGACTTGCCAGGTAAAGAGAGGAATAGTTTGCAGCTAAACCCTCTCTGTGAAATAAGAGGGGTTTTCAACATGAGCTCTCTTTCTCCTGTCATAGACATAGCATGTGGGCGGTGCTCAGCACTCGTTGTCGAGCCCACACCTCTTTCACCCGAGGGCTGTTTTCAGCAGTGGTTTATGGGTAAAAGTAACCCGGGTGGAGGGATTTTTGAGGGACTTTGTAGTGTGAGAAAGGGGTGGTGATGACAGGTGGGGTGAGTGAGTGTGGCAGAGCTGTGAGCCATGAGGAAGGGGTTTCACACTTCTTTCCCATTAGTGTTTATTGATTGACTGTGAGCTACAAGCCTTGTGATTTTGTTGTATTTCCCTGTTCTGGGAAAGCCTCCTGCAGCGCCATTGGCTGACAGATGAGAGTGACGTACTGGCTCAATCAGAGGTGTGGTTCCTTCTCAACCTGGGGCCTTTCACATCAAAGAACCTTCCGCTCCGCACACCCCACTGGGCAGCTCTGGGCAGCCACACTACTGCTGCAAGATCCTTCTCCCAATTACCCTGCAAGGCCTTAAGAAGGTGAGGGCACAGAGTGGAGAAGGGGTGGAGCTTTGCCAAGTTGCAAAGCTATAGGCCGCACCTCTTTGACTGCTCATTGTGCCCCTCCCAGTTTGCTCAGCTGTTTGAACTTGGAAACTGTGTCCTTTTCAATATGAGGGAAAAAAGAGGTTTTATCTGCATTACTGCCTGAGTCTGTTTATATATAAGGCAGCAGTGCCCTATTAGTCTGTTTGTTTGTTTGACTTTGCCCCCACCTTTAAGGAGGTAGTGTTAATGTTAAAATGTGTGTTAAAATGATGGTTCTCTCAGGCAGCGGTTCCACCAGCATTTAAGCTCTGTGTGTGTGTGTGTGTGTGTGTGTGTGTGTGTGTGTGTGTGTGTGTGTGTGTGTGTGTGTGTGTGTGTGTGTGTGTGTGTGTGTGTGTGTGTGATGTGCGTGCGCGTGTGTGGAAGCCACCATGCTTTGTGCAGAATGATTTCCTGCGTGAGAAGCAGGGCTTGTTTGTTTCCTTTTTCTCCAGAAGTGCAAGAAAGATTGCAGCTCATTTGAAGGTCAGGTGATTTGTATTTCACTCATTTATTTATTTCTTTTCAGGAGAGCAGCGGGGTGTTCCACACAAGAGGATTATCAAGTTATCCAGATGACTGTGAGAACGATAAGGCTGTATCATTAGTGTGCACGCAACATTAGTGAGATTTAATTATATGAAAATGCACTAGAATCTGGTTTAGGAGTATGATTCAGTCATGCATATTGTTAGCTTGTGATATTAATGAAAATCTTTGAGGGTATTTCATGGTATTATTTTGGAGTTATGTGGCTAACCTGCTTATCCTGCTTTGTGGGATACCCAGGTGTAATATTCTTATTTTTGTTTTTATTTTTGTTTTTGAACTGTGTTGTTATATTAGTATAAATATATGTAAGCATTGGCAATAAGATATAAAAGATAACATTTCAGGAAAACATTTAATATTGAAAACTGAGAGCTTATGATTTTCTGTGTATAATTTGCCACTAGTAAAATATGCCTTAGATTTAGCGCTGTTTGGTTTCTTATTTACTTGTTAGGATTGATTGTTTATTTGGCATGTTTGCTTGTGGAGGGGAGTGGGTAAGCATATTTTTTATCCTGCTTCTGGCAGGAGACTCAGACCAACCCAGCATGCATCTGTCCTTTACAGAAAAAAAGATACTGCAAATCTTTAAGAGACAAGTGAACACCATCATCACTGAACAAATCATATCTGTAGAGACGGTGTGATCAATGTCTGTACGACCCTCTGTCAGTTATACACACATGTACACACACCTTCCATCCGCCCACAGCCCATGCCACTGTAAAAGCCAGTCGTGTAGCGGGAGCATCGTCCAACAGCGACATATGTTAAGCCAGTGGGCTCCGCTGTCGGAAGTGGTTTGTGTCAACGCTGTCATTGTGTCATCTAACACATATCATCACTTCTTTCCCTATACCCAGCACTCTGTTTCAATCCACAATAACACGCACACACACATACATTCATTACACACACACACACACACACCCACACATACATACATAAGCATTCACACACACACATACTGCATAGTGACCTTCAGCCCTTTCTGTCTTCCCAGCTTACAGGTGATCTGTGGGTAGACTTTGCTGACTGTCACTGGTGCTGTAAACCACAGACATAGAATGATGTCAAAAAGTGTATGTCACCAAACAGAAGTAAGATGGCCGTTCTTTTTTGATGCCTACCCAGCTAACAAAATTAGGTCCCCGGGACGTCCCCTGAATGTCTTGACATGTCATCAGGATGTCGCCTTGACGTCTTTTTGTAGGGTTTTCTAAACGTTACGTGGACGTCACAGAGAACATTCCCGGGACGTTCCAGTAATGTCCCCCAGACATTAATTACATTGACGTTATATTGTAACCAGTAACAGACGTTGCAGGAACGTCCCTGAATGTCCCATGAATGTAATGAGCAAAATGTCATATAACCGGATGGGGACGTTGCTTGAACGTCCCTGAAAAATTCTAATTAAATGTCATATTGTAACCAAATGGTGACCTTCCTAGGAGTTTAATAACGTCGTAGTAATGTTTTTAGGACATCCCTAGTGAACGTCACATCATAACTTTCAGGGGACTAAAAGGGGACGTCTCTGGGTCAGTGTGTTGTGCAGCTCGGTCTGTTTGGTTATTGCAATAGAAAATCAATAATGTTTTATTGGGGTCCACCAGCTGTGTTTGTGGGAAATTATCTGGTTCCGTCCCCCTGCCGTGGTACAGGCTTGTACATTTGCTGTCTAGATGGGCTTGTCATTTTGCCACTAAAGGTGACATTTGGCAGAAGTATGCCCGTTTCTCCCGACACTGATCCAGTTCCTCTACTTCGGTCTTGAGCTCAGCCTCAGTCAAACGAACGGGAGGAGTCCACGTGAAAAAAACCCACTGTCCAGCCCTACCCGTCTGCTATCTCACCTAATTACCAAATCGACAACGAAGCGGCCAAGATGAATATGATATTAACAGATGTGTTCTTTTTAATAAAAAGTGTTCATTGCTAATGTAGGCTACCTGCCATTTATTTGATTAGTTTCGCCAAATAATGGATATTCAACAGATCCATGTGAAATGTGGAATACTTGTCTTTTTTTAATGAATGTAATTAGTTTCAAAATAAACCCTGCATATGTGAGAGCCCTCGAAAACACCGCCAATACACGCGCGTACACAAAGAAACAGAAAAAGAAGGGAAACAACGAAAGTAATTCCATTGTAATGCTTCATTACGAGTCGTGCACTGCAGCACTGATAATAGCAATGATGACCAACAGTGGGCGCTACTGATCATCATCGCTAAAGTTATAATTTTTTATTTGAATAATACGTTCTATAGCCTACTACATTCCATGTCCGTTAAAAAGTTGTCAAAATAACTGAACTGAAAAACTGTTCTGGGGCTGCGACTACTTTTCTTACCTTAGCAGTATTTAGTATTATGAAAACGGCAATGGCTTTACTGCCGAAGGATCCCCACTTTGTCTCCCTCAGTGGGGAAGCTCTACCTTTTTTTTAGGGCTCCGCCAAAACGGAACACTCATTTGCTGTGAATAAATTGTCTGCATGAGTGTGTTGTAAAATAAAGGCAAAGGGAAAGAGGGAAAACTTTACCCCCCGCCCCCACCAAGGGATAGAAAACAAATCTGTGTATCCGTGTTTCCTTTCCATATATCGACGGGGCCGTAGAGCCTCACTATGCGGAGGGGTTGGTGACAGTATGCTACTAGCCTAGTTCGAAATCATGTCTACTGTTTGTGTAGGTGCGGCGGTCGTTGCCATGACAGCATATAGTTAGGAAACTTAGGTTGCCTTCAGTTAGTTGCGTTTTAAAATAATCATGTAGTCGATTTCATTGGTATCAAACTAAAAAAAAAGAAGGGTGTGTGTTCTGCGCGAGGAGTACCGCAGTGCTGCTTATGTCTCGTGGAATGCCGCAGAATGCTGGTCTGACATAGAATGTTCGAAAAAGTATTCTCTGTTGGTGTTCTGTTAGTCCGTTCAGGCATACAATCTGTCCCGACTCAGTACTGCGTTGCTAGGAAAACGGCAGTGGCGAAGTAGCTCTTTTGTCTTGCGGAAACGGTGACTCTGCGTCATGGCAGTTTTAAAGGAAAATTATCTTGTGTGATTTAATGAAATTCATCTGAATACAATGGGGACTTCTGAAACTGCTGTGTCCGCTTATTATGAGGAAGAAGAGGAGGAAGAGGACGAGTTGTATGCATTTGAGCCTCTCCCTGCACTGTTAGAAGACGAGGTGAGACTTTATAACTACTTATAGCTATGTAGCCTATCTGGTCCCTATTATTATTATTATTATTATTATTATTATTATTATTATTATTATTGTTGTTGTTGTTGTTGTTGTTGTCGTTGTTTATAATGTTTTGACTGATAAGGTCAAATGAAAGTGTGTTTATATATTGCACACAAAACAATACATGTGTTGTGGTATGTTGCACACATTTAGTTACCAATCAGCAAATTAATTCTGCATCACCATCATATCTTTATCTTGTTGTGAGCTAAAATGTTTCCCTGACATTGCCCAGCCTTGTGCAGTTTTAGTGTTATTCACTGTGATAACGCTGTAACGCTCTGAAGCCCTCCCCCTATTCCCTAACCATTTTAATGCCTTTGGGTTTTGATGACCTGAATATGATGAATTGAAGAAGACAAATAAGTCACATTGATGCACAAATTAATTCCTAACACGCTGACCAGAATTAATCCAATAGCCCACATAGGTTCTATACCAAATTATTCAGAACTCTTTCCTAGTGAGTATTAACAGGATTACATACACTATGTCTGTCAAAGGACATTTCTGCTCAAATTTGACCCTGGCATGTACAGGATGTTAATTACATATTTATGAAGGACATACATTGTAATGTAATGGGAATCTAAGTGGCCCAGATTACGTCCGTAAAATTAACTGTGATGCACAGTTGGCTGTTTGGATTGAAACTCGTCCCATCTGAAATAAGTTTTGCTTGAAAAGTGGTGTGAGTGTTGATTGATCGTTTTGAAGGTGACATCAGTGTTGATTGGTTGTTGGCGTCACATGGATGAATATGGATGTATATTCCTGACCCATCTCAGTCAACAAGGCATCAGTCTCTGTCAGACACTGCATAGCATCCTATTGACCAACTCAAAGATAAATTCCTGTCTGTTATATTTTGCTAGTACCCCTCACTCATTGGAAAGTCATTTAAAAGCACTAGAGTGTGACATGTAACATGTGAGTGGCTGATAAAGCTTTGTGAGCAAGAATGCTGTCTTACAGATGAGTGTGATTCTTGCTTTGATGTAAGCACAGTTTTGATTTCCAGCTGTATTTAGATGTGTGGACAGGACTCAGATTCAGTTATACTTTATTGGTCCAGTTGGGTCATTTGTCCTCTGCATTTGAACAATCTTAACTACTTAAGAGCAGTGGGCAGCCACAGTGCAGCAGTCAGGGACCAACTCCAGTTCTGAGGCCAGGCCTTGGTCAAGGGCAATGGCAGGACTATACGTAACCTGAGACAAGGCTATAAAGGTTGGTTTCTATCTGGTCTTTGTGATGGTATGACAGTCTGTCTCTGTTACTTGCTCACTGACACACTTGCTCACTAACTCAATCACTGACTTACTCACTCTCTCACTAACTCAATCACTGACTCACTATCTCAATCACTGACTCACTCACTTACTAACTCAATCACTGACTTACTCACTCTCTCACTATCTCAATCACTGACTCACTCACTTACTAACTCGATCACTGATTCACTTGCTAACTAACTAAATCACTGGCTAACTCACGCATCCTCACTTTTACTCATTCTCTCACCAATTCACTTCTGCACTGTTTTTCACTCTCTGACTGTCCCTAATCTTCTCACTCAGTCTGTCTTTTACTTGGAAAATCAGCCACTAGACCCTGTGGAATGAAAAGAAAAATTATGTAGGTGGAAAAAGGAGAAAGAAAGAGAAACAATTTTTCTGCAGCATTCTCAAGGGAATATGCCAGTCTATTTATGGACCTGTGCAGCTGCTTAAAGTGGCTTTAAAGTGGAAATGTTGAGGTCTGTGCATGTACCTGATCTGGAGACTGGCAGAATCAGAGCAGGATTCAGGTCTGTGAGTGTACCTGATCTGGAGACAGCAGAATCAGAGCAGGGTTCAGGTCTGGGAGTGTACCTGATCTGGAGACTGGCAGAATCAGAGCAGGGTTCAGGTCTGGGAGTGTACCTGATCTGGAGACAGCAGAATCAGAGCAGGATTCAGGTCTGGGAGTGTACCTGATCTGGAGACAGCAGAATCAGAGCAGGGTTCAGGTCTGGGAGTGTACCTGATCTGGAGACAGCAGAATCAGAGCAGGGTTCAGGTCTGTGAGTGTACCTGATCTGGAGGCTGGCAGAATCAGAGCAGGATTCAGGTCTGGGAGTGTACCTGATCTGGAGACTGGCAGAATCAGAGCAGGGTTCAGGTCTGTGAGTGTACCTGATCTGGAGACTGGCAGAATCAGAGCAGGATTCAGGTCTGTGAGTGTACCTGATCTGGAGACAGCAGAATCAGAGCAGGATTCAGGTCTGGGAGTGTACCTGATCTGGAGACAGCAGAATCAGAGCAGGGTTCAGGTCTGGGAGTGTACCTGATCTGGAGACAGCAGAATCAGAGCAGGGTTCAGGTCTGTGAGTGTACCTGATCTGGAGGCTGGCAGAATCAGAGCAGGATTCAGGTCTGGGAGTGTACCTGATCTGGAGACTGGCAGAATCAGAGCAAGGTTCAGGTCTGTGAGTGTACCTGATCTGGAGACTGGCAGAATCAGAGCAGGATTCAGGTCTGGGAGTGTACCTGATCTGGAGACAGCAGAATCAGAGCAGGATTCAGGTCTGGGAGTGTACCTGATCTGGAGACAGCAGAATCAGAGCAGGGTTCAGGTCTGGGAGTGTACCTGATCTGGAGACAGCAGAATCAGAGCAGGGTTCAGGTCTGTGAGTGTACCGGATCTGGAGACGGCAGAATCAGAGCAGGGTTCAGGTCTGTGAGTGTACCTGATATGGAGACTGGCAGAATCAGAGCAAGGTTCAGGTCTGGGAGTGTACCTGATATGGAGATGGCAGAATATTCAATTCAATTAAATTCAATTAAATTTTATTTGTATTGCGCTTTTTACAGAGAACTGTCACAAAGACACTGTACAGGGAAACAGAAGGAAAATATAACAAAAAAAACCAGGCCTTAGCCCCCAACCAGCAAAACGAGGTAAAAAACTACCCGGTCGGGGAGAAAAAAACACTCAACGGTGGCGAGAAAAAACTCCACAGTGGGAAGAAATCTCGGAAGGAACCTGGCTAGAGAGGGGGTGCCCATCCGTCACTGGCTGGCTTGGTTTAAACTAAAGGTGATGAACTGGATAGAATCAGAGAAGGGTTCAGGTTTGGGAGTGTACTTGATATGGAGGCGGCAGAATCAGAGCAGGGTTCAGGTCTGTGGCAGAATCAGAGCGTTTTTTTGTGTGCTGTGTGCCCAACTACCCCGATCATCTCTGAAGCCAGCACAGCGAACAGGAAGTGACAGGCAGGCTCAGTGCACCATCTCACACCGAGAGGGTAGTGTTCCCCTGGCAGAGAACAGTGCCCAGCTGTTTCCCACTCGCAGAGCCTCACCACGCGGAGATAAAGATGTCACCCAACAGGACACAAAAGGCTTCTGTTGAGCCATGAAGAGCCGTCCTGTTAAAGGTCCGAGACTGCTGTTAATCAAAGCAGGAAGCGGCTTTAGAAACAGCCATTCCCCCGCTCACTCACATTATGCTTTTATTTTTCATTTTGGCAGACACTTTTGTCCAAAGTGACTTCCAGTGCCAATATGGCAAACAGGTGCACATGCAAATTACAAAGATCACTTACACTAATTAAAATGCACTCATTTGCTCGCTCACTCACTCAATCACTCAGGCCCTATTTTTGCAATCAAGACGTCCAATTGCCCAACTAGCGGTAACTTATAGCGATAGTAAATTAGGGTGTGTCCAATTCAGCAATTACCAAATGAATTATTCAACAGCAAATTAGCACAGCACCAAATGTTTTTATTGATACGTCACCTATTCCGCCCAAGCCATGCTGACGTAAAACATCTGAATAGAAGACCACGAAATTGCCAAACTATTCTGTTAGTGCAGGATGAAATTATTCATTCCAACAGCACCCAGGTACGTTCTCACTACTGTTGTCACCCAAATAGGGCCCATAGACTGGTTTTTAGGTCACTGTGAGAAGTAGTGTCCGCAGTTTACCACTGCAGGTAAAATATACCCGTTGAGTAGTTGTTGCCAGTATGAACAGCGTTCTTTTTTTTTTTTTGTCCTTGTTTTTATCGAATGACTGTAACGAGGAGATGGTCGTGTTACAGACACACAGAAATCGGAATGTGAGTTTTGTACCTCAATAGATTCAACTGTGCTATAAGGCCATCTTATAAAACAACAAAAAAAAGCATGTTGAAGATAAACAGCAGCACTGAGAGCCAGGTAAACCAAGGAGGGAAATTTTGCCTGTTATTTATTTATTTATTTTGTAATGATGGGTTGAATATGTTTTGTGGGGGACGTCTGTGGGGAGGGGGAATGTTGGCGTGTAACACTGGATTCTTGTCTGCTGATTCAGCCGGGACAAAGCCACATCTGTGATCATCTCTGCCATCAAATGTCAGCTAAATGCAGCTACTGAGCGAAAAGACTCCTTTTCCATTTATCCACAAAGGAAATACCAAGATCCTCACTTACATATGCAATTGCTCATGTAGCTCCTGCCACATGCATAATAAAGTTTTCCATGATACTGTCATCTGAGAGCTTTGCACACTTGTAAAAGTAAAGCTCAGTAGGGATACATAGAATTACAGTAATACATTCTGTCATTGAATTAAATTAATTGTCAGATACCTCCATGTTAATGCTGTGATGTGTATATATACAACTGACATAGCAATGTTAATGTATATGTGTGTGCGTGTGTCTGTGACTCTGTATATGTGTGTGACTGTATGTTTGTGGTTGTTTGTGGGTGTGTGCGTGGGCTGTCTGTCTGTGCCTGTGTGCGTGCGTGTGTGTGTGTGTTCATACATGTGCATTGTGTGTATGTGTGTGCGTGCACACATGCGTGTGCATGTGTTTGCGTGCGTGCGTTCGTGTGTGTGTGCGACGATGCGCGTGTGTGTGTGTGTGTGCACATGTGTGTGCGTGTGTTTGCATGTGTGTGCGCACATGCATGTGTGTCTGTGTGTTTGCGTGTGTGTGTGTGTGTGCGTGTGTGTGTGTGCACGACAGGAGAACGTCTCCCTGGCAGATATCCTCTCGCTGCGGGACAGCTGTCTGTTGGAACCAGAGGTGTGGGCTGTGTGTCTGGAATGTGTCCTGGCATTGCAGAGTATTGCCCATTCTCCCCTGTTCCACATGCTCTGTATCACGCCCGACACCTTGGCCTTCAACGCTCACGGCAACGTCAGCTTCATGGAGCAGCTTAGTGGTGAGTCAGCATTATCGCTTCCCCATAAACTACTTCACCCATGAGCCAGCTGTGTGCTCTACCCTACTAACCATCTTTCTCTCTCTCTCTCTCTTTTTTTCCTGTGATTATATTTTGATCGTAATTTGTATGTTTTGTTACAACTATCACTGTAAATGTGGTTTTAAATTAAAAAATATCTATTTTTTTCTCTCTCACATACAACATACAACACAAACTCATGCATCTCTCTGTCTTCAGAGCGTCCTTTAGAACCAGAAACAGAAAAGTGTTGGCTTTTGCAAACGATGTGTGCATTTGTGATTGTACAATCCTGCCTGCTCTGATAAAATTTGATATATTTCTGTTCCGGAATTCTGCTCATTGGGAATCAGAGCATCATTATGTCAGATCACATCAATCAAAAGTGAGGTGCTCTGACACACACATTCCCTCAGAGCCAGGGATAAATCTGGGAGAGATCTCTGCTCCTGGCAATATGGAATATGGAATATGTCTGCCAAACGGGGTTATGTCATGGCCACCCACCTTTCAATCAACAAAGCGCCTGTAGGAAAAATGCTTAAACCAAGCACCCCCCTTCCCAACACACACACATGCACACACTTTCTAGTGGCTTCAAATATTTATGAGAATCAATGCCATCAGGAGTGTCACTGTAACCAAGGCAATTGTCTCCTGGATACAGAGTTTTTATAATACATTTCTGTTTGCTGCTTTAATATGCTGGCAGCATCACACTTTGGGAATCGAAAGCCACCTGCAGTTGTCCTGTGGAAAATTGTTTGTTTGGACACATTGTTATTAATTAATATTACTTTTTATGTGCCCTGAAAATCCAGATGAAGCCTTTCTCTGGGGTTCATTTTCAATTTTCATATTGAACTTTTAAATTAATTATGCGCATATTCAGACACATTAAATGTGCTCTGTAAGTTACTCCTCATTGTCTTTAGAAAACAGCCCTAGGTGTTCTTTAATACTCAATTAAATTAATTTAAAAAAAAAACATGTGTCATATCTGTCGGCAGCAGCCCCGCTGGGTGGTACGTAATTGCCGGTAGCATTGCCTGCCGGGGGGGCAGGGGGTCTGGCACAAGTGACCCTCTCTACCTGCACAAGTGGCACATGTGATGTGTCCTCTTCTGACTCAGCATCTGTGGCCTTTGAAGTGAACAGCAGCATCACATGTCCATCACGCTCGCGCTCTCTTAAATTGACAGAGAAGGTTCCGGTGGGTATGAACAAAATTAATTGGCCATTCGAAATTCAGATGGAAAATGGGCCTGAAATGCTTTAATTGCTTTAATTTAATTTAAATTGCATAAAAATTCTGTCAGTCTTCAAAAGTGCCGTGAACAGGTGTTAAATGATTAACGCAGCAGAACCAGCGTGTTGGCAGTGAGTCTTATCTTCTCCCAGTAGCATTAGAGAGCGCATCCGATTCCCCAGACACAAGCGCCTGGCTATGTCTTTAAAATATTGATCAACACATGGGCATATTATATATATTATATATTATATGGCGTTGAAGACAGCTTGAGCTGAAACATGTCCGCCTTGAAACAAAAATAAACTACAATAAGTTTAAATCTCTTGCTTGATTAATCATTGGAGCCCCACACAGGCCGGTAGTGCCCCACACAGGCCGGTAGAGCCCCACACGAGCCTCCGTGCGCCTGTTAGACTGTATGAATTGGGACGGCCGAGGGACCACCTGTGCTAAACAAAGCTCAAGGTAAAAGCTTCATGGTTTCATATTATAAATGCCACCACTTATGATTCTGCCTATGAAATGAAGACAAAAACATGAGGGGAACCCAAACAATTAATTAAACTATCCACTTTAATATATGTAATCTGTTTGACACTTAAATTTTTGCTGTTTTGATAACTTATTCGAATAATTCTCTCCAGTTGTCATGGTGCATTTTCGTCACGTTGCACAGTGAGGTGGAAAACGTGGCCTGTACTTAACATTGTCCTCCTCTTTGACACACAAATGTTTTTTTTTCTTATTCTCCAAAAAAGAAATTTGATGAACTGTGTTTATTAAGAAAATAGATGTACACTTGTAATTGTTTGTAAGTCAGAGTTAAGGACTAAAGTTGATTGAATCCTGGCCAGAAAACAGCCTCGCCTTCACCTTCCCTTCTCCCTCCCTCCTTTCCTCTCTCGTTATCTCTTCTCTGTACCTTCCTCTCTCCACCTCCTTATCGGATGCAGCACACCTTTTAGTCCCTGTATTCACAGGGCTTTAATAATCTTTGGCGGGGTTGCGGAGTGTAATCAAATGCATGACCCATTTTCTTGTCAGCGCTTATTTGTAAAGTCAAAATCAGCGGTGCTACCATCCTGCGCGTATGTGTGGGGCTCTACCAGCCTGTGTGGGGCTCTACCAGCCTGTGTGGGGCACTGCCAGCCTGTGTGGGGCACTGCCAGGCTGTGTGGGGTTCTACCAGCCTGGGTGGGGCTCTACCAGCATGTGTGGGGCTCTACTGGCCTGTGTGGGGCACTGCCTGTCTTTGTAGGGCACTGCCAGCCTGTGTGGGGCTCTACCAGCCTGTCTAGAGCTCTACAGACCTGTGTGGGGCACTGCCTGCCTGTGTAGGGCACTGCCAGCCTGTGTGGGGCTCTACCAGCCTGTCTGGGGCTCTACTGGCCTGTGTGGGGCACTACCGGCCTGTGTGGGGCTCTACCGGCCTGTGTGGGGCTCTACCAGCCAGTATGAGGCTCTACCAGCCTGTGTGGGGCTTTTTCCCAGCCTGTGTGGGGCTCTACCGGCCGGTTTGGGGTTCTATCAGCTTGTGTGGGGTTCTACCAGCCTGTGTGAGGCACTATCGGCCTGTGTGGGGCTCTACCAGTGTGTGTGGGGATCTACCAGCGTGTGTGGGGCTGTACCAGCATGTGTGGGGTTCTACCAGCCTGTGCGGGGCTCTACCAGCCTGTGTGGGGCTCTACCGGCCTGTGTGGGGCACTATCAGCCTGTGTGGGGCTCTACCGGCCTGTGTGGGGCACTACCAGCCTGCGGGACGTACAGCGCTGCCCTACTTAGGCCAGCTGATACAGCAGTTCTCTCCACCACCACAGTGGACTTTCTTGGACAGTGTTCAGAATCACAAGGGCTTACTAAAAGGAGTGAATCACTCCGAATGCAAACGGAAGGCCCTGCAGCGGTCTCCTCCCAGAAAGGCCTTTTTAATGAGCGTTTCCCCCAAGTTAGTTAAGAATCAGTGGCTCTCTGCCAAATAGTCCCTGATCAGAAGGCAGATACAGTTTAAACGCTCCAAATTGTATTCATTCATTCATTCATTAATTCATTCTTTTATTTCAATGAGAGCAATTATAGACGAGTATTATGTTTACAGCTGGCTATGTAATGAATTGAGACTGTGTGTGGATATACAGTATATTCTGTGGATACCCTTCAGTGTACTTGCATGTATGTACACTGCATACTTACAGGTAACCCCGTGTACTTGCATGCATACTTACAGGTAACCCTGTGTACTTGCATGTATGTGCACTGCATACTTACAGGTATGTACACTGCATACTTACAGGTAACCCTCCTTAGCATCTGATTGAATGCTTCTGCTGAATTGTTTAATTTCTTTGCCCCTCCAGATGACCCAGAAGGCTCCTTCATGCCTCCAGAGTTTGACAGGACAGGAAATACCTTTGAAGTAAGCGTTTCATTGCTTCCTGTGTTTGAATCGGGCCCTGTCTCTATGCAGCGTTCTTTCCATCTCGCTGCATAAAAGCCGTCTCTTCCCATAGCTCAAAGATGTGCTATTATGGTCTATGGGTGTCCTTGTACCTGCTAGGGTGTGATTGTGTTCTCTTGCATCCCATCCAAGATGTGACCCTGCTCTGCATTAACGGGTTGGGGAAGTGAGGCTTTGTGGAACCAGAAGTAGGCAAAGCTACCAACCAAGTCTGTGAGACCCAATTTATTCTACAGTCCAATTGGTTTAGTTTGTAATTCAGCAGCACATATCCTGGTACGACTTCCTCCTCTAGGCGGTTTTTCATTAAAAAAGCCAATTTCAGGTAACCCAAGTCATTTAAATCGATCGTTTAATTAATACAGATTGAGCACAATTATAACAGTGGATACTAGACGAAAGCTTGTTCCCTGAGGGTTTTTTGTCCATAGAATTACTGTAGAATAATTCAGTCAGTTAAATAATAAAGTTGTTTGACCGCACCAAACGCAGTGATTAGGGTTAGTCAGGTCCAACCTCTTTATCTTAAAGAGTTCTATGGTACTCAGTCTGGGACATTTTATATATCACAAAGAAGATTGTGATTCTCACAGTATTTCTTCAATGTCGAGTTTCTGTTTGTTTCTGTTTGTTTTCTGTTTGCAAGTCAAGCCTCACGCTTAGTATGCTGTATTTTAAAAATAGCAATGTAACAAGTATATTGTTTAGCACTAAAGAAATAGAAAAAGACTAGAAGCAAAACAATGTCAGCTGGTACAATTTGGCTGTTTTCTTGGGTCTATATAAATAAAACGCAGTTCAGTGAGCCAGGAACTGAGAGGTATTGACGTTTTGTCTGATGAATATTGTGCCTACCTGCAGCAAATTAGTCTGCATTTCATTTAATGGAAATCAATGCCCCACAACCTGCCATTCAGAACAATGCTGAAAATAAAAAATCTAATTGGGCTATGTCCTCTTCATGGGATGGAAACAGCCTAGTCCGTGCTGTCTGAATGGCTTTCTCATATTGTTTCTCTCAATACTTTGTTTCACGGAAACCTCAAAGCCAGTGCCTGAAGATTAAGGATACTGGACTAGATTCAGTCAACATGTGTTTTTGAATTTGACGTGATAAACACAAGCATTGTGTTTTTCTTCTCAACAAACTCAATCGCTGTCAGTTTCGTGATCAGTTTGAATCCACCAAACTGTGAAGAAAAGTAATGACATTTGTTTTTAATTGTGAGTTCAATCCAGGCCACAGTATCTGCTGTAGCCAAACATTATTCGTTTTTACATTGAAAATTTTGTCAGTGAAACAAAAGTTACTTCCCCAGAGCTCCTTAAGCCCAATGTTTGAAATAGTTTGGGGAAATCCTTGTCTGGAGAATGGCTCGTCCGTGATTAACAGACTATGTCAGCTCTCCCTCTTTCTCTCTCTCTCTCCCTCTCTCTGTATTTTGGCTTTCATGAGTCTTGACAAGTGTATGTCTCTCCCTATTCCACTCTGCCTCGCTGTCCGCTGTATGTCCTTCTTTCAGTTCAATTAAAGTGCTTAATTGGCATGTTATAAAATCAGTACATACATACAGTTGTATGGCCAATGCATAATGGCATTGGATGAGGAAATCTTCACTAAATCAATATTTAATACAGCGCTAATAACATTGCTTACGGTTCAATTGTGGACTAGTAAACAGACAAACATGAATAGCGAGTGATGTGCTAATTGTGAAGGGTCCTCATCCCTATACATGCATCCACAATCCTCCTCTTGGTTATGTTTTATTGCATGTTGCACCAAAATTAAATATTGTTCAAAAGTGGAAGCACTTGAAGGTGGACTCATTGAAAGGGAATGCGTCTTCTCTCTCAGTCATTTAAAAGGGCAGAGTTAATGGCAGTGATTGTGTGCTGTCGGTGCGGTTTCATTGTGGCTGAACCCAGTCTCCACGTTTGGCTCGTGCCATGGGTGAAGACATGTCACCCTCCTCTTCCTCTGAAGTCTGGCCTTGACCCGATCACTGGCTGACTGAAACATTATTGTAATGCTGATTTCAGACACTGTATGATTTTGCATCCAAAATTAATTTTACTTCTAAACGCCTCCTGAATAAGCCTGATCTGTTTTTTGTTTACTTTGTTTGCACAGCAGACACTGAAAAAGGTATAGGGGTGCTGTGTCTGTATTAGAGCTGATTATGTACAGCTGTTTGTGTTTGTTCAATTTCAGCAGTGCTGTTACCAGGTCCAAAACAAAAGCTAAGCATTCCTAAATCTGGCCTGACTACGGTTGATTTTTGTTACCGGATGGAGTCGTTGTTTGTCGGTTATTAGGTAGAAAATAGTCTCATTGAAAACTGAAAGCTGCTTGCCCTACAGTTTTGGTTCTAACTCTTGGAATGATGAAAAAGCCTGTGCCAGATGATCTAAGGGATCTAATAGCTTCACAATCCAAGAGCATATCACGTATGTACTGTGGTGCTAGGCCATTAAGAGATTTGTAATAAAATAATTTTTAAATCAATTCTGGAGCTAACAGGTAGCCGGTGTAATGACTTTAGGACAGGTTTAATATGTTCATTCTTTCTTGTCTTTGTTAAAACTCGTGCTGCTGCCTTTTGTATTAGCTGAAGACGACCAATCATTTTATTTGAAATACCTGAGAAAAGGGCATTACAATAATCTAGTCTGCTTGAAATAAAGGCATTTCTTCCTCAGAATGTATATTCTGAAACTGCTGTGTACTCCTGTGTAGGAGAAGTGTCCAACGCAAAAAGCTCAGAGTTCAAAACTCCCGTGTTCGGACTCTTTTTCAATCCTCTCGTTTTCCCTGTGTCATCCCTCCGTCATCACTCATTTTTGTCATCCCTCTGTCACACCAACACCCTTTGCGATGCACGTGCAGGTGCAGAATATCCTTAGAAGAAGGAACCTCTCAGTGTTGCTTTGTGTACTGTAGTACTAACTCTTGTTTTGATTATTGTTTCTATGGTATATCCAGTAAGCTAAGCCAAGGTGATGGAAGAGTAATTACTCATTTGTTGGATGAGGCCTGGAATGGATTGGTTGTCAGATATGATGTATTTTACTGCAGTGGTTTCCATGGGCGGCTGCCCTTGTATGAGGCTGGCCTGATATTGTATTATTGATGACTTAATGGCTTGATAAATGTCTTTTACCTGTGAGCATACCAATGCAGCTCCGCTCCGAGCTAAAGTTCACTTAGACCCACCGAGGATTTAAACTAGGCCTCGGTTACACTACCAGGGCGCTGTGCAGCGGGGCTGTAGTCTCCGTAATTGAGATGTTTATAAAGACAGTTAAAATTAGCTTAGTGTTTTTCTGGTGATGGCTGAGTACACTGTAAAACATTTCGTTGCACTTGACATGTCTTATCGTAGTTGCCATAATATAATTTGCCGCCACATCATTTTAATGCCATAGTTTTGAAACCATCGCTGTCATGGGTACAGAGACAAACGCCTCTGTTGTACAATAGGAAAAAAGTAATAATTAATTGGGGAAAGTTTTAATCTTCCTCAGAATGCGTATTGCATTGTCGGGTTTCTATGATTTATACTGTAGATGCAAGGGAGACAGGAAGGAGAATCCCTCTTGTGTAAAGGTCTTTGTATGTTATTCAGTTTGAGCTTTCTTTTTCATTTATTTTGTTTGAAAGGAATGCCATTTAAATCCGAGTAAATACTGCGAGACTCAAAATCAACAACTTCAGAAGGCAGGAAATTGTGCGCTGTCTAGAAGCACCAGTGAGCTCTGGAAGTAAACCCAGGAAGCTGTACGTGACAATATTTAAATGAACTGCATTACCGCTCCCCATATCAGGACTTGAGGGGCGTAGAATGTCCCTGACAGTGGTTGACAATGTTCATTAAAAACGCCTTCAATAAACCATGATTTATGAAGATCTTTCTCTCTCGCTCACTGTCATGCTCGCTCGCTCTCTCTCTCTCTCTCTGTCACTCACTCCCTGTCTCTCTTTCCATTTTTTTCTCTGTCTCTCCCTCTTTCTCTTAAATTCAAAATTGAATCCAATATCCATTTTGGCAGGAAATGCATTTGAATATATCGCCAAAGTGTGCAAAGCAATATGTTTAAACATTAACACAAATTAATAATCTCTTTTCTCTCACTTCCTTCCACTCTTTTTTGCTGATTCGTCTGGCTTTCTCGCGCATATTTTTAATGAGGTCGTTTCAGCGAGCGAGGGAGCTGTTTTTGGCAGGGGACATGAAATGAACTGTGAGGACATTTGAAAAGCTGAACAGAGCAGGGCTGAATACAGTGGGAGGTAATGGACAATTGTGATCGACACAAAGAGTAGGACCCCAGGCTCCTGTTCACCTGCCAGTGCTACTCTCGAACTCGCTGTAGCCCAGCTGCGATTCCCACCATTCAAGAAAACATGGTGACTTTGTAGTCAGACTAAAAACAAATACTGGGCTCCAATCATTTCAATTAACAAAGCAGAATGCAACAAGGAGCTGGATGAATGCCGGATTACTGAATATGGTGTAAAGGGCTCAGCAGGCCTGGAGTCTTGGGTGCATGCTCTGCACCTTGCAGGGGACCAGTTACCCAACCTGATCAACCTGAACCAAGATGGGTGGAGATGGGGAGGGGGCAGGAGAGATATAGGGATTAAAACATAACCAACGGAGGTCAGTGAGTCCATTGTATGCTTGTATTTAGTGGTAACAGGAAGTTGTGCATGTGCAGTCCATCCTCCTGAACTTAAGTTACGCTTCAGAAACGAATTGCCTGTAATGGTGGACTCTAGGGTCACTCGTGTAATTAAGTGTTTCTGTAGCAAGTGAGTGTTGTAATGTCTATGTCACATTTACTAGTGTGCCCACTGCGTTAGCCTTGGACTTAAACCTGGACTCAGTCAACATGCAAACATTTATTTGTTGATTCAAAATCACAGAATAGCAAGTTGACCGCTGAACTCAACAAACTGCGCTTGTGAGGGAGAAAAGGAAGCATGTGCATTTAATCAAGAGTCAAAATGAAAACAAATGTTGAATGAATCAAGGGCTGAGTCTTTCTCCTCTGAAAGCCTGGCCTCTCTTATGGTCACGCCCGGTCCAGGTGGAGATATCGGCAGCTCTGTGTTTCCTTTAACCCCGCCCCTGTGCATTCGTACTCTCCCAGGCTCGACCCCACACGCCACAGTTAACGTGTGATTGTTTGAAGAGGCCTTAAGTGTCTCCAGTGGACGAAAAGCTGAAGCCATTCAAGATTGTGACATCACGTCGCAGTTGCCAGGCGATGTCAGAATCTTTTGTGTGGTCTGTTCGTGTGTATCCATGGAAAGCCCAGATAAAGCAGCACAGAGATATACAGGTGCATTGATCTTCACAGGCTTGCCTGTTTACCACCTCCTAGACAGGCTGATAGCATACCCTTCTGACCGAGCTAGTGCCCTCATTTTTTTACCTCTTATCAAGGCCAAATTTTGTAGAATTTATACTGCTGCATATTTTCTGAGGTAGAGTAGCTTAAGGGTACAATGGCAGCACCGGTCCCAGGAATGAAGTGCTTCAGCCAGCAGTTGTTGTAGATTATGGCATGATGGCTCTCCTCCCAGTCACTCTGAATTTGGTTCAGCTCAGTTCAGACGGGTTTATTGGAATGACAGAAAATGCAGTTGTCTTGCCAAAGCACATGCTGACATGAAAAGCAATAAGAAATATGAGCTGCAACAATATAAATAATAGAGAAATAAAATAATGCAGCTACATGATATGTGCACATGGCCTATATACGGTGTTGATTTTGCTGTTGTGTTTCTCACGGCCCCCTCCCACATATGGTGCTGTGCTGCCAAACCACACATTCCCTCCTCTCTACCGAGAGAGACGGAAGCCTCTCCAGCTCAGAGATGGTGTTGAATTCAGAGCAGATCCCTCCTATTCTGGGGAAATAAAGGTTTCGCCTTCCTGTAGCTCAGCTGGTCCGGTCTGAGAGGCCAACTGTTTTTGACCCAGCTTGTGCATATCCAACCGTAATTTTTATTTTTCCCAACCCTTTTTATCTTTAATAAAATTTTCCATTTATTGAACAAGGCTAGTCTCGTTATTTTTTAAAATCATGTCCGCGAGAGTGTTGCGCTGCTTGAATGTCATGTGACCGCTGGGCGATTTCCCCTCTGCTGCAGGGACATGTATACTCTCTTGGCTCCACCCTGGTGGCCGCTCTGGACTTCGTTATTGAACCTGAGCTGGAGCCGGACCTGGGCCTCGAGATCAGGCGCCTGCTGAACCACATGCAGCAGAAGAACCCGTCAGACCGGCCCTGCATCCAGGCAAGTCTGCCCTGCCCCACCGCCTCACGAAACAGCCACACACTGACTGCCCCACTGCCTCACGAAACAACCACACACTGACTGCCCCACCGCCTCACAAAACAGCCAATCACTGACTGCCCCACCGCCTCACGAAACAGCCAATCACTGACTGCCCCACCGCCTCATGAAACAGCCAATCACTGACTGCCCCACTGCCTCACAAAACAGCCAATCACGGACTGCCCCACTGCCTCACGAAACAGGCAATCACTGACTGCCCCACCGCCTCGCGAAACAGCCACACACTGACTGCCCCACTGCCTCACGAAACAGCCAATCACTGACTGCCCCACCGCCTCACGAAACAGCCACACACTGACTGCACCACTGTCTCACGAAACAGCCAATCACTGACTGCCCCACCACCTCACAAAACAGCCACACACTGACTGCCACACAGCCTCACGAAACAGCCAATCACTGACTGCCCCACCACCTCACGAAAAAGCCAATCACTGACTGCCCCTTTACTTTGCGATACAGCCATACACTGAACACTGTCGCTATCTCACGGCCCTTTCCATCCCCTTTGAGTTAATGGTGCTCTATGATATCACAGACCCCACCACCCCCCTTGAAATCTTTTTACAAATCGAGCACTCCTCACAACTATTAACTGGCTGTCTGAGTGCTTCTCACAAAATGGTGATTACTGCACAAATAAACTGTCTCTGTATATTCTATTAATGTCTGGCTCTTATAATGGATTAAAGTGACCCAGAAAAATAAATAAACTCTATTTGCGTTAGGTGCCCTTTATAAATGTAATTAGAAATAACTTTTGAATATAAATCAGTTTTTTCCTGTACCTGAAATATGGTTGAATTTCACAGGGGCTCAAGGGGAAATTAATAACTATGAGAAAAATGAATAAATCTAAGAGATCTCTGTGCTGATCCAGTCCAGGGGAAACTCTTACTCGTATCCCACTATTTGTCTTCTCTGTCTGACAGGACATTGTCACTCTGGCAGTGGGGCAGCTGCAGCGCGACTCCTCCATGGGCATCTGCCGAAAACTGTCTGCCATCGGGAGGCGAGTCCTGTCAATAGAATCTCTCGGAGCTCTACATGGTATAAGTACCCTCTCTCTTTCTCTTTCTCTTTCTCTCTTCCTCTCCCTTTCTCTCTCTCTCTCGCGCTCTTTCCCTCTCCCTTTCTCTCTCTCACTCTCTCTCGCTCTCTCTCCCTCTCCGTCTATCTCTCGTTCTCTTCCCCTCTCTCTCCCTCTCTTCCCCCCAACCAGGCAATCACAATCAAATGAGCGCTGAGACTGTCCTGGAAATGTAAACAGTTGGCCTGTTGCTAAGGTTGTGTCCTCTCTCTTAATCCGCAGATGAACTGGAGGATTCCTGGGCGGCCCGTGAGCAGGAACAGTCTGTAAAGGCCAGATGGGTGGCGGTCAACGGTCCGCGCGACCCGGCGGACGCCACAAGTGTGCGCGGTAATCACGCCATAGGTTTTGCGGCAGGGAAACCTGCGGCACGTAGCAGAGAAGCCTCGCCTTGTATGGACGTAGCAGTGGGCGGGGAAGAGGCCCCGCCCCGCGGGGAGGCGGACCTGTTTGAACTGTGTGTGAACAGCAGGTCGCAGGACAGCTCCCCGGTCCGGAGAGCGCTGGGGCGGTCGGGGAGGGCCAGGGGAGCGCTGAACCGCTCCAGCTCCGTGCCCGATTCCAACAACCCGCCCGCCCCGTCGCCCCTCCACGTCAACATGCACACTCCCCTGGCCGACCTCACCGAGATAGGAGCCGAGGAGGGCTCCGCCGATGGGATCGCGTGGAACGCCGGGCTTCACAACGGCATCCGGGACCCAGACCCAGATACGGTCGTGTGGCCGGCGAGAGGAGAGCATACCGGGGCGTGGCAATTCTCGCCATCTTCTCTCGACGGGAATAGCAACTTGGGCCATTGCGAGCTGGGCCCTGAGGGGGCTGTTCAAGAGAGGCTCACAAATCACAAGGACGACGAGGCCCCCAGGAGCAACGGCTTGGGCCGTATCAGCAATCGCATGACCAAAAGCATGCTGTGCCTCAACGAGGAGACTCAGGACGAAGTGAGTCACTTCTAATCAAAATGAATCAGCCTCAGTTATGCATTTAATCTTCCTAGAGGGCTGCAGTGTAGCATGGTGGTCAGGGAACTGGGCGAATAACATGGAGGCTATTGGTTTGAGTCTCACCTGTGGCTTTGCTGTTGTGGCCTTGAGTAAGGTACTTAACCTGAGCACCTTCAGGTAAATATGCATATAAGTGGACTGTATGTACAAAAATAATTAGCTGTTGACGTTTTATGGCTAAGAGTGTGAGCTAAATGCATTTAATCACACAACACACCTGCTATCAAATCAACTTGAAAAAAATCACTGTAATTCTAGGAATTGCATTACCAAATCCTTCCTTTACTATGTAACATGCCCAATTGCATTGAGTAAGGCCAGGTGAAAAGATCATACAATTCCCCAAATTAAATAAAAATAAGTGAGATTACATACCACACCTGGTTAAAGAACTTACTGTACAGCGTAATGACAGACCTGTATTGTGAACCCTTTTTCCTTAGAACCCTTTGAACTGTGGAACCCTTTTCTCAGTGGCTGTGTTGTGAGTCTTGAACTGTGTATGGCCGGTTGTAAAATGTGATGTTTGATTGGTCTGTATCTTCCCCACAGTGGATCTCGCTGAGGGATCTGCTGTCTCATTACTGCCGTCCGCTATCGGTGAACGAGCTGTGGGCCCTGTGCTACACCTGCCTCTCCACCCTGCAGTCCTACATCGACTTCCCAGGTAGGACGGCCACTTCCTGTCTGCGCTTCGCTGAGATCACCTGAGAATTCAGAATATGGCTTTTCATAACACCCTTTACATTTTTTATTAGCTTATTTAGCCGTATCTGCAGAAATAATATTCTTTATGAGTGATATCTGCAGATGATAGTTCTCTATTCTTTACTGTGTTTAAACAGCATATTTATGTCTGGACTCTGTCTACATTGGCTGTGAAGGAGAGGTCCTATTTCTCAAACCCAAGAACACAGGTACGGTTGTTACTGCATGCTGTTAAAGCAGGGCTCGATTCTGGTTCTGGTCGGGTCTTTTGTGTGCAATGAGCTTATAAAACCATTACACTTTACTGACCCATTCAATGTAGCGCAGTCATTACATTGTACTGGTACAGTTAGTATACTGGCTCAATCATAGCACCATGCTATCTGGTACAGTCAGTATACTGACTCAATCATAGCACCATGCTATCTGGTACAGTCAGTATACTGACTCAATCATAGCACCATGCTATCTGGTACAGTCAGTATACTGGCTCAATCGTAGCACCATGCTATCTGGTACAGTTAGTATACTGACTCAATCGTAGCACCATGCTATCTGGTACAGTCAGTATAGCTCCGTGTTATCTAGTACAGTTAGTATACTGACTCAATCATAGCACCATGCTATCTGGTACAGTTAGTATACTGATTCAATCGTAGCGCCATGCTATCTGGTACAGTTAGTATACTGACTCAATCATAGCACCATGCTATCTGGTACAGTCAGTATACTGACTCAATCATAGCACCATGCTATCTGGTACAGTCAGTATAGCTCCGTGCTATCTGGTACAGTCAGTATACTGACTCAAACATAGCACCATGCTATCTGGTACAGTCAGTATACTGGCTCAATCGTAACACCATGCTATCTGGTACAGTCAGTATACTGGCTCAATCGTAGCACCATGCTATCTGGTACAGTCAGTATACTGACTCAATCATAGCACCATGCTATCTGGTACAGTCAGTATACTGGCTCAATCATAGCACCATGCTATCTGGTACAGTCAGTATACTGACTCAATCATAGCTCCGTGCTATCTGGTACAGTTAGTATACTGACTCAATCATAGCACCATGCTATCTGGTCCAGTCAGTATACTGACTCAATCATAGCACCATGCTATCTGGTACAGTTAGTATACTGACTCAATCATAGCACCATGCTATCTGGTCCAGTCAGTATACTGACTCAATCATAGCACCATGCTATCTGGTACAGTTAGTATACTGACTCAATAATAGCACCATGCTATCTGGTACAGTCAGTATACTGATTCAATCGTAGCGCCATGCTATCTGGTACAGTTAGTATACTGACTCAATCATAGCACCATGCTATCTGGTACAGTTAGTATACTGACTCAATCATAGCACCATGCTATCTGGTACAGTCAGTATACTGACTCAATCGTAGCACCATGCTATCTGGTACAGTCAGTATACTGACTCAATCATAGCACCATGCTATCTGGTACAGTTAGTATACTGACTCAATCATAGCACCATGCTATCTGGTACAGTCAGTATACTGGCTCAATCGTAGCACCATGCTATCTGGTACAGTCAGTATACTGACTCAATCGTAGCACCATGCTATCTGGTACAGTCAGTATACTGGCTCAATCGTAGCACCATGCTATCTGGTACAGTCAGTATACTGACTCAATCATAGCACCATGCTATCTGGTACAGTCAGTATACTGACTCAATCATAGCACCATGCTATCTGGTACAGTCAGTATACTGGCTCAATCGTAGCACCATGCTATCTGGTACAGTCAGTATACTGACTCAATCATAGCACCATGCTATCTGGTACAGTCAGTATA
This sequence comes from Ilyophis sp. 1 JC-2022, assembly GCA_022702515.1. NCBI lineage: Eukaryota > Metazoa > Chordata > Actinopteri > Anguilliformes > Synaphobranchidae > Ilyophis > Ilyophis sp. 1 JC-2022. The sequence goes on along the minus strand of CM040396.1, from coordinate 90,559,701 downwards.
CTGACTCAATCGTAGCACCATGCTATCTGGTACAGTCAGTATACTGGCTCAATCGTAGCACCATGCTATCTGGTACAGTCAGTATACTGACTCAATCATAGCACCATGCTATCTGGTACAGTCAGTATACTGACTCAATCGTAGCACCATGCTATCTGGTACAGTCAGTATACTGACTCAATCATAGCACCATGCTATCTGGTACAGTCAGTATACTGGCTCAATCATAGCTCCGTGTTATCTGGTACAGTTAGTATACTGACTCAATCATAGCACCATGCTTTCTGGTACAGTCAGTATACTGACTCAATCATAGCACCATGCTATCTGGTACAGTTAGTATACTGACTCAATCATAGCACCATGCTATCTGGTACAGTCAGTATACTGGCTCAATCATAGAGCTGATGTAGCCATACTGTTCAGTGGGGCCTGTAATATTTGCATACTGGTTATGTAATTTATATTTTGAAATAGTTTACATGCTGTAATTCCTTAAATAAACAACTCACACATTTTTGATGAGCGTAGCAACTGCTAATAAGTAGCATTTTTTCATCTGATGTTACAGTATGTTTAGTAGCCTCAGGCTCACCAGAGTACTTTGGATGTAAAATCATTGCTCTGTGTGTTCTGTTGTGTTTGTATTTTATTTTCTGTTCTCTCTGTGTCATAGGATCTTGTGATCCATTCTATTTGGCACCAGAATATCAGGAACATGGAATTGTTACAGAAAAGGTTTGTTTATAATAATAATAATAATAATAATAATAATAATAATAAAAACAATGACAAGAATAAATAGATTATTTGTCTTGGTTTTCCTAGCAGGACACACAAGGTCCTTTCCAACAAAGAACAATAACAAATATGATAAAAATGAAATAAGAATGTACGATAAAATAAATAAAATTATTATGGAAAAATAAAAACATCATTACAGAATTAAATGTCCATTGAATTGTTGATTTAAAAAATAAATAAATAAATAAAAATAATTTTAAAAAAATGTAAGATTTTGAAATGGTCTAACAGTCCATATTTCTGGAGATGCATTCAATAGTGTATGGGCCTGCATAGTGAAAATGAGGTCTCCCTTATTTGTAAAATCCTTATTTGTTGACCTGTGACCATTACCATTTTGAGTATCTGAGTATCAGTTTCTGAGAGATACATTCAATAGCAAAACCATGTAAGACCAAAGTAACCTATAAAATCTTAAAATCAATTCTGAAAGAGCTCGTAGCAACTGTCATGGGGCCAAGGTTAAAGTTAAGGTTTTGGAATAACATGAATTCATACACAGTTTTTTCCCCTGAGAAAGTACATTCTTTCAGCAAAGTGACCCTGTTTTTAAAAGTGTATTTATTTGGACCTGTGTTTATAGGCCTGCATTTATGGAGTAGCGGCCATCCTTTGGGCCACTGCCAAGTTCGGCCTGTCACCCAATCAGAAGCTGGCAATGCCACGGAAACTCAAACGGTTGCTATTGGAAATGGCTAAGAGAATTCCCATAGAGAGACCCTCCATCATCGTGGCTAAAAAGGTACAATTTCCTGCTCCGGTGCCCATTTCATCAGAGATAAGAAGTATTTTCCAGGCCATTGCTTCTCAGAGAATTTATCAAATGAATAAAATCTAATAGGTAAACGAAATATGAATGTGAATAAAATAAAATGACGTTTAAACCTTCGAGGTCATATTCTGAAACAGGCAGTATGAATTTGCAAGTGTATGGAATCTATAGCTCTTGGTCAGTGGTAAGGACTCATTGAAGACACTTAAACATAATAATTTAAAACTACAAATGTTTATAAATAAGCTGTTTAGTTTACTGTTGCTTTCAATTGAATTATCTGCCACTGTCCACATCACCTTAGTCAATCCATACCAGTTTCTTCAAACTCCCGTCCTGAGAACACAAAGGACAAATCTTCATTACAGCTAAATTCTCAGTCGATTAATATGCGTTGTTAAGTGAGTACTGAACTTCATTCACAAGTGTGCTTTTGGACCTGGGGTCCTACCAAGAGAAAGGAGCAGGTATAGGTTCATTTAACAAATTAGCAACACGGAAATGTATTCAAACATATTTATACAGAGTAATTATCCATTCACTGGGGCTGACTGGAGCAGGACTGGAGCAGCTGTCTTAGTTCATCTTAATTAGTTGTTCATTAATTGTAGTAGGCCTCATTGAACAAGTATTTAGACAGTAAACATAGCATATTACTCTCCCGATATCATTAAACTGTTTGAATTACATGTTTCAGATGAAGAGGGGTCTGCCACTTATAACATTACCAAACAGTTGGTATAGTAACAAAAGCACTCCTAATTTCACAGTGCGGGATGCCCAGATTACATTTTTCGCATCAGATTACATCACATTTATCTCCTAAGAATGCAGGGCAGCTGGGATTATACGTTTGATTAAAGATATAAATATGTACGTCCTAATCCCGCACACCTGCAGGGATTACCTGCTCGGGTGAAAGATAAGAGTAATGCTCCTGTCCGTAATCTTGCAGTGTTGCCGGGATTACCTGAACCACCAAGGGGTCGCCGCTGAGGTCGTGTGGGCAAAGCTGATCCAGAGAGCCCACCAGGTCTCTCATCATTTACTCTATGGTTTCTGCTTAACACGTTTGTACAGTTTTATAGGCACAGTTTGCATATTCACCGTCAGTACTCTAAAACCACTCTATGGTATATTGGAAAGAATGTGCTGGAAGACAAAGAGGAAGATTAACATCGTGATCTGACAATAAATCATTATTTAGTGTAAAATAGGAAAATAAAGGATGTATTTCATTAAGAACAACATGTTTCCATAGTTTTTGCTGAAATGTATTTTTTTCAGTGTCGTACTCAGCTGGCATTTCAGTCTGATCATTCATGCATTAGTTAATGAGCATTTACGCAGTACAAACAGCGAGTTACAGTGTGGGTGGGTCACATTCATTTCCATTTCCTGTAATTGATTGCCCCCTTCAGTCAGAGTGAGAGAATGCAGTGCTGGTTGTTCCCATAAGATTCTGTATCTGTTGTAATATATGTTCATATATCTGTTATGTTCAACATTTTACATACTCTATTTGTATTCAAGGCCCACCACAGGGATTGTGATACTGACAATTCTTTGGACAATATGAAGATGGTGAATCAGTCTCCCCAAATGAAAATTGGTAAGTTCAATGAAGTGTGTGTGTGTGTGTGCGTGCGTGCGTGTGTGTGTGTGTATGTGTGTGTGTGTGTGTACGTGTATGTGTGTGTGTGTGTGTGTACGTGTGTGTGTGCGTGCGTGCATGTGTGTGTATGTGTGTGTGTACGTGTGTGTGTGTGTGTGTGTGTGTGTGTGTGTGTGTGTGTGTGTGTGTGTGTGTGTGTGTGTGTGTGTGTGGAATCCACAAAATGTGTCATTAGGCTGTCCATGCTGTAGTCATTATCATTGTTGTTGTTGTTGTTGTCATAGTTGTCATGGCAGCGTTCATACAGTCATGTGACTGATCTGACCATTGTTGACCACGCAGGGTTTGTTCCGTGTACAGAGGAGCGTGGGCTATCTCCTGTCCCGGGCCCTGTTCCCCATCGTTACCGTGTCTCCACTGACTACCACCTGCCTGAAGCCTTTACCTCCCCAGCTACCCACTTCACCCCCATTGTCTTGACCCGGGGCGGGGCCACTGAAGGCGAGGGTGCGGTCTGGGACCCTGGGGCTGAAGGGTACGTTTACCCACTACCTCCACATTCAGATCATTTATTTTGAAGGTGGAGGTCATTTATTTCCATTCATTCAATCATTCATTAGACTGCAATTGAAGATATTCATGACCTGCATACAATGCAATGCATCCATGTCAGCCAACATTTTCTCTAAATATGAAATGAACACATTTAACCTGGAATGTTTAATCTGCTGGCTCATTTTTGTGTCTGCTTTAGGAGGGGAAAAAATACATATTCCCAGTGTAAATATCTATCGAATAGAATTATGTTTTTGAATTTCTGTCAAAGGTCTTGGTGTGAGAATGAAAGCCCTGGAGCTGATCAGCCAGAGGTCCTTCAGAACACAGATGACTCACTGGTGAAGGGGGTGGAGTCAAGGGAAAGTGAGCGTCAACAGACGATCGCCCGGGAGACGGGAGCTTCACGGGAATGTTCATCTGCCTCCTCTAGCGGTGACACGCTGGTCAACTCCATTTCCCCACCCTCCCCCACCCATGTACACACCAGCCAGGAGGTCTCCAGTCTTCCTCTTCACTTTAGCCCTGCCTCTTCCTGTCCCTCCTCCAATCAGCATGCGGGTAGCTTTGGCAGCTTCCTGCTGAGGCAGGATCCCAGGACAGGTCTGCTGACTTTGTTTCCGGTGCAGATCTCTGTCCCGGCGCCGATACCGGGCCTGGACCTAGGCCTCCCGTTGCCGTTCTCCACCTCTCTGCCCGGGCAGGAGTGGCAGGCTGCGGGGCAGAACGGGTCGGTTCTGACCGCCAGTGCGCCCGCCAAACCCGGGGGCCACGTGAACAAGACACCGGTACCAGCTCAGACCCCACCGGATCCCTCCCCACAAAACCCCGCCCATCTCCCCACGGGCTCCCGCGGGAAGCACGGCCCCGCCCAGGGAGTAGTTTGCTCCCGCGGGAACCACGGCCCCGCCCAGGGAGTAGTTTTGGGGGTGGAGGGAGGAACTCCGAATGTTTCCTCTCAAGCTTCGCTGGTTCAGTATCCCATGATGCATCCCTGTCTGCAGGCAGTCATTGTTCTGGTCAGAGAGGAGTTTGCCTATCAGGGTTATCTGGAGAACGGGGTGGAGGATCGCATGATGGGTAAGGTTGTGCATCCAAGCTCATGTGGGAAGGATGATGAGGTGGACAGAGGAGGAGGCCCAGTCTTGGGGGAATATAGAATAGAATAGAATTACTTTTATTTTCCCATGAGGGAACTTCAGTTGTAGCTCCAGCAACAAAAAAAGACAGCCAGCAGGGCAGACCCACAACACACAAACAAACATATCAAATAAAAACATTCAATAGAATCATTGAAATTTGACAGCGACACTGGGGTTAAACACTCTTCCAGAAAGCCCTTTTCACTACATTTTCTGTTTTCACAAATATTCAGCGCAGTATGTTACTAGATTTTCCACCAACCATGTATTTAGGCATTCCAAAGTATTCTTTTGTGATCAATCAGCAGTTATTTACAGTCTTGTTATATTAATATATGAGTGTTCTGTTCTCTGCCTTCAATATCACCTAAATAAACAATATTCTAATATCAATCCATTTTCTCAAATATTAAAAAGAAAGAGCATTGCTGGTTTAATGATTTCATGCCCCTTGTTTATCTGTCACAAGGGGAGTATATATTCTCTTTAAGGAATCTCCACTATGAAACGTTTTGCAGCGCCGTGTCAGAAAAGTATCACGATCTGTACTGGGATGAGAGGCTATTGGACGCTCTTTACCATGTGATCAACAAAGCAGAGGCATCACTGTGAGTATCCTCGTTTGTCCTGACCTGGTCCTACCAGCAGCAACAAAAGCACTATTTAAATGGAACTTTTTTTTTTTTTTCTTATCCAGAGCGACTTACACAATTTCTTATTACATCGTATTACATTTATCCATTACAGCTGGATATATACTGAAGCAAGACAGGTTAAGTACCTTGCTCAAGGGTACAACGGCAGTGTCCTACCTGGGAATCGAACCTGCAACCTTTCGGTTACAAGTCCAGTTCCTTGACCATTATACTACACTGCCGTCCCTCTGCCGAGTTGAGCAAATAATTTATCAGCCCACTGTTAAAACATGCTGTTTTAATTTGCCTAATTCATTGTCAACTGGTTCATTTGCCATTCGTTTGTCAGCTTGTATGGGGGCTGTCTGGATTAAGTAGATTATTATATATATTTTTTTTACTTATGCTTCAGTGTGGCCGGCAGGAGTGCTCTTTCTGAGTGTCATGTGGTTGCCAGGGAGACAGTTGTTTGAATCGCAGAGCGAGGTGACGGCAGTTAAACAGACGTTGATGCTGAACTCCCAGAGTGCACCAGAAGCGACTGGACTGCAGATTTGCAGACTCTGGAGGAAGGTTAACGCCACAAACAAAGCCGAAATAAATAGACATTTACCACATCGTCGCATAAGTGATTTTTTTTTTTTTTTTTGCATGATTTGCCACCCCTGCCGAAATAGGTGTCGGCTCATTTATGATAACAATATTTTCAAGCCTGCTAATATTAGACACAATATCCTTCCAAATCTAGCTTGGGTTAGTTTAGTGGTCACTCTAATGTAATGGTTGAAGTGAAGATGCCTCCTTTTAGCGAGTGCTTCATTTTTGTAATTCAGCAGGATGCATGTTTTATTGGAAAAGACCTCTACAATAAAGGGGACAAATTAATACTTAGTTGTATTGGTGCCGCGGCATCGCAATGGACGCCTACCTTTTCCTTCTCAGCGATGGTACCGTACAGTATATTTTTGTCATTGCACATTTCAACCAATCAGATTTAAGCACAGACTGAAGGCAGCTAATCGGGTCCATTGTTCTTGGTTTGAACTGGTTCTGGGGGAGGAGTTGTGTGGTTGAGGTGTGTCCATGCAGTCATCTCCAAAACGATCAAACTGTGATTGACAGTGGGTTGATGGTGATTGACAGTGGGTTCCTCCCCTGGCTGACATCTTAAAACTGATCTCTCAAAATCCAATCAGAAGGCTGATAGAATCAGTAATCCGCTTGACTTGTTTTGTGGTTCAATTTGCGTTATTATCTGAGTGAATATGGGGGTTTACATTTAAAAGCCTCACGCCACAGAGATATGTGCTTGATTGTTAAGTGGTCATCTATCGGATAAAATGATTGACATCATTAAACATTAATCAGGTCTCTGACATTTATATGGGGAGATAAAGGATGTGATGGTCGACCCGCTGCTCCTGGTTCTGCCTGACAGGGCCATTTCTCCCACAGGGGACACACCTTTCAGTGCCTTGGGCATGGATGGACTGTACACATTTCATAAAGGAAGACACAAATACATTAACAAGGCCAAGCAATTATATGAAAGGTTTTTTTTGCATTAGCTTTGAGCATATTATTAATTTGAGTTTCTAGATCGGTGTACACAGCTTGTATATATGTGTGTGTGTGTGTGTGTGCGTGTGTGTGTGTGTGCGCGCTGATGTTTGGTGTTAGGCAGAGTGAAGTGCTGTCAGTACCCTTGTTCTGCAGCAGTAATGAGTGTGAATTACTCCTTATATGAGAAAAAAACAGCTCTGTGGTGCACAAATGTACAGGAGGCAGGATTCTGTTTGTTCTGGAGAGAGGGAGAGATGGAGCGAGTGTGTGAGAGAAAGGGAGAGAGCGGTGAAGAGAGTGTGTGTGAGAGAGATGGAGAGTGTGTGAGAGAAAGGGAGAGAGAGATGGAGAGAGTGTGTGTGTGTGAGAGAGAGGAAATGAGTGAGAGAACATACTGGAATGGGCTGCGCTTGCGGTTAGCATTTTAATTTGTCCCATGCGAGTCCTTGAAAATAGGCACTTCAGCGCTGCCAGGTCCCTTCCAGATCATAATCAGAATTCGTCGAGGCATCATTTCAAAACACTGTTCCTCTCGCCTGGCTGCGTCCTCTATGCGGAAAGGTTCCCATGGCAACGGGGGCTCACATTTGTTTGTCCCGATAAGATTTTTGTTGTAATGATATAGGCGGAGACTCTGCAGGCCCCTCATCCTGCATCTTGGAGAGCATTACAGAGAGACAAAAGTTCACATAAATTAATAAAAATAGATGCAGCTCCGCTCATTTATGCCTCTGTCTCTCTTCTCTGGGCACTCAAGGAAGCCTCACGACTTTCATCTGGACTTCGTCTTTAATTGCGCATCAAGTGTTGTTCTGGCAGCACTGAAAAGAAGCAGGATTTTGTGAAGAGAATTTGTCGTCTTCATCACCCCACCTCTGCACTCATTGCTGTCCTTTTCTGGCGAGCTCACCAAGGAGGCAGACTGTCTGTCGCTCAGCGTCTCCCTCTTCAACACCTGCCTGCACTCTGGCACTCCTCACCAGAATCTCATTGGCTGCTTAAACTTAAAGCTAGTAAATCAGAGCTAGTAAATATTGAATTATTATTATATATATTTTTTTATATTTGGACATTTTGACCTTCAACATAAATTACTGTTATATTTAATGTAAATTTCCAGCCTTTTTTTTTGTTTGTTTTTTGCGGTCATTTTATTTTCTGAATTTTGGTGCGTTAACTATTTTCTGCACTGTGTAGTTGTGGTTTTGTTTTCATTCCTCACCATAAAACATTGTTGCTGCCTTTTGGTGTGCGATGCCCGGAAGGAGTGTGTGATGAGTCCGATATCCGCGCGAGCGAGAGTGTCACTGACATCATTGTGGGGGCAGGGGGCGTAGACAATGCTGACATCTGAACGCTGATGCCTGTGTGGGGGGCGGGGTTATGGCAAAATTGGGATGGGCTGAGCGTGTGCTGTTTTTCTCTCCTTTAGATCCCCCAGGGACTCGTGCATACAGTCCTCTAACGCGCAGCCTCTATCAAACGACCAGCAAAGGGCAGCCAGATCGACAGGCAGAGAGAGGAGAGAGCGGGGAGGCGTGGGCGCTGTGAGCAGGGACGAGCTGGAGCCTGGTCTTCCTGAGCCCAAAGGGCTAAGCGAGGCCCCGCCAGGTTCTCCGGACACCGGGGCCGAGGCCGTGCCGCTGGGCCAGGGTACGCAGGTGTGCAGGAGCGTTGAGGGGCCGCCCACACCTGAACCTAGAATCACCTGTCTGTCAGAGGCAACAGAGGAGCCTCAACTGCATGGGCTACCAGGTAAGAACACTGTACTTACCGCTTAGGCAGGAAACGGCTTTGAGTTATAGTGCTCAGGCAGGACATAATTGGAGAAGTCAATTTTGTAGATAAAGTTCAAAGGAGTCTGAATTACTTTAAGAATACGGTTTCCCTGCTTTGACTGGTTGTTAGGTGAGGTCAAATGGGTGGGATGCATTTAGGGCAGACGCATAGAATGAGGTCATCGTGCCCCTCACAACAGGAGATGGTTGTCATGGAAACAGCATACACACTTACTCGCACATCCTCAAACACAAACACGCACACATTTTAATCATTTGTTTGTGACCACCAATGTGTGCTTACAAACACAACGGACTGTTTTTCACATGCTCGTTCTCCTCCTCTTTCTCACCCATATATAGACACTTCCCCAGATCCCGTTCCTAAAGAAGTGACAGACAGCGGATGTTTAGAAATGGACTCTCAGGAATGTCCTGCAGGGGGCGCCGTGGAGGCCTGTCACGCTGAGTCCCCGTGGCACACGGTGGTGGGGGAGGGGTGTCTCAGGAGGGGTCAGCTCAGCCAGCTCAGCCTAGATTATTCGGAAGACATAGAGGACACAGATTCCCTCACCTCCATGGGAGGGCTGCAGGACGAAGGTCGCCCCCTGGGGGCGGGAGGCTGCAGCTGCATCCAGGGCTGGGCTCTGTCTTTTTACGGGGAGGAATACTTCAAAGAGGACGTGCTGAGGTATGCCAACAAGCTGGGCCAAGGAAGCAAGTCACCGTGCCTAGAAGCCAAAAAGCAGGTGGGTAGTCAGCGACGGGACTCTGACAGAGTAGCAGAAAGCATACTTTCTCTTTTTGGCCTTAACATCTGTGGGAATTGTCCCTGAGGGAAACTAAAGGTACATGTTAAATGTAATACTGTCTTTGTGTTTGTACTTTGCAGCAAAAAAACACTTTGTGGGTGTTCCTTTAAACTGCAATGTAAGACAAAACTTTTCCACACCAGGAAGAAAAAGCAGACTCAAGGACTAATTTGCTGCATATTGATATTTTTATAATTTCTTCAAAGATTCTTAAAAATCTGACTATTAGGTTAACAATTCAGCACGGTTTGACCTTAGTCAGAGCAAGCTTTTGTGTCTGTGTTTCTGTGGTTGACTTTTTTTGTGCTCTGATCTTCCTAATTCCAATTTTCAATGTTCACTTTATGCTAACTAAATTAAAAGGACAAGTCTTTCTTAGAACAAGATTGTCATCAGGTATGTTTGCTCTACAAATATTGATTGAGTTTTTTTATTTTGCACAGATAATGTTTTTGACTGAAAATTAAGTTTTTATATCATGCAGTTTAAATGGCATTGTTTAAATGGTTTATGTTGATATACAGTATGAGAGATTTTTTTACATGTGTATTTCTGCCTTTGTGAAAGCATGACTCTTGTTAAAGTAATGTATGACAGATCCATATTGTATTAAATGTGTATCTTATGAAAGATGAGGCTTGGGAGGACACACATTAGTGTGTTAAGCATTGGTTATACACAAAGCAGAACATGGGTATTGTATCAGCTGCAGAATAAACAAACTTAACCTTCAGAACAGGCTCTTAAGCGGCAGAGTCAGAGGTGCTTGGCTTTGCCAACCAAGACAGAGTCTATGGTAGAGGGCAAACATCGGCCTCATCTCGCCAGTGGTTGCTCTATTGGTTCCATGTAGTGCTATGCCGGGCACCCACAAGCTATCAGAGAGAGATATGCCTTTCCTCTGATCAATGCAATGTCTTTTCTAGAGGACTGTATGCAGTGGAATAAGAGCTATCTCTTCGGTTTGGTTATCCACATTTTTATTCAGGAGACTTTTCCATTTTAAAAAGGCCAACATTGGAGTGGTTTCTAATGAGGCGAGAAATGGATGCTCATTTAACAGTGCAAGTATTGCACGTTACCATGGCAAACGTGCCACTTGGAACCATCCATTAACGTATGTGCTAAAATAATGATGAGCTCGCTTTGTCTGCGTTTGCTTTGTAGTCGACATAGGCGTCTTTTTTTTAAAAACCTCTTTCACCTAAATGGTCAGAATGAGGGACACTTTCATGCAGGCTTAAGAAGCCCAGACCTCCCGTCCGCCTTAGATGTGCAGCCTCTCACTTCAAAGGGGGTATTGATTTCCGTAACCATAGCAAGGGCCACTGCATTTCAGATATCGCCCTGAAAACCAGTCCTAGTAAAGCATTACATCAGTACATCTCTTTTACATCTCTTTTTACTTTTTTATCCACCCATTGATGATGTTATGGTACCTAATCTACATGCATAGCACATGATGGTGAGTTTGAAGACTGTTAAACACGCTACTTTATTTTACACAGGAGCTTCATCAGCAACTTATGATCGAGACCAGAAATCTGAAAAAAACAAGAAACTTCTACAATAAGCTACTGCAGAAAGAGAGGAAAAATAAAGGTAATTTAATCATAAATTTTTTCTACCAACGGTTGTTTTTTAATGTCCTAAATTCATTCAGAACATAAACAAGGAAAACTGGCACTGGTTTTTTTGGTTACTGGAAGGTAGCATTTCATGGTTTTTTGTTTTTTTACATGTAGGATCAGATGCCAAAATTATGATTTTGAAAATAAAGGTTCAGCTGGAGGAAATGAAGACTAAAGTGGATTTTTTGGACTCTGTAAGAAAATATCTGGAGGTGAGAAAACTGCTGAGATGTGCCTTGCATCTAATTAACATTTTAATGTAACCGATTTAAAATGTTTCTTCCATTCTTACTGTTCAAAGCTCTTATATATACCAAGTCTATGTATGCCAGGTGCTGTGTGAATAAACTAATGTTTGGTTCGTGTTTTGATTAATTGGTTGGCTCCTCCTTCTACATCATCAGGTTCTGTGTGTGGACCAATGGGGCTTAGACGTGCCTCTCCTGCGCTCTCTGGCAGTCTCAGGCACTGCCCCTCTGGAGCTCCGCCCCTCTGAAGACCCCTCGATCCTCACCTTTCACTCCGGGACAGGAAGAAGGCGGGGCAACCCGGGCGAAACCACCTCCCTCCAGGCAGGAACACCCCTGGGTCTCATGTCCTACCTGTATGCCAGGTAAGTTTTTTGTTCTCAGCCTTGCCTGCACTCTATTGTTCTATATAAGCATATGATATGCGTAAGCAATAACCACGACATGCTGTCTGCTTTCCCTCAAACACAATTAGTAAATAGGTTGCAGCTTTATCAGATATGTTCATTTTGTCTCGGCTTTATACAGTCTGAAAGATGATATAAAAATTATAATAAATACAGTGGAACATCTGTAGCAAAATGCCCTGTGCAATCATTTTCATGTAATTTGTATGCAATTTCTTAGCACAAGAGCTGAAGGTCTGATGCAGCGTGTCTATTCTGTAACGGTCATTCTCTTCTAGTTCACTTCTTATTGGCTGCCCACAAAACGGACTTATCGCTGATTGGTTAAAATGCAAATTGCCATGTAACTTACATGCAACATGGGGTGTGTCCCAATACTCGAAAAATGCACCCTCCCTTCTTCCACTACCACCTCCTCTCCTCCTTGCCCCGGAAATTGATTTTTGTGTTGCAATCTAATGTTGCTGATTACATCTTAATTGCGTATTAATGGTTAAATATTAATTAGTGTCTCGATGCACACCGCAATGTCAGGTACATTGTATACTATACATGCAAATACTTGTACTCAAAACGTTCAGACAGTTTTGCATACTTCCGGGTAGGAGAGGAGTGGTAGTGGGGGAGTGGAGGAAGGGAGGTGGGGAGTGAAGAATATTGGGATGCACCCCCGGTCTCCAAACGGCCGATACCATATCCTCCTGTAGGCGGCAGTGCAAGATTAAAATGACTCATTTTAAACCTCAGCTGAATAAAATAGGCTCAATATCACAGTATTTGTTTTCCCTAGCCCTTTATGTGTAATGTAACATTACATAATTAGTGATTGCAAAGGGCCTGAAAAGTGTCAGTCATTTCCCACATCAGTTCACTGCTAAACAGCAGTACTGGTGCATGGCCAGAAGGTGTCAGTATTCTGTTAGATATGAGAGGAAAATAACCTGTCAAAACCTATTTTCTCACACTGATAGAAATGCGCCCCTCGAGGGCTACATCCAACAGTTCCTGTATACCTATCGTTACTTCTGCACCCCTGAAGATTTCCTACAGTTTCTGAAGGATAGGTTCATCAGTGTGGCAGGGTAAGTTCTAGTTTAGCTTTGTGGACAGGTTGTGAATCAGTAATGAGTCCATAGGCAAAAAAATACTTCAGATATCCTTAATGGTTCTACTGTTATAGTCTCGTGTTTTAAGGTGTACTTGCATATTTTCACTGATATTTGAAACTGCCTGAGATTCCAACTGTATTGACAGCTTTAAAACTGAAATCACAGTCATTTTGAGATTTAACTCACAGTGTATTCCGGCAATACAGGCCTAGATCAAAATGTGTACAGAACTTTGATGTACAAATAAGTGCATTTTTTTTTCTTAATAAACAGAGGCAATTTATTTTGCCAATCACTCAAATTTGTGAAAAAACTTCTATTAAATTGTGATTCAAGGTTAAGCACAGATTTTGATTGAGTACTGGCCTTAAGCATGCGTATCTTATTGACCCAAAGACAGTTTTAGCATTGTCATGAGCTGTGATTGTGTGACAGACTGATCTGTACGCAGCATTTAATTTGCTCACAGGGACAGCCAGGCGCTCTCTGCTGAACGATGGAAGGTACAGCACCGGACCCTGGACCTGCTGCAAGCCTGGCTGGAGAGCAGCCGTCAAGTGGACTTCCGCTCCAAGTCCAGCCTCTACCAGTCCTTGGAGGAGTTTTTGATATCACAGGTGGGGGTACAGATCGTTCAGTTAGTCATTCAATCAGTCAATCAATCATGTCTATATGTTATTTCAGTCACTGCTTGTGAACTGAATGCCTGATACAGCGGTTCAAGAAAACATTGCGTGGTAGATCCAGTTTATGTTCTGTTTATATTACATTGGCTGTTTATTACATGATTCGACATTGAATGACACAACTAGGGAATAAAAACATATTTTGGGAAATGTCTAGGGCGACCTTTATGCGATAGTTGTGGATCGAGGGGTACATTTGAGAGACAGGGACATGTTCGTTCCAAATGATATTTCAGGGGGCCATTGACGATGTTCTTTGCAGGTGATTCCGGTAGAGGGCCGGGGGGAGGCATTACTGACTCTGCTCCAGAGCCCCCACAGGAAGAGGAGGAGCCTCGTGGTTTCAGGATGCTGCGGGAGCCCAATCAGTATTCAGGAAGCGGATGACACTCAAACAATGCACTCCGTGTGCAGAAAGGCATCGATAGAAGATTCTGGGAGAAAGGTCTGTATTCTGACCAGGTCAGCCACATGACCTTCTGTGATTGGTACAGACAGTTCTGATGGTTGTTTGAGTGTGACGTTGAGAGACAGGGCGTATGAGTCCTGAATATGTACCTGTTCTGTGAGCATCACGGTTAAGTCATTTCAAAATATTCCTTTTGTATCTGTTGCGTACCTACAGTATACATTGTTAAGGTTACAGTTTTATGTTGTGTTTCTTGGTTTTTAGGTCAGAGTTTGATACTTTCTTCAGTTCACTAAGTTACATATACAGACGTGCTCAGATTTGTTGGTACCCCTGGTAAAGATGAGTAAAAAGGGTTATAAAAAATTCACTGTTTGGTGAATTAGCTTAATCTCACACTGAAAAAATGAGAAGAATCCAACCTTTAATTAACATTAATTTATTATGAGGAAAAAAATCCCTCATCAAGAAATTATTATTTTTAACAAAACCATATTGGCCACAATTATCGGCACCCCTGCATTTATATATAGAATAAAGTATAATTTTTTTATATTTGGTCGCATATCCTTTGCATGCCATGACTTCCTGATGTCTGTGACCCAACAACATTAAAATACTCTTGATATCTTATTTTCTGGTACTCTTACAAGCGATACTCTAACGTCTCTGCATTTGAATGGATCTCTATGGGAATTGGGGGGTGGGACTAGATTTAGCTGTAAATTACACTGGGACAGTATGGAACACATGGTTGTGTCTTCATGTATGGGTTGTGTATGTGCATGCATGCATTTGCGCAGAGTTTCCAGTGGAGGATCTCCAGAGGGGTGGAGCCACAGTTAGCGCAGCCCAAGGAGAAGCCATTCTCCATCGCGGCGGCTCTGCCCCGACCGTGCTACTCCTCCCTCCGAACCGAAGACCGCTACCCCTTCTACCAAAGCGAGCACAGAGCCCAGCACGCTGCTGACCAGCTCACCCTGCTCCAACAGGTATGGCACGTTAGCTACAAGCTATCTACCTCCACCAGGTAGGCTACAGCATGCTAGCTACAAGCTATCTACCTCCACCAGGTAGGCTACAGCATGCTAGCTACAAGCTATCTACCTCCACCAGGTAGGCTACAGCATGCTAGCTACAAGTTATCTACCTCAAACAGGTATGGCACGCTAGGTATGGCATGCTGGCTACAAGTTATCTACCTCAAACTGGTACGTCATGCTAGCTACAAGTTATCTACCTCAAACTGGTATGGCATGCTAGCTACAAGTTATCTACCTCAAACTGGTACGTCATGCTAGCTACAAGTTATCTACCTCAAACTGGTACGTCATGCTAGCTACAAGTTATCTACCTCAAACTGGTATGGCACGCTGGCTGCAGGTTATCTACCTCAAGCAGGTATGGCACACTAGGTATGGCATGCTAGCTACAAGTTATCTACCTCAAACTGGTACGTCATGCTAGCTACAAGTTATCTACCTCAAACTGGTACGTCATGCTAGCTACAAGTTATCTACCTCAAACTGGTACGTCATGCTAGCTACAAGTTATCTACCTCAAACTGGTACGTCATGCTGGCTACAAGTTATCTACCTCAAACAGGTATGGCATGCTGGCTACAAGTTATCTACCTCAAACAGGTATGGCACGCTAGGTATGGCATGCTAGCTACAAGTTATCTACCTCAAACTGGTACGTCATGCTAGCTACAAGTTATCTACCTCAAACTGGTATGGCACGCTGGCTGCAGGTTATCTACCTCAAGCAGGTATGGCACACTAGGTATGGCATGCTAGCTGCAGCTTAATTACCTCAAACAGGTATGGGAAGCTAGGTATGGCACGCTAGCTACAGGTTAACTACCTCAAACAGGCATGGCACGCTAGCTACAGGTTAACAACTAAAACAGGTATGGCACGCTAGCTACATGTTAACTACCTCAAACAGTTATGGCATAATTGCTACAGGTTAGCTACCTCCAACAGGTACGGCATACTAGCTACAGGTTAACTATCTCCCATAGGTATGACATGCTACCTAATACTAACTAATACCTCTCACACTGTATTCAATGCACTCAATCCCTCCAGCTCTCCTTTTGCTCAATTTCTTATAAAACCACAAGGAGGAGACAGATCATTTCTGTCCAAAATAAAGACACAACTATGTAAAAACAATGAGTCTTTATGTTCATTCATGAATGCAGATTCCTAGATACTAATTTTTTTTTTTGGTTTTCACCACAGGAAATATTTCAAGGCTGCCACCCGGTGCACTTCCTGAACTCTCGAGCGCAGGGTGTCAGGGAAAAGGCAGTGAGCAAGTGAGCACACACGCTGTACACTGTCCAAAACTTACCCAAATACATCATTCTGCTCCACTGACTGGAACGAGTCATCATGTACCAGAGTTTACCACACCAATATTGGTCACTGGATTCAATTAGTGACTCATTTAAGGCAGTTTTTAGTCATTATTCACTTTTTAAAAAAAAAATGTATAACAGTTATGAGATGTAGGTATAACTTTAATCAGTGTTATTGGTCCTCATAGTTTGTAGCCTGCTGAAGATGGAAGCTCTGGCTAGATGTTGCTACCTGCAGATATTCTGCTGTCTTCTCTTGTGATGTTCAACACAACAGACAGGCCATCGATGCGGTACACATTACCAGTCCTGTCTTCTCTCCCCGCTCCTACAGAAGCATGTCACCTGACCTCCCACCAACAGAGGGCAGCAGCCTGTTTGCCTCTGACACAGTGCTGCAGGGCCGATACCTCCCCCAGCTGCTGAAGCACGCTGACAGTGTTGCCACCTGGGTTTCGGCCGAAACGGTCATCTGTGAATCCTTGAAGGTGGATGGCAACACCTGTAAATTAGAATTTATCAATGCCCTTGGTGGTTTCTGACAACTCCAGTTTGTTATTGAGCAAGATTGAACTCTGAAGGCCCAATATTGTCCGATTTCATAGGGTTTAGGCCAGAACACTGAATTATCTCTTGAAAGTACACATCACCAAACAAAAGCAGCATGAAATAAATATTCCTGAACAGCAGAGGGCAGCAAAGGCATTTTTTTCCATCCCTTTAGCGCCTTTGTACTGTCAGGCTTCGCACATTGGAATGTTAGTATGTTACTTGCTAACATATGTCAGGCATGGCAAACTCCTGTGACAGTCTGTGAGAAAAATGGCTTGTGATCTGATATGTGCTGTGGAGTTTACACTGCTGTTGGCTTTTTATAAGGGGATGTTGGTGCTTAATATCATTGTTCCGTTGTTGAGCCGCCAGCTTTTGTCACACATTATCACAGTATCAAGTATTTACCTCTCTCTTTCATATCCATGATGTTCTAGGCACAGGCTGGCCTAATCACAAAATTTTTGTTGATGGCCAAGTGTTGCTATGAGTCAAGAAATTTTGCTACAGCTATACAGATCCTTGGAGGCCTGGAGAATGTGATTATCAAGCAGTTACCGGTGAGTCACTAAGTGCGCCTTCTGTCTTCCTAGTTATTTAAAACACTTCTATTGTTTTCACATTGCACGGCTATGAGAGCACAATACCACCTCTCATTGGCTGCTGAAGATGAGCTGTTCTTTTTGTTGAGTTCACTGTTCAGTACAGCTGAATAAAAGTACATGGGCACTCTGCCAGTCGGCCTTGAATGTGGTACATGGAGAAACAATTCAGAATTCCCAAATAAAGGCTGGAATAACTACATAACATACTTGAAGTGTATAATTTACCAGTAAAAATAGTTCTGTGATATTCAACCCTTTTTAACCCTCAAATACCTCCCTCTAGTAGTAGACACACAGAAGTAGAGACTATGTAGAGCAGTGCACAAAAGGCCTGATTTACTAAGACCTTTAGCAAGAGCAAAACCTTTTTGCACACGCAAAATGAATAGCACAACCGTTGATTGGTGCAAAAGAAATACCGTGACCAATCATTGGTGATGTTATTGGTTTTGCGTGTGCTAAAAGGTTTTGCTCTTGCTAGGCCCTAATGGTCTGATTTACTAAGAACTTTAGCGGGTTTTTAGCGGGTATTTGTTTTGCTCCAATCATTGGTTGTGTCATTCGTTTTGCATGTGCTAAAAGGTTTTGCACACACTAAAGGTCTTAGTAAATCAGGCCCTACGTGTATAAGTCTTGATGGACCAGGTGACCTAAAAATACATACAGTATTTTTAGAGTAGTACTCAAATCAATGTGGTCGTCTTTTACATTTATTCCAATGTTTAATTAAGCATTGTCTGATTGCTGATTGCTCTCTCTCTCTCTCTCTCTCTCTCTCTCTCTCTCTCTCTCTCTCTCTCTCTCTCTCTCGCTCTCTCTCTCTCTCTCTCTCTCTCGCTCTCTCTCTCTCTCTCTCTCTCTCTCGCTCTCTCTCTCTCTCTCTCTCGCTCTCTGTAGATGCTTAAAAGGGCACATTTGCTACATTTTCCTCTTTTTATTCTAATTTTCTCAGAATGTATAATAACATTCAGATTTTTTGTGTAAAAGACACATTTCAATGTCCTTTTTACTGTATGTCAATATTTTCTCACAACTACTTTTATTTGCAGAATTATGGATGAAACTGTTTGTTTATGTAGCAAATATGCCCTACATATTGAATGGGCATAAACACGTAGGTAATTCTGATATTATTGCACTGTACGAAGGCTAGCAGTAACTATAGAACCCCTATAATGTCTCTCTTTTCATCAAGCAACGTTAATTTTTTCCCCACAATATTCGCCAAAAAAATGAAGTCGACCTTATATTTTATTGTGCGGCTTTATTTTTCGAACCAGTTTCTGTGGTCTTTGTTCATTTCTGAACGAACGGTGTCTTGCAGACGCCCACTTTTAACCATAACATTGGCTAATGCATCCTAATAGGTGTATGTGAAGTATCATAACATAACTTTGAATATTTACAGAAATATATTATTTTTTATTTTAAACACCATGTAGCAAATATGCCCTATGTGGAAGAATTCACATTTCATCAAAGTAAGCACGACAGTATGATATAATTATATTGGTTTTTACTTTGTATTACGAAATCCTGAGTGCAGATCACTGACAAATCGTTTCAAGCTATTTAATACCCACATTCTCGATTTCTCGAACCATAATAGAAATTAAGCACTTTTATTTAACGGGTTTGCGTATTGTCTTTATCGGCATGGTACACAGTATATGTACACCTTATTGAATGCAATATTTTAGGAAATAGGAATGGCTTATCCCCTTATGCATTGAAGTAGTTCGTAAAAGTTCTAAGATTCGTATTGAATTGTACTTTAACAAAATATTACAAATATAGGGCATATTTGCTACATTGACTAGGGTTAGGGTTGAGAAAATAGATGAGTGTACGAAGTTATAACGCTTGCAATTCCTTAACTCGTTGATTGTTAGGATGAGTGCACATGGATTTGTTACGCTCTGGTTATTTAATGAGCGTAGATGTGAGGTTTTTGTAAAATGCGCTTAGCCTATTGAACGGAATGCTTTTACGAGGCTGTTCCAGTAGCCAAGCCTATTCTACGAGTACGAATGAACCTACCAACGTGGCAAATTATCAGTCAGTAAAATGTCCAGCTAAAGTTTCATGGGGCACATAAAAAGCTAAATTCAACAGAGTGAGTGGCACCATATGGTTGCATCGTCCGAATAAAGTTAAATAATTAATTATTTTGCCATATTTGAAATAAATCCGTGAGTTGCGCTCACAAAGGAGAATATGCTGTAATAAGAAACTCCTACTACGGCAATATCGACCGCTTCGTCGGGCGCAGCATTCAGCATGAATGTAAGCTTACTGTTGTTGATGCACTTTCTTTACCACACAGGCCCGCAGAATACGTAGGCTATGGTAGCTCTATTTCATTGCACAGCATATAGGCTAATAACAGACATCCAGCGGAAATGCAAGGGCAGTACACTGTTTTAAGGCAGTGTGTTGTTGACAGACAGACATTGTAGCTATAGCCTAAGCTAGAAGACCATACAGTTTTTTTCTGATCTCTTTCGATTGCCTCCGCTTGCTATCATCTGGTTTTAAATATCACTTAAAAATGGCCAACTATACCCATCTGTCAGTGTTTACTTTCCATTTAATTTAACCCAAATTTGCTACACTGAGCAAATGTGATTTTATTATTATGTAGGCTATAATTTATAGAAGGATAGATCTGCCAACATATAGCCTATGCTACACGTCAATGTTAATTGGTTAATGCTGTCTTTATGAAATCGTACTTTTTCTATTTAATTTTACGTGAACGCATAATATATTGTACCAAGACGTTGCCTAATGGAAAATGCAATCGTTTAGATTTCAGTTAGCCTAGCCTATTCCTTGTTTGAGTAAACTAGCCTATGCTTCACGTAGCCGAGCGTAATTTAACGTTTTTTATTTTTCTTTAACGTCTTTGTAAGACACTGCCGTAATGCAAATTAAAATGTTAATTCCACTTTCTTCTTGTGACCCACATTTTTGGCCAATATTCAAATGCTGTCGGCATTCAGACAGTGCGTTTCTTTAGCTACCTACGTAGTAGTCTACTACTATGCCCGAACTGAAAATGGAAATTATTTTTGGATTAGCGATTTAATTTTCTCTGTGCGGCTGTGCCCGAATGAACACCCTTCTATACTATTGATATGCTATTTGAGTACAGCGGATGATAAAGTTAAGTAGCCTAGGCGAAATATTCTGAAAGGCTGTGTCCGAAATCAGAGCCCTATCTACTGCGTCCTGTGTAGCTACTAGCAGCTGTGTACTGTTTACTGTGTAGCCTACTGTTTATCACGCGACGTGCAGTATTCTAATAAATATCCTCCATACTAAAAAATGCACCCTCCCTTCACCCCACCCCACTACCGCTTGTATTTTAAATAACTTTTCTAAAATAACAAATAACTACTCTGACTCACAGCACTGGTGCCCTAGAGTGCACGTCTGTCCTAAAGAATCCATGTTTAGACAAGGATATTTGCAGTGAGAGGTGGGTGTGTCTGAGTAACATGCCTTAAAATTGATATTTTCTTCGATCTTTACCTGTCGTCTTGTATGAAATAGGGCTTTAATATTCCAAAACAATATTTTTTGATCAAGTAACTACTGTAACTCACAACACTGGTGCCCTAGAGTGTGTCTGTCCTAAATATACTATGTTTAGACAAGGATATTTGCAGTGAGAGGTGGGTGTGTCTGAGTAACATGTCTTAAAATAGCTATTTTCACCTATCGTCTTGTATGAAATAGGGCCTTAATATTCCAAAACCATATTTTTTGTTCAAATAACTGCTTTACCTCACAACACTGGTGCCCTAGAGTGTGTCTGTCCTAAAGATACTATGTTTAGACAAGGATATTTGCAGTGAGAGGTGGGTGTGTCTGAGTAACATGCCTTAAAATTGATATTTTCTTTGATTATCACCTGTCGTCTTGTATTAAATAGGGTTTTAATATTCCAAAGCCATATTTTTTGATAAAATAACTACTGTAACTCACAACACTAGTGCCCTACGGTGTGTCTGTCCTAAATAACCTATATTTAGACATGGAAATTTGCAGTGAGAGGTGGGTGTGTCTGAGTCACATGTCTTAAAATAGCTATTTTCACCTATAGTCTTGTCTGAAATAGGGCCTTAATAGTCCAAAACCATATTTTTTTGATCAAATAACTACTGTAACTCACAACACTGGTGCCCTACAGTGTGTCTGTCCTAAACATACTATATTTAGAGAAGGATATTTGCAGTGAGAGGTGGGTGTGTCTGAGTAACACGCCTTAAAATTGAGATTTTCTTTGATTATCACCTGTCGTCTTGTATGAAATAGGGCTTTAATATTCCAAAACCATATTTGTCGTTCAAATAACTACTGGAACTCACAACACTGGTGCCCTAGAGTGTGTCTGTCCTAAATATACTATGTTTAGAGAAGGATATTTGCAGTGAGAGGTGGGTGTGTCTGAGTAACAAGCCTTAAAATTGAGATTTTCTTA
This sequence comes from Ilyophis sp. 1 JC-2022, assembly GCA_022702515.1. NCBI lineage: Eukaryota > Metazoa > Chordata > Actinopteri > Anguilliformes > Synaphobranchidae > Ilyophis > Ilyophis sp. 1 JC-2022. The sequence goes on along the minus strand of CM040396.1, from coordinate 90,537,521 downwards.
GATTTTCACCTGTCGTCTTGTATGAAATAGGGCTTTAATATTCCAAAACCATATTTTTATATCAAAATAACCTATGTTGAGACAAAGATATTTGCAGTGAGAGGTGGGTGTGTCTGAGTAACATGCCTTAAAATTTAGATTTTCTTCGATCTTTACCTGTCGTCTTGTATGAAATAGGGCTTTAATATTCCAAAACCATATTTTTGGATCAAATAACTACTGTAACTCACAATACTGGTGCCCTAGAGTGTGTCTGTCCTAAATAACCTATGTTTAGACAAGGATATTTGCAGTGAGAGGTGGGTGTGTCTGAGTAACAAGCCTTAAAATTGAGATTCTTAGATTTTCACCTATCGTCTTGTATGAAATAGGGCCTTAATATTCCAAAACCATATTTTTGGATCAAATAACTACTGTAACTCACAATACTGGTGCCCTAGAGTGTGTCTGTCCTAAATAACCTATGTTTAGACAAGGATATTTGCAGTGAGAGGTGGGTGTGTCTGAGTAACAAGCCTTAAAATTGAGATTTTCTTTGATTATCACCTGTCGTCTTGTCTGAAATAGGGCCTTAATATTCCAAAACCATATTTTTGGATCAAATAACTACTGTAACTCACAACACTGGTGCCCTAGAGTGTGTCTGTCCTAAATAACCTATGTTTAGACAAGGATATTTGCAGTGAGAGGTGGGTGTGTCTGAGTAACACGCCTTAAAATTGAGATTTTCTTTGATTATCACCTGTCGTCTTGTATGAAATAGGGCTTTAATATTCCAAAACCATATTTGTCGTTCAAATAACTACTGGAACTCACAACACTGGTGCCCTAGAGTGTGTCTGTCCTAAATATACTATGTTTAGAGAAGGATATTTGCAGTGAGAGGTGGGTGTGTCTGAGTAACAAGCCTTAAAATTGAGATTTTCTTAGATTTTCACCTGTCGTCTTGTATGAAATAGGGCTTTAATATTCCAAAACCATATTTTTATATCAAATAACTACTGTAACTCACAAAACTGGTGCTCTAGAGTGTGTCTGTCCTAAATAACCTATGTTTAGACAAGGATATTTGCAGTGAGAGGTGGGTGTGTCTGAGTAACATGCCTTAAAATGTGATTCTTAGATTTCACCTCTCGTCTTGTATGAAATGGGGCCTTAATATTCAAAAAACATATTTGTCGTTCAAATAACTACTGTACCTCACAAAACTGGTGCCCTAGAGTGTGTCTGTCCTAAATAACCTATGTTGAGACAAAGATATTTGCAGTGAGAGGTGGGTGTGTCTGAGTAACATGCCTTAAAATGTAGATTTTCTTCGATCTTTACCTGTCGTCTTGTATGAAATAGGGCTTTAATATTCCAAAACCATATTTTTGGATCAAATAACTACTGTAACTCACAATACTGGTGCCCTAGAGTGTGTCTGTCCTAAATAACCTATGTTTAGACAAGGATATTTGCAGTGAGAGGTGGGTGTGTCTGAGTAACAAGCCTTAAAATTGAGATTCTTAGATTTTCACCTATCGTCTTGTATGAAATAGGGCCTTAATATTCCAAAACCATATTTTTGGATCAAATAACTACTGTAACTCACAATACTGGTGCCCTAGAGTGTGTCTGTCCTAAATAACCTATGTTTAGACAAGGATATTTGCAGTGAGAGGTGGGTGTGTCTGAGTAACAAGCCTTAAAATTGAGATTCTTAGATTTTCACCTATCGTCTTGTATGAAATAGGGCCTTAATATTCCAAAACCATATTTTTGGATCAAATAACTACTGTAACTCACAATACTGGTGCCCTAGAGTGTGTCTGTCCTAAATAACCTATGTTTAGACAAGGATATTTGCAGTGAGAGGTGGGTGTGTCTGAGTAACAAGCCTAAAATTGAGATTTTCTTTGATTATCACCTGTCGTCTTGTCTGAAATAGGGCCTTAATATTCCAAAACCATATTTTTGGATCAAATAACTACTGTAACTCACAACACTGGTGCCCTAGAGTGTGTCTGTCCTAAATAACCTATGTTTAGACAAGGATATTTGCAGTGAGAGGTGGGTGTGTCTGAGTAACACGCCTTAAAATTGAGATTTTCTTTGATTATCACCTGTCGTCTTGTATGAAATAGGGCTTTAATATTCCAAAACCATATTTGTCGTTCAAATAACTACTGGAACTCACAACACTGGTGCCCTAGAGTGTGTCTGTCCTAAATATACTATGTTTAGAGAAGGATATTTGCAGTGAGAGGTGGGTGTGTCTGAGTAACAAGCCTTAAAATTGAGATTTTCTTAGATTTTCACCTGTCGTCTTGTATGAAATAGGGCTTTAATATTCCAAAACCATATTTTTATATCAAATAACTACTGTAACTCACAAAACTGGTGCTCTAGAGTGTGTCTGTCCTAAATAACCTATGTTTAGACAAGGATATTTGCAGTGAGAGGTGGGTGTGTCTGAGTAACATGCCTTAAAATTGTGATTCTTAGATTTTCACCTCTCGTCTTGTATGAAATGGGGCCTTAATATTCAAAAAACATATTTGTCGTTCAAATAACTACTGTACCTCACAAAACTGGTGCCCTAGAGTGTGTCTGTCCTAAATAACCTATGTTGAGACAAAGATATTTGCAGTGAGAGGTGGGTGTGTCTGAGTAACATGCCTTAAAATGTAGATTTTCTTCGATCTTTACCTGTCGTCTTGTATGAAATAGGGCTTTAATATTCCAAAACCATATTTTTGGATCAAATAACTACTGTAACTCACAATACTGGTGCCCTAGAGTGTGTCTGTCCTAAATAACCTATGTTTAGACAAGGATATTTGCAGTGAGAGGTGGGTGTGTCTGAGTAACAAGCCTTAAAATTGAGATTCTTAGATTTTCACCTATCGTCTTGTATGAAATAGGGCCTTAATATTCCAAAACCATATTTTTGGATCAAATAACTACTGTAACTCACAATACTGGTGCCCTAGAGTGTGTCTGTCCTAAATAACCTATGTTTAGACAAGGATATTTGCAGTGAGAGGTGGGTGTGTCTGAGTAACAAGCCTTAAAATTTAGATTTTCTTTGATTATCACCTGTCATCTTGTCTGAAATAGGGCCTTAATATTCCAAAACCATATTTTTGGATCAAATAACTACTGTAACTCACAACACTGGTGCCCTAGAGTGTGTCTGTCCTAAATAACCTATGTTTAGACAAGGATATTTGCAGTGAGAGGTGGGTGTGTCTGAGTAACACGCCTTAAAATTGAGATTTTCTTTGATTATCACCTGTCGTCTTGTATGAAATAGGGCTTTAATATTCCAAAACCATATTTGTCGTTCAAATAACTACTGTAACTCACAATACTGGTGCCCTAGAGTGTGTCTGTCCTAAATAACCTATGTTTAGACAAGGATATTTGCAGTGAGAGGTGGATGTGTCTGAGTAACACGCCTTAAAATTGAGATTTTCTTTGATTATCACCTGTCGTCTTGTCTGAAATAGGGCCTTAATATTCCAAAACCATATTTTTGGATCAAATAACTACTGTAACTCACAATACTGGTGCCCTAGAGTGTGTCTGTCCTAAATAACCTATGTTTAGACAAGGATATTTGCAGTGAGAGGTGGGTGTGTCTGAGTAACAAGCCTTAAAATTGAGATTCTTAGATTTTCACCTATCGTCTTGTATGAAATATGGCCTTAATATTCAAAAAACATATTTGTCGTTCAAATAACTACTGTTACTCACAAAACTGGTGCCCTAGAGTGTGTCTGTCCTAAATAACCTATGTTTAGACAAAGATATTTGCAGTGAGAGGTGGGTGTGTCTGAGTAACATGCCTTAAAATTTAGATTTTCTTCGATCTTTACCTGTCGTCTTGTATGAAATAGGGCTTTAATATTCCAAAACCATATTTTTGGATCAAATAACTACTGTAACTCACAATACTGGTGCCCTAGAGTGTGTCTGTCCTAAATAACCTATGTTTAGACAAGGATATTTGCAGTGAGAGGTGGGTGTGTCTGAGTAACAAGCCTTAAAATTGAGATTCTTAGATTTTCACCTATCGTCTTGTATGAAATAGGGCCTTAATATTCCAAAACCATATTTTTGGATCAAATAACTACTGTAACTCACAATACTGGTGCCCTAGAGTGTGTCTGTCCTAAATAACCTATGTTTAGACAAGGATATTTGCAGTGAGAGGTGGGTGTGTCTGAGTAACATGCCTTAAAATTGTGATTCTTAGATTTTCACCTCTCGTCTTGTATGAAATAGGGCCTTAATATTCAAAAAACATATTTGTCGTTTAAATAACTACTGTACCTCACAACACTGGTGCCCTAGAGTGTGTCTGTCCTAAAGATACTATGTTTAGACAAGGATATTTGCAGTGAGAGGTGGGTGTGTCTGAGTAACAAGCCTTAAAATTGAGATTTTCTTTGATTATCACCTGTCGTCTTGTCTGAAATAGGGCCTTAATATTCCAAAACCATATTTTTGGATCAAATAACTACTGTAACTCACAACACTGGTGCCCTAGAGTGTGTCTGTCCTAAATAACCTATGTTTAGACAAGGATATTTGCAGTGAGAGGTGAGTGTGTCTGAGTAACACGCCTTAAAATTGAGATTTTCTTTGATTATCACCTGTCGTCTTGTCTGAAATAGGGCCTTAATATTCCAAAACCATATTTTTGGATCAAATAACTACTGTAACTCACAACACTGGTGCCCTAGAGTGTGTCTGTCCTAAATAACCTATGTTTAGACAAGGATATTTGCAGTGAGAGGTGGGTGTGTCTGAGTAGCACGCCTTAAAATTGAGATTTTCTTTGATTATCACCTGTCGTCTTGTATGAAATAGGGCTTTAATATTCCAAAACCATATTTGTCGTTCAAATAACTACTGGAACTCACAATACTGGTGCCCTAGAGTGTGTCTGTCCTAAATAACCTATGTTTAGACAAGGATATTTGCAGTGAGAGGTGGGTGTGTCTGAGTAACAAGCCTTAAAATTGAGATTCTTAGATTTTCACCTATCGTCTTGTATGAAATATGGCCTTAATATTCAAAAAACATATTTGTTGTTCAAATAACTACTGTTACTCACAAAACTGGTGCCCTAGAGTGTGTCTGTCCTAAATAACCTATGTTGAGACAAAGATATTTGCAGTGAGAGGTGGGTGTGTCTGAGTAACATGCCTTAAAATGTAGATTTTCTTCGATCTTTACCTGTCGTCTTGTATGAAATAGGGCTTTAATATTCCAAAACCATATTTTTGGATCAAATAACTACTGTTACTCACAAAACTGGTGCTCTAAAGTGTGTCTGTCCTAAATAACCTATGTTTAGACAAGGATATTTGCAGTGAGAGGTGGGTGTGTCTGAGTAACATGCCTTAAAATTGTGATTCTTAGATTTTCACCTCTCGTCTTGTATGAAATAGGGCCTTAATATTCAAATAACATATTTGTCGTTCAAATAACTACTGTACCTCACAAAACTGGTGCCCTAGAGTGTGTCTGTCCTAAATAACCTATGTTGAGACAAAGATATTTGCAGTGAGAGGTGGGTGTGTCTGAGTAACATGCCTTAAAATGTAGATTTTCTTCGATCTTTACCTGTCGTCTTGTATGAAATAGGGCTTTAATATTCCAAAACCATATTTTTGGATCAAATAACTACTGTAACTCACAATACTGGTGCCCTAGAGTGTGTCTATCCTAAATAACCTATGTTTAGACAAGGATATTTGCAGTGAGAGGTGGGTGTGTCTGAGTAACAAGCCTTAAAATTGAGATTTTCTTTGATTATCACCTGTCGTCTTGTCTGAAATAGGGCCTTAATATTCCAAAACCATATTTTTGGATCAAATAACTACTGTAACTCACAACACTGGTGCCCTAGAGTGTGTCTGTCCTAAATAACCTATGTTTAGACAAGGATATTTGCAGTGAGAGGTGAGTGTGTCTGAGTAACACGCCTTAAAATTGAGATTTTCTTTGATTATCACCTGTCGTCTTGTATGAAATAGGGCTTTAATATTCCAAAACCATATTTGTCGTTCAAATAACTACTGGAACTCACAACACTGGTGCCCTAGAGTGTGTCTGTCCTAAATATCCTATGTTTAGAGAAGGATATTTGCAGTGAGAGGTGGGTGCGTCTGAGTAACAAGCCTTAAAATTGAGATTCTTAGATTTTCACCTATCGTCTTGTCTGAAATATGGCCTTAATATTCAAAAAACATATTTGTTGTTCAAATAACTACTGTTACTCACAAAACTGGTGCCCTAGAGTGTGTCTGTCCTAAATAACCTATGTTTAGACAAGGATATTTGCAGTGAGAGGTGGGTGTGTCTGAGTAACATGCCTTAAAATTTAGATTTTCTTCGATATTTACCTGTCGTCTTGTATGAAATAGGGCCTTAATATTCCAAAACCATATTTTTGGATCAAATAACTACTGTAACTCACAATACTGGTGCCCTAGAGTGTGTCTGTCCTAAATAACCTATGTTTAGACAAGGATATTTGCAGTGAGAGGTGGGTGTGTCTGAGTAACAAGCCTTAAAATTGAGATTCTTAGATTTTCACCTATCGTCTTGTATGAAATAGGGCCTTAATATTCCAAAACCATATTTTTGGATCAAATAACTACTGTAACTCACAATACTGGTGCCCTAGAGTGTGTCTGTCCTAAATAACCTATGTTTAGACAAGGATATTTGCAGTGAGAGGTGGGTGTGTCTGAGTAACACGCCTTAAAATTGAGATTTTCCCTTTGTGCTTATTGTGCTATATTGCAAACAATTACAAAACAGTTAGCCACAGATTTACAACTATAATTGTGTGCTTCAGTGGACCTCATTTGTTTGATACAAGGAGGAATCTTTTTGAATACCAAGGCTCTGCATCGCTGGATTACAAAAAATTTCCGCATTTCCCCCCCCCATTGATATCAATGGGGCGACCTATGACCCCTGTCCTAAATGTTGGTTGGGTTTGACTTACAGAGGTGACCTTGCTATATTTTATCATTAGCCAGACTCTGATGGTGTGTGTTAAACGGCATGACTGTACCTTGATCGTAAGCTGAAAAAATATTCCAAACCATCATACTGTACAATGCTCTAAAGTATTAAGTATTATGTAGCAAATGTGACCTATTTTTGAAAAGGTAGACAATATGCCCTATTGGTAGTGAATGTGCCTCGTCAATGTAGCGAATATGCCCTATCGGTAGCAAATATGCCCTATTGGTAGCGAATATGCCCTATCGGTAGCGAATATGCCCTATCGGTAGCGAATATGCCTCGTCAATGTAGCGAATGTGCCCTATCGGTAGCAAATATGCCCTATTGGTAGCGAATGTGCCCTATTTTGGTAGCGAATATGCCACATTCACCTAACTCTCTCTCTCTCTCTCTCTCTCTCTCTCTCTCTCTCTCTCTCGCTCTCTCTCTCTCTCTCTGTGCATGCTGGGAGTTGGGTGTGTGTGAGGGTGCTGCGTGTGAGAGGGTGCTGTTTCTGAGAGCGTTTTGCTGGGGTTTCCCTTTTCCATTTTCCTTTTTCTCTTTTTCCCCCATTAATGCAAGATTGACGACTTTTCTTTACTTTCGTAAAAATTTCAATCTATAGTTTGCGTAACCGACAGGTCTTTTATTTGTCTTGTTTGCTCGCGGTTCGGTTGGGATGGCGTCCAGGGAGACGCCGTCCCTATCTCTCCGGCATGGCGTGAGGGTTATGCCCGAGCCATCGGTGACGGTGGAGGAAGTTCTCCTCGCCGCAGGCGAACAAGTTGGCCATGAAAATTTAACATACGCCTCGCGTATGAACAAAGCAGTAGTTGTGTTTTTAAAAGAAGAACTGATTGTTAATAGATTGATCGAGAGCGGTGTTTTTATTAACAATACTTTTGTACAGGTTTCTCCGCTAGCTGCCCCGTCCACGCGAATTATAATTTCAGGCGTGCCTCCGTTTATCCCTAATGCGGCGCTGGAGCGAGAGCTTAGGCGTTTCGGGAAGTTTGCAAGTGCGATCAAAGCTGTCCCCCTTGGATGTAGAGATCCGAAACTAAAACATGTTCAGTCTCTTAGAAGGCATGTTTTCATGTTTTTAGATTCCCCTACACAGGATTTAAACGTTTCCTTCCGCGTTAAACACGAGGAAGGATCTTATATGCTATATGCCAGTTCTGGCAATTTTAAATGTTTTGAGTGTGGAGATGTGGGTCACAAGCGCTTCGCTTGCCCACGTAGGCAACAGGCTCAGGGAGACGATGCAGCCGGTAGCCAGGCAGCAGGGCCTGGGCCTGGGGAAGGGAAAGAGCCCAGCGAACAGGCGCGACCGGAGGAAGCACATTCTGCTGGTAAGACTGATGTTTCTGCTGTAGTTACTGAAGGACAACCGGGGGATGCAGAGGTTGTACCTGAGGAGACGGCGGCAGCTGAAACGATAGTTGGGGCGAACGGTGTTACTGATACTGTGGAGAGTGGGGTCGAAAGTTTGACTAGGGATGATGCCATTCCCAGCACGAGTGAGCCTAGTCAGGTTAATCGGGAGGGGGAGCTGTCTGAGGTGCTGCAGAATGAGAAACGCAGGATTAGTGTTCAGGAAGAAATCGAATCCGATTCAGAATCGGATATGTCTGTAGCGTCTGATCTTTGTTCTCAGGGTGGAGAGGTATATTCTCTCGAGGAAATCAACGGATTTTTAGACGATACATATGGGAAACAAATACAAGTGAGAGATTTTTTCCCCGATCAAGCAAAATTCATTAGAACAGTCTCAGCACTGCAGAAAATCGTGGGGTTGGATCTCCTAAGCGATAAAAAGCGTTTTCGCTTAAGAAAACATGTAACGGCGATGAGAAAGGCAACTAAATTCGGAATTTATGGGAAAAAGAAAAAGAAAACGAAATAAAATTTAAATGATCACGTATCACAAGGTGCTTTATCTCCTCTATCTGTTTTTATTGACTGCTTCTCTGTCTCTTTTACTTAACCTCCACATGCAGGTTTTAAAGATTGGGTCACTAAACATCAATGGTGGGAGGGATAATCACAAGAGGGCGTTAGTTGCGGAAATAATTAAACAAAAGAAGCTAAACGTCGTTTTCCTTCAGGAAACGCATAGCGATGAAGATAATGAGGTTGACTGGGGTCTATGGTGGGAGGGTCAGCATATCCTCAGCCATGGAACTAATTTCAGTGCTGGTGTGGCAATTTTGTTTCCCCCCAATTCAGGCATTAGTATTTTATCCACAATAGAGGTAGTGAAAGGGAGGGTGCTTTTAGTTAATGTAGAAATTGAGGGGAAAACAGTTTCATTTTTGAATGTGTACGCCCCTAATCAGGGATCTGAAAGAATAGAGGTTTTTAGAGAGATAAGAGGGGCTTTGTTACAGTGCAGGGGATGTATAGTAGCAGGAGGGGACTGGAACTGCACTGTGAATTTCACTGTAGATCGGACAGGGGAAGAGCCTCACATGCAGTCAGCCACATGTCTGTCTAGTCTGCTCACTGAACTGGAGCTGGAGGATGTATGGAGAAACAAGCACAAAGCGGTGAGGCAGTACACCTGGGTTAGAATGGCAAACAACACAATTAGTGCAGCCAGACTGGATAGGATATATGTGACAGCAGCTCATATGGTTGGGTTAATGGGAAGCTTTATCTATCCTGTCGGGTTTACTGATCACCATTTGGTGACAGCGGATTTGCGCATCTCTGACTCCCCAAGGGCGAAGTCATATTGGCATTTTAATAATAATCTACTGCAGGATAGTGTTTTTATAGAAAAATTTATATGTTTTTGGGAATTGTGGAGGGGGAAAAAATGTGACTTTGAAACATTAAGTCAATGGTGGGAGGTTGGGAAGGCCCAAATACGTGTATTTGTGCAGCAATATACATCTCACTCCTCAGCAAGCATAAGGGGGGCTGTCCAGATGCTGGAAAGGCAGATAAATGATATTGAGAGGACTTTGAACACCCAGGACAATCATAACAGTGAGGAGCTGCAAGGCAAAAGGAAAGAACTGAGTTTTTTGCTGCAGGAGAGAGTCAAGGGAGCCATGGTGAGAGCTCGATTCATGACACTAAAGGACATGGACGCACCGAGCTCCTTCTTCTTCAACCTGGAGAGATCGGTGGCGCAGAGAAAGCAAATGGCGTGTCTCCGCCTCCCTGGTGGGAGGGTGACTATAGACCCAGTGGAGATGAGGAGACACGCAGTGGTTTTCTATACGGAGCTCTATGGAGCACAGGAATGCGACCCAGACTGCACCACAGAACTTCTGCAGGGGCTGCCGCAGCTGGGGCCTGAGGAACGGGACGCCCTTGACTGTGAGCTCAGCCTGGAGGAGCTCACAACAGCCGTGAAACAGCTTTCACTAGGCCGAGCGCCTGGTATAGATGGGCTGACCTCAAATTTTTATAAGCAATTTTGGGGATGTCTTGGTGCTGATCTTTTTGAGGTCATGAGGGAGTGTTTTCAAAGGGGATCACTACCAGTTTCCTGGCAACGTGCAGCGCTCTCTCTCCTGCCAAAGAAGGGGGACTTGGCACTTTTAAAAAATTGGAGACCCGTCGCCCTTTTATGTACAGATTATAAATTACTGTCAAAACTACTGTCAAACAGATTAAAAAAATATTTAGGGCTATTGATTCACAGGGACCAGTCGTACTGTGTGCCTGACCGCACAATCATGGACAATCTGTTTTTAATGCGTGATGTGTTAGATGTGTGCAAACTTTATGGACTGAATATTGGCATTCTGTCTCTCGATCAGGAGAAAGCATTTGATCGAGTGGATCATGGGTTTTTATTTTCAACTTTAAGAGCTTTTGGTTTTGGGGAGGTTTTTTTGTCATGGCTGGGGTTACTGTATGAAGGGGCAACATGCATGATCAAGGTTGGGGGTGGGTTGAGTCGCCCAGTCCCTGTTCAGAGGGGGATCAGGCAAGGTTGCCCTATCTCGGGTCAGCTCTACAGCCTGGCGATTGAGCCATTGCTCTGCCGTCTGAGGGACAAGCTCACAGGGTTCTCCCTGCCAGGAGCCTTTCAGAGTCCTAGCCTGATAGTGTCTGCTTATGCAGATGATGTCAACGTTTTTATTCGAGGGCAGGAGGATGTTCAGTCTCTCACTGATTGTCTTGGGTTGTACGAAAGGGCATCTTCTGCAAAAGTGAATTGGGGGAAATGTGAGGCATTGCAGGTGGGACAGTGGCAGCAAGGGGGAGCTCCGAGCTTACCAGGGGGTCTTAGTTGGGGAAGAAATGGGATGAAGGTTCTGGGGGTTTTTCTGGGAACAGAGGGTTTCCAAAAACAGAATTGGGAGGGTGTAGTGGAGAAGGTGTGTGCCAGGTTGTCTTCATGGAAATGGTTGCTGCCTCAGCTGTCCTACAGGGGAAGAGTTCTGGTTGCCAATAATTTGGTGGCCTCGACTCTATGGCACAGACTAATCGTGTTGCAACCGCCGAGGGGGCTGATCCAGGAGGTGCAGAAGCTCCTGGTAGACTTTTTCTGGTCCGGACAACATTGGATCCGAGCAGCTGCTCTATACCTACCCCTGCAAGAGGGGGGACAGGGCCTTGTGGACATTGCCTCAAGAATCAAAGCCTTCAGAGTGCAAACTGCTCAAAGACTTTTGTACAATAGTGAATTGAGCTGGCTGGAGCCTGCTCAAGTGTTGCTGAGGAAGGCTGGGCGGTTAGGCTACGATAAGCAGCTATTCTTGATTCAGTCTGAGGAGGCTGACCTGACTGGGCTCACACCTTTCTACCAGTCAGTGATACAGGCTTGGCAAGTTTTTAAAGCAACTCGTGCACCTGCTGGAAAGCCGGGTATGTGGCTATTCGAGGAGCCACTGTTCTATAATAGCTTCCTACCCAGTAAAACCCTGTCTTCAGCTAGCCTACGATCCAGCCTGAGGGAGGCAGGGTGCATGAAGTTGGGGCATCTCATGAGGTCAATGGAAACATCAGTGGCAGTGCTCGGGGAGATGGCTGGCATCAGGTCCTCAAGGGTGCTGCAGAGGATAGTGGAAGAGGTCTGTGCGTCCCTGCCAGAACCCCTCAGAGCGTTTGTGGAAAACTATACCCAAACTGACCAATGGGATGATGAATGTGAGTATGTTTTCCCTGCTTTAACTGTCACGGCTAACACGGGGGACTGGCAGGAAGGGCAGGGGCAACTGCTGTCTTTCAGGACCCCGGAGCTGGGGGAGTTTCAGGCAGTGGGAAAGAAGGCTGCATACTATGTATGTGTAAAAGTGTCTCAATTACGCTCACTGGCAGGGATGAAGGCGTCGAGGTGGGCCGAATTTTTTGGTCCAGACTCTTCCCCAAACGGCTGCTGGAGGTCCTTGTATAAGCCTCCCGTTGAGAAACGGACAGCTGACCTCCAATGGAGGATCATCCATGGGGCTATAGCCACGAACAGACATCTGGTGCACCTGGATCCTAGTGTTGGGGAGGGCTGTCCTTTTTGTTTGGAGTCAGAGTCCCTAACCCATCTGTTTTTACAATGCTCTCGCTTAGCGCAGGTTATTAGCCAACTGAAGAGTTTTTATCAAGGCTTGGGGGAGGAGTTCTCATTTGAGGATTTTATTTTTGGCCCAAGGTTCACGGTGAAGAAGAAACGCGTACAAACACTAATTAATTTTTTGTCAGGTGTTGCCAAATTAGCAATATGGAAAACGCGGAAGAATCAGATCAGAGGGATGGGGTCAGTAGACCCAGTGAAAATGTTCAAAGGGCTGCTTGCAGGCCGGCTCAAAGTAGAGCATGCCTACTACAGGCTCATAGGAAACCTGGAAGGGTTCAGTTATATGTGGGGAATTGGGAGTGTCTTGTGTACTGTTGATGGAAATGGAGAGCTGTGTCTTGCTTTGTGAACCTTTTTGTTTTCTCCCCATTTTTCTGTTTTCTTAGTTTCGTTTGCAGTTATGTTTTGTGTTTTGTAAGTTTTTTTCCTTTTATTTCGATTTTGGTTGGCTTGTAATAGCCTGGAATGTTTAACAAAAATTTGTTAGTGTCACAATAAAGGTGGCTTAAAACTCAAACTCTCTCTCTCGCTCTCTCTCTCTCTCTCTCTCGCTCTCTCTCTCTCGCTCTCGCTCTCGCTCTCGCTCTCTCTCTCTCTCTCTCTCTCTCTCTCTCTCTCTCTCTCTCTCTCTCTCTCTCTCTCTCTCTCTCTCTCTCTCTCTCTCTCTCTCTCTCTCTCTCTCTCTCTCTCTCTCTCTCTCTCTCTCTCTCTCTCTCTCTCTCTCTCTCTCTCGCTCTCTCTCTCGCTCTCGCTCTCTCGCTCTCGCTCTCTCTCTCGCTCTCGCTCTCGCTCTCGCTCTCGCTCTCTCTCTCGCTCTCTCTCTCTTGTTTTTTTTGCTCTTGTGATTTATTTTTGAGCGTCATTTGTACATGTTGTTGAGCTGTGGTTTTAAATTAAATTATCTTTATCTCTCTCTCTCTCTCTGTCATTGACAGGCATGGAGACATCTCTCTGCTAAAGCATGGCAGATCCTGGAAGAGCTGAGGACAGTGCAGGTATAAAGCATTAGCCAAAGAAATGCCCACTTCAGGCAGATTCTGCATAGAGCTCTGGCAAATGAGGACTGGATGGACCAGCATGCATGCCTAACTGTATTTTCAGGGAGTGTTGTAGGTTTGGGTCCAGACAGGATGTTTTAAGTTTGAGTTGAGCTGCTACAGAAAACATCGCAGCTCTCTAAATCAACACTGTGCTAAAGGCATAGCCTGTTAATCCCTTTTTGGCTGAGGAAAGCAAAATGCATCATTTGATTGCATTGGCGGGACTGACCTTTGACCCCTCTTTCAGGTGTTCCTGAAGAGTGATAACCTGTGTCTCATGGAGGGGGAGCGCTTTAAGAGGAAGCCCACCATCCCGGCTGCTCACATTCTGGCCATGCACATCCAGCAGCTGGAGATTGGGGCGTTCACCCTGGCCAACGGGGCCTACAAGTGGCCTAAACTGAGGTATATGTTTCCAGCCATAATGGCCATACACAGTATGTCATGGCAATCTAGTGAAAATAGGGTGTGATTCAAGGTTGTTTTTCCAGTTTAAACATTTCTAGATACTACCCATGTACCAGGGGATTTACCTCAAAGCCCCCATAAAAGAATACAGAAAGAAAATGTCTGTCATTTGTTTCAGAGAAATTGAAAAATCTATATGGAAGCAGGGACACATCAGTCTAAGATTGTGTAAGCTTACAGAGCATGAGTGGGGATTGGAGATGCGACTCCCAACAAATAATATGTATACTGTAATAATATTGCTGATTAATAGATATAAAGTATGTTCAGTACTTTAACTAGCACCGACTGATTTATTTTTATTAATTTTTTTGCATTCATTGTGTTTTTTTGTTTTTTTTCCGGTGATATTTTCAGTAAATCTGGTCACACAGTATATCTTTGAAAGTGTTAAAACTCACAATTATATCTCTATAAATTATTTTACAATCAGGTATAGCTCCTAAGGGTTACCTTACAGAACAGACCAGGATTATGTCTGTAGTCAGTGGGGTTCAAGAACAGTGTTCAAAAAAGGTGCTTGAGAATGGGTTAACTATCATTTTACTTATGTCTTGTTTTTTTACATATTGTACTGTGTGATTATCAAGAAATTATTATTATTTCAATTGTAAAATTACTTTACAGTTGTGATTGTTGTCCTGTTGAATTTCCAGTAGTACATTGACTTAAGTAGTGGTCCTAGTAACGTAATCGTTACGCATTTCAGGGGCTTATTGTATGTCAAACTCCACTTTGATGAAACACAGACTGTAAAAGTCAACTTTGAAACAAAATAGTTTCTAAGTAGCCCTTGTTGTAAAAACCGTGTCTCGTGCCCTTTGGGTGTTGATGGGTTGCCAGACGGACTCATGCGCTCCCTCCAGTGAGGGCTGATAGCAATCAGTCCTGAAGTGGGCTGTTCTGTTATAAATCTGTGTCGACCCACTTCTCACTCTGAACCACAAAGTCTTCCAAGGGATCTCGACCGCTCACGCTGTGCGGGGGGGGGCGGCGGGGGGTCTAAACATAGTCCAGACTGCGGATAAGTTTCTTGAGTCCTCTCAGAAAAGAAAGTGAGGCAGATGCAGAGGTTGGAGGAGTGCAGGTGAGTGGTGAGGAGACAGCTGGTGTATCAGCGCCATTGGCAATGTGTGGATGTTTCAGTGGAGGAGCTCGTGAGGAGCCAGATGGCCTGTGAGATGCAGTGTGATTTCAGGGCCTATCTCTCTCCAGGTGCTTTCATCAACAGCTTTACAGACAGATGCTGGGGGTCGGGGGTGTCCGGCTGAATAGCAATGACACAGCTTGCTGTTCTGAAAACGAGTTCATTTCTGTCCTCACAAAAACAGTGGGAAAAAAAACAAAAAAACAAGAAAGAACTTGATCGTCTGCGTTGGCAAGCTTTGATTCGCTTTTTTTCTTTTTTGTCCTTTTAATCTCCTTTCTTTTTGTTTTTCGGTTTTGAAATGTCCGGTCGCGACCGGAGGCCCGTCTCACTGCTGCGATTGCTGAATTCGGCAGAGCGCAGTTCTAGTTTGTGCGTCCTCCGAACCGTAGTCAGACAGCTGCTACTTCTCTTCACTCTGCGGTGCGCTAGCTGAGCTGCGTTCTGTGCGGCTGTGGTAGAAGTGAGCAGAGGAGCTGGTATTGCCTGGTACAGAGGGAGATGCCCCTTTCAGTAACAGTGGGGATAATTATTCTCCCTGCATGACTCTTGCTCACGCTTGGCGCTGGCATGGACAGGATTCAGGTCCACAGCGTGGTTGGCTTCACTGCACATAGATCCACCACCCAAGTCTGTTAGTCTATGGTACAATAATAAGCATATGAAAATATTCACGAGGGAGATTCCGTCCTGAGATACCGTCTCTCTGCCTCTCGCTTTCTCTCTCTCTGCCTGTTTCTGTCTTTCCTAAAGGAACATAGCGAAGGTGGTGAGCCAGGTGCATGCCTTCCAGGAGAACGTGTTCACTCACGCCCCGGACCTGGAGCTCCAGGCGTACCTGCGCCATCGCATCACCCTCCTGAGCAGCAGTGACGTCGCACTCCTGGCCGCTGAGAACGATGCCAACTTCCACCAGATCTCCGCCGAGCGCCACTCCAAGAAGATCCAGGACACGCTGCGGCGGGTTAAGGCCACCTTTCAGTGACTGCCCCCTGAGCCTGACCGCCACACAGAAATGGGGTACGGGAAAGGGGTACAGAATACGCCTCCACTCAGAAAAAAAGGAACGAAAAGTACCTAAAAAAGGTACACACACTTGTCACTGGGACGGTACCCTATAGAAACATAAAATTGTACTCCTAGCCAGCAATACGTAATTAATTTGTACCTTTTTTGCTTGAAAAGGTACTTATTAGTACTCAAGTAGAACATTATTGTACTTTCAGGGTACATTTAGGAAATTTGTTCCTTAATGAAGAAAAATGTAGCTCCACTGTACCTTTATTTCTGAAAGTGCGCAGAGGGAACATGACGGAGTGCTGGTCTCTTAATTCACATCTAACAGCTGGCTTTAACGTCCATCTCCTCATCCTCGTCTTTGAAGCCTCGTGTGGAAACCCTCCCACGGTTTAGAGGATGGCACCGATACTGTTTCAGCCCGTAATATCAAAGAGCAGTAATCAGTCATATCAGTAGTGATGTGTGCAGAGAACTGGAGATGGCCTGTTTACAGCGGATACAACCCTTCTTCTTCTACATGTGTTCTCAGCCTGGGGGTCATAAGGTCAACCTTCTCTGATTAATGCTAGCAAATGAAAACCAAAGGCTCTTCATTGTTTCCAATGCTGCTTTAAACAGTGGAAGATGGAATACAGACATAATGCTGGTGTTTCTGTAAGCTTGTCTGATGCAGTACATTTTCGTCAGTCTTTAATTAATTGCTTAAGGGAAACTGAAAGGAATCACAAAATGTTATCTGTGCGTGTGCGTGCGTGTATGCGAGAGTGTGTGGGGTGAGGAAGCCCTTTATAGGGCATAAGCGCAATCTTAAATGTCCATCTACCAATTTGAAATCAAATTTGAAAGCTACCTTATACTGAAATGTCTGATATGATGGTAAATCTATAAGCACTGTAGGTCAGGGCACTCATTTCGTGAATTCTTACAAGTTCCTGCTTTACTCATTTTGCTTGTTATTAATACTAGTACGAGCTGGCCATTTGTACCATTTTCCGCTAATAATTTGCACGTACTACAAAAGCAGACTACCAGTACCATACCGACTTAATGACCAATCTGAAGTATGGATCTTATTCATTTAAAATGTGTTTTTTATTGTAGGTATAAAATGTAATTGTAGTTTACAGCAAATTGATTGTATACTGAAATATAAGGTTGTATGAAATGTAGGGAAATGTGTCCCGAAATGTATTGCAGTTGTTGAAAGACTAATCAATTCACTTGATTTTCTGATTATTATTTTGAGATCATGGATATTATTTCAGTTTTATTTGTGTAAATAACCACTGATATATTTGTATGTTTCCATATGAGCCACATAAAGATGTCAAATAATTAAACGAGTGGCAAAACCTTGACAATATTGTCTGCGTTTAGTTATTCACAGGAGCTGAAGTCAAAATTTGGATGGTTTTATTTAAATTCTGTAACTTTTCCTGAATAAAAAACGTAATCGCGTGATGCATAATTAAGAGAAAGAGAATGACCCGTATATGCGCTCTGATTAGTAAGCTGAACTGAACAATACAAAGAAACGACACCGAATGAACCCGAGCTCCAGAGAAGCCACTGGTCCAGATATGCTTTTAGAGGCGGGTCACGTGATGGATTAACATTCCCGCATGGTAACATTGATAAACTTGTACATTCGCTTCCAACGGTATAGTAGCCTACCTCTACTTGATATAGGTACACAGAGACACACACACCACACACACACATTACCATCACTACCATATAACAACTGTCAGGCCTGGCCACAACACCGAAAAAACGGGGAAGGGCGACTGCCAATTTGTTTGTTCCTGCTGTGAAAATTGTCACATAAAGGCGAGGAAATACGCGCCCCTGGAGACAACTTCCAGGGGCGGCTTCTCCCAGCGACGAAGGGCCCTGATTGTTTTCCACAAGGATCACGGGCTTCATCTTCAAAGCCTTCTAGATAGAGGGCGTAATTGGAAGGCAAAGATCTTGGGGTCTTTGAATCTACAGATAGCTGATAAAGAACACATTCAGCAAGGCATTGTATCTGCATTGTTTTTGCTAAACGATCCTTTCAGGGACATTGTCTGCGCGCGGCGTGACGCCCTGCCCGTCAAACACGCAGAATCTTTGAGGTGAAGCATCCAGACGCCTGAGTGACTGTCGCACCTCAGTCATGCAGGCGTCTCATTCACTTTATTTCCCTTTGGAAGTGCGTGGCCATGACTACACCAACCGAAAATGTGCACCCACTGGTCCTTGTTTTATTTTATTTTTTTACTGTTGTTTCTTGCTCATTAATCGTTTAATTTCGCAGACTACTCGTGACATAAAGTAAAATTTATTTTCTATTTTCTGTTCTTAATAACCCACTTAATTCATTTTCACAAAATTGAGGTAGCCTATTTATTTTTTAGGAAACTACATTGACTGTAATAGGCCTGCATTTGGTTACGGTGGGGGGTTTCCTCTATTCCGGGGACCACTTGTCTCACCTTGGTTTTGCATTTTGACTGAAGAACAATCAAACTTAATTGTGTTGCTACTGTAATGCCTTTGATCTGTAATGTTAAACCGCCTGCACCAGCGGTGTGCTTCTACCGCAGAGGCGCCAGTGCTCAACGGGGAATCCAGAACATGTTAATACCAGAGCGTTAGAAACTCATTGTAATCGCTTATTATCAGTTCGATTGCACTCCCAGGCGGTGAGTGGCTATTGTCATTTTTACTGTTGTGAAACGAAATTGTACATTTACCGAAACCAACAAATTTCACTATGCTAAATAAAGCTACATAAGATGTAAAAAGATATAAAGATATAAAAGAAAAGCAAGATAAAGCTACATACGATGCTTCATAGAGCTTGGACTGAAATATTTTTAACACCGAGGTTATGTAGCCTATCATTTCCTTCCTGCATGAATATTAAAGTTCTGCTTCTGCACAGTCAAATAGGCCTAGAACCTTGTTGAAAATATTGCAGTCCTGTGCTGTCATGGTCTTTTCACGTGAACTTTCTTAACTAATGGCACAGTGCCTTATTTCTAAGCTTCCATCAATTCAGATATTTCATTTATAAACCTACAAATTTAAATTTTGACAAATATAGCAACTCATTCATTAAATGCATTTTAACTGCAAGCCAAACCAATTCAAACCTGTATAAACGTATCGATGCGCTACGCCTCCAAATTCGATGCATACAAATGTATGAGTGGGACTGGTTCTCGCAGACTTGGTGGCGCCAGGTCTTCACACAGTCAAAGAAAACGTGAAGACTTCAGTAACGACCCATTAGCCGGTAATCATCGAGAACAGTCAGGCGGTAACGTGTTTTTGCATATGCTAATATTTACAGAAACTGTATGAAACCACCTAAAAAGCAGAGGCCGTTATTGACAGAGTAAGCATTGACTATACAGCGTGTGGCTACATTATCACTGCAAAGTCCAACATGGTCGAAAGTTTTTCTATTGACTGGCTGGCTCGGAGCCATTACGACATTTAGACTGAACACGATACAAACCTTTTGGAAAGTACCCCGATGCATTTAAAAAAACACATTCCATGCTTGGTTAAGCCTCGACCTCCGACATGTACTAAGATGATTCAATCAAAACCAAAAGGCATTGTGTGCAGTCCTCATCAAAATATTCTTCCAATCCAACTGGCTGCTCTTCCCCAAGCTGTACGTATAGGCTATAGTTTATTTTGTAGGTAACTTGTACTTGGAATTGCCCCGGGGTTTACCATTGAAATAAACAATGCATAGTGGTATAACGTTTAAGAGTATTAGATTATTGTTTCAGTTACAGAAAACACCGTCTATTCTTTCGGGTACGAGAGCGAGGCTGCCACCGTTGAAGGAATGTCCATTGACGAGGCCCAAGAGAGAGAGGATACTATAAACTGGAGAAGACCTTCAACAAGCACAAGCATCTGGATCCTACCAAGATAATTAAGACGGCAGCGAAACTGAACCTCTCTGAAACGTGTCATTAATCTCTTGAATGAGTCATGTTGTGTGGCCCCCGCATACTTCATTTCTGGTTTACATTCATTCATTCATTCGGGTTAATTCATTACTAATTTATTATTTTCATTTCAGGTGAGAACTTGGTTTCAGAACCGGAGAATGAAACTGAAGCGCGAGGTGGAAGACTGGAGCACGCATCACTTTGCTTCCACTGTTCTGATCCCGGTGTTCCCGCCACGCTCTTCTCTGTTTCAGAACCACGGCAGCACTGGACAGCGACTCTCCTTCATTCCAACAGCACTGGCATCCATCCAGCATCCGATGCAGCAAATACCAACACAGCACGCGCAGCACCCTACCAGCACCCGATGCAGCGGATACCAACACAGCACACGCAGCACCCAATGCACCCCATCTGTTCCTGAATGTTCAACGGTCAAAGACTTTGGATTCTATTATCATCAAAGATACTGGGCAGGGGGAAATACATTGCTTTTTTTTAAATTAAAACGTGTTGTTTTTTTGTACAATAAAATTAATAATTTCTTTGTTACATATTGTAAAGAGAAGATCAATATATTTATTTTTTCAGAATTAAAAATACTCGTAATACTGTACCCTTTGGAGCATTTCATAAGCATGTCATCTTTCTTATCAACTTTATATGCTGTGTTGTATATGCTATAATTATAATTATAATTATAATTATAATTATAATAATAATAATAATAATAATAATAATAGTTATTAGCAAAATTGGTGGTCTTGATTTAACACCCTAGGGTTACACAGCACTGTTAAATATACACTGGTATTTTTGCTTTGTAGTAGGGCTGTGTAGTAGTAGTTGTTGTAGTAGTAGCAATAACGTCCATACTATGAACAAATAAATTCTATGGGGTGTAAAAGGCGATGTTCTGTCAAACTCATTTTAATGAGACGTTAGTCCAAATGAGCGGTTACTGGTTAACCCGCACCAGTCTTATCAGAATCTGATCTCAATACATAGTGATGTAATTCGCATCCTCTTATAGTCTCTCAATTAAATGGCGTTCTGTTTATGCTGACCATCTTGCAGAAACAAAGTTTTCCCAAAACATGCTTCTAACTATTTTATGTGATTGCATTTTGAAGATTCATGTTTTGGCCTGTACTGACATGAAGTATTTAATCGTGATATTCAAGATCCAATAAACAATTGAAGAGAATCTTGTCAGCACTATTTTACCAGAGTGATGGCAGTGTGGGGGGTTACCTAGGCCTGTATATTGATTAGCTAATCAATGTAATGTATCAACGTTCATTGTATTCTAATAAGCTGCATACGTGACCTCACATTTTGTTTACATATTTCAGATTCATAGTTTGTGTTGATATGATGATTTAAACAAATAAAAAAGTACGATCTATAAAACAAACCGTGTCTGTCTTCATACTTTATTCCGGGAAAAGCAAATATAGAATTCTCAGAAACAGCAAAAAAAAAAAAACATGAATGTGTTACACACACACACACACACACACGAAATAGAACGCAGCGACGCAGACACACGTTTCAGACACAGTTGTGGATGAGAGAAAGGATCACTACCATGGTCAAAGCACGGCGCGCTTCCCTGCTGTGCTTTCAAATGCGTGTCAGCTAATACTGTTTGTCTGCACTGCGGAACTTCAAAGGTTGCCTAACGAAGAGATCATGGTCAACAATTAGTACTAATTAAGCCAACCATTGCTGAGTTTACAGTTACCACACAGGCTGGCAAGACTGGCTCCAGAAAGTCTGGTTCTTGTGGACACACTACGACTTCACCTACAGGGCTAAAGTTCACTCTCTATCGTCCTGCAATGTATTCGACACAAACGACTGTTCTCTCAATGATAAAGTAATAATCAAATGAACACTAATTAAATTTTTAAACGACTTCAACGGGTCAATGCTAATGTTATTAACCGACTTCATAACGCAAAGATAAGATACATTTAATTTAAATGAGACCGTTTTGTCTACTCAGGAAACTCAAGAGGCCATTTGCTCGTAACTAAATGTGAATAAACCGTAAATGAAACAGTGATGATATACGTATTTACAGCGCCATGTCTTAAACATTTATCATAATCTCTATTTCATGCATATATTTGGTCACCGTTGAAGCATGTGGATGACATGGGCATTGTAGTTTACCAAACTGAAGTGTACCACATGTTTGTCCAATAGGATACGTTGTGCACATGAAAAACTGGTTTTAAATGTTCTTACCCGCGCGTACAATATTCAACAGACTTTACCTTCGGGTGATTTCGGTTTTATTCAGCGATAAAATAAAAGATTGACGGAAGTTAAATTCTACCCCAGAGGCCCCTAGACCTGCATGGCGCCGGCGGTCTGGCAGACACCAATTCAGATTCTCTTGTCAATTGAGATCAAAAGGAAATCTCTCACTTTCTCACAGGTGCTTGCCCAAGTCAATCATCTCCATTTTTTCAGTGGCGAGTGGGACAATAGGGTCGTATCAGCTTAGAGTCTGTGGCCAACTGTCAAACACAACCAGTGACTCTGTGAACCCCCGCAGGAGATTAAGACGCACTTTGAATAAAACATTGAAGTATTCTGGAAACATGCTGCCAACCTAGGCCTACAGGCTTCACTCGAAAATGTAAACTTACATGTTTTATTAGAATAATAAATATAATTATAACTACTTCTACAAAAAATGTTTCCATAAATAAATTTGACTATGGTAGAATTAAATTGTTTTTTTATCAAATACATTTTTGGATAAAACATTTACCTGCGTGCTTTCAGTATCAACATATATTCTTCAAATGTGAACAATAACACCAACTGTAATAACAGTCTCTGCTAATCATTTATTTGAATTTCATAAACCTCCTTCGTGGACTATGTGTATAGAGTATATTGATCAGTAAGTAACTTAACTTAATTTAAACTCTCCGCCGAAACAGTTTTCCACATTCAGCGCTGTTTATGTAAAGATCTCCCTGTTGAGAGCCACACTCAGCTGTCCAGACGTTTTTCGATTCTCACAGACATCGTGGCGCCTGGATTTAACACGTTTACTGAATGTGTGAGAAACACAATTGCGACATCTATTAACTTCAATTACAACAACTATTAAGCATTTATCGTTCCGCTGAGATCCCTTTGCATATGCAAATAAAGTCAAGCCAACTGCTTTATAG
Organism: Ilyophis sp. 1 JC-2022; assembly: GCA_022702515.1. Taxonomy (NCBI): domain Eukaryota; kingdom Metazoa; phylum Chordata; class Actinopteri; order Anguilliformes; family Synaphobranchidae; genus Ilyophis; species Ilyophis sp. 1 JC-2022. The sequence continues at coordinate 90,514,137 of CM040396.1, read as the reverse complement.
GGCGACGGGCCTGTCCCTCGGCTTCACAACACATTCATCGGCTCTCGGCTCTCAGCTCAACAGTCCCCTCGGATATCAGCATGGCTAAGAACTTCTCTGTAGAATGGCTTTCTCAGAGCTTTCATACTTCGAGTACCAAGGTGGATCTCGAGAGCGCAAAAGACGCTGCAATTGGATTTTTAAAACCTCACGTGCCTTGTGTAGTTCAGCCTCGAGCACCAACTTTCTACAAGGAAATTTCGGTGGAGCCTAAGACAAGACAGACAACACCACTTGTCATCGAGAAAGAGGAAGATTTGAAAGAGACAAGCTGCGTGTATACTCCAGCTTCTCCAACTAGTAAGTATCCTTTTTATCGGAATGGTAGCCTATGCGCTGTTGTCTGCATTATGGTGATAGTGACTGTAAGCACAATTCCTTGTAGACTAACGGTGTTTATGTGTTTCAGACAGCTGCGGGTATACATCGGGCTCCGAAAGCGAAGTGGGAGATGACAGCGAAGGAGAAACTTGCGCACATCGCAGAATGAGGACAAAGTTCACATCTGATCAGATCTACAGACTAGAAAAAACTTTCAACAAACACAAATATCTTGGGGCAACCCAGAGGAGAAAGATGGCGGAAAGGCTGCATCTCTCTGAAACTCAGGTAAGACTAATATGATATTGGTAAAGTGATGGTAACTATGTTTCATTATTTGCTTTATCATACGATTTAAATATAAAATGGTAAACTATACTTATATAACTGTATGCATTTTGAAATATGCCGACAATGTGAAAAATGTTATTTTTTTCTGTTCATCACTAATTGAGTCATGTTTATTTTACATCAGGTGAAAACTTGGTTTCAGAACCGAAGGATGAAACTGAAACGGGAGGTTCAAGACTTGCGTGCAGAGTACTTCGCCCCAGCAGTGCTCTGCCAGACGACCTTTCCGACTGCTGCTTCGCTTCAGCACCACTACGCTGGACAGCACGTTGCTCTCGCTCCGGGTGCACGTGCGCCCTACCCACCTCTAATCCAGCAGGTTCCCGTGCAACAGATGGTCCACTCCCAGCTCATCCACCCATTGTTGCTCGCGCCCCATTATTACACACAGTTGTGAAGTGTGAAGACTTTTTTCTCTGCAATGCTTTGAAAAGTAGATATTATTGAATGATAGCCTAAAAGTTTGGGCTAGAGATTATAAATTTATTTCTGTACCTATCATAAAAAGAAAAAAAGCACTCACAGCAAGCACATTTTGATTGCTTAGATTTAATTGTATATGTGTATATAAATAATATTTATGTGTCATCCTAATTCTAAAAAAATATTATTTTTCACAATGAAAATAAAAGATACGAGATTGATTTTACCTGACTGGTGTTATCATTATTATTCTACAGGTTTGAATGAGCTGTGTAGTTTAGTTTTTAAGTAATAAAGTTTTTTTTTTTTAAAGAATAAGCAAAGCCTTTGAACAAAAAAATACTTTGGGTATGTTTCCCTATCATGACATAACCTGACATAACCTGTTGAATATATACAGTATATTTTACATTCAAACAGCATTTGATCAAACAACATGCTCACATGCCTGCTATATCTATATGACCAACACTTTCGTGTATTGTGATTTTTAAAGCGACGGAAACCAGTCCAAAGGGTTCTACTCGTTAAATCAAATATGACATCAATTGTCGTTATTTACACAATATGTAGACATATGACTATAAACCAACAATTCGATGTAACGCTTAGATTTAATCAACAGACCATGCTATTGCATTGTGCTCATAAATTCGGTTGCGACAAGATATACATAATAATACATCAGAGGAAGTTCGTCACATACGTCTACGCACACCAGATGACTGCCTCCTGACGCATGTGCGAATTTATGGCAGAAGCTTTCAGGGAGCATCCAGTTCTACCTTCCCGGCCACTACACCTTTTGCAACACATTTGCATGTGCAAAGAGGCATCAAAGCGGAGATAAGCAGACCATCATTGAGATTCATTGGCCTAATTGTGTCTCGGCTGAAGTGTTCGCACATGCCGGATAGTCGCGGGATCTTGGCGCCGCAGAGTCTGTGAAAAACAGCATTTTTTCTCTCCTGAAAGTTATTCAGCCATAATCGTCGCGTGTGCCTTTGATTAAAGTACTGCTGCCTCGCTACATTTTAAATCAAGGTTGGATTATTTCTTATGGTTCCCACGTAATGTAGTGAGAGCACCGAAAGATTAACAATCTAATTCGTTTAGGGACGGTCCATTTCGAAGGTGCCTTCGTGGCTTAAACTTCTTTTGGAAAGAAATGTATTCAATGTTGATATGGTAAGAGAGCCTACCTTCAGGGTTATTTGCACACGTGTGAGCAGCAATATGGGGAAAGACTGTAATTCTTAAACACCAAGGGTCTGATTTACTAAGACTTTTATCATGTGCAAAACTCTTGAACACACGCACAACTAATAACACAGCCAATGATTTGTGCAAAACACATACTATGTCCAATCATTAGTCATATCATTGGTTTTGTGTGTGCTAAAGGGTTTTGCACATGTTAAAGGTCTCATTAAATTAGGCCTTAAGTACTGTACCTGAAAATGATTTGGTCAATATGTCACTCTGTGCCTGATAACGGCATGTTTCCTAAAGTAGGTAAACAAGTAATGGCTGATGTGGCTTCGATTTTACAGAGGCCTAAAGGCTGCGATATTAGCACTTATTTTTAATTCATGCATAGCTGTTATGTTCTGAGATTCTGTCTGTCTGTTTTGTATTTTTTTCTTGTTCATTAATTCTGATTATGTATTTATGTTTCTGATTATTTGTGGTGTCACTGTTCTGTGTTTTATATTACTGTCACTCCCTGTCTTCATCACTTTTCAGGAGTCTGTGGGGATTTTGGTTTTCTCTGTATTTCCTCTGTCATGCGCTTCCTTCATTACTAATTACTTAATTGTAAATAATACTAATTAACTAACAACCACTAACATCTTAGAATTAGGGTCTACTAATCTACTAATGACTAACTTGTATATAATACTAATCTACTAATGCCATAGAATCAGGGTTTTCTACTAATCTACTAACTTACTAACGTCATCTTCTTTTCTTTCTTTCTGCCTGTTCTATCACTGATTATCTTTTTTGGTTCCTCTTAACTACAGCTGACTCTCGTTTCCACGTTCCTATCCCTTATTGCATGTACTTGTCTTATTGGAGTCCATGTCATGTTATCTCTATGTATCTCGTTCCAGTCCGTGTCTTACGTTCTCCCTTGTTATTTTATTATCTGCTCTCCTCATTGTTTAATTACGTACACCTGTCTGTCATTTGCCCTTCCCGGTTCCTCACACCTGATCTTCATTGTTTCTTGTCTCCCTCAGTGTATTTATACTCTGTGCTTTCGGTTCTCTGTCGTGAGTTTGTCACCGTTGTTTTGCCTCTGTCGCTACAGAGAGTACCTGCTTTTTCACTGAGTTGTCTGGTCTGTTCATTAGCTGTTTCTCAAGTTTCTGTTAGTTTTGTATTTGTTTCCCTAGTCTTTTCCTTGTCGTTTATTTTTCTGTTTTTTTGAGTTTCCCTGTTTTTTATTTATTTATTATTTATATTTTTTTAACTTCTGCCTGTTTCCCTCTACTCTGCTTCTGGATTACGTTTTTGTACTGTTGCTGTGTCTTCCTGTTTCTGACCCTGCCTGTTTTGGACCACGGATGGCTGCCTTGCCCCTACATTAAACTTCGGTTTGTGTACTCCCTGCCTGCTACTGGGTCCCTGTTTCCACCTGACCTTGGTTTTGTATAAAAAGCAATACATACATTTTTTTTTTTTTAAATGTGCAATGAAGGTAGTTGAGAGTTAAACCCTGGTAATAATTTGTAATATTTAACTATTATATTGGCATATTCATTAAAGACATTATCTTTTCTGTTGTGATAACCTTTGAATAGAGCAGAGACAGAGGTTGAAGATATTGCAGTTATCAGGAGCTGATAACTGGGCGGGCGTCTGTGCAAGAGATGTCCCAACAGTTCTCCGGTGCTGAGCAGTAGGACCAAAGGGAATCCAATGGGTGTCTTCCAAAGTAGACTCCACGTGGTATGAAAAATGGCAGAATGAATTTGTCCTTTTCCTCTTTGAAATTGAAAGCCCTCATTTAACAGCTGTTCTAATCACTTAGCTGATTTCTAACTGGTTTACATTGGTGTGACATGGCTGTGTGACAGGTAGCAAAATTAAGCAATCCTCCATTGTTGAGGTCAAATTTGTGAGTGAATTGATGCAATGATGAGCAATGACATCTGCAGCACTTGGAAACTACTACAGCTCTCTCTTTCCAGTACACACAGAATGAGCAGACATGCTAATGAGGAGGTGCTAATCCCTGCTCGTAATTAGCCAAGTCGAATTGCACGGTGTTTTATTATGGATCACAAATACCGTTTGTTAGCTGCAGCAACTTTTTTCGCATATTTCTGTGTGATGGAATAATAACAAACCATGAATTTTATAAAAAAAAATAGGTGGATGCATTTACATGTTAGCATGAAACTAAAGCAGCTGGTAAAAGTGATATAAATATTGTCCAAGAAGGAAATTTCATGCATAATTTATCTATGCAGCTGTTTGGGAGAGGCACTTACAGCACTCTGCACTGTAAAACCTAACTACACATCTTACTAAATCAATTGAGTCCCATCTACTCAAAATCTTACATTTGTTCAATTCAATCAATTGTAATTAGTATTTAATACTCAATTATTCATATTTGTCTATGTAACTCAATCTCATTTTGTCCACCTGACTTTATATAATGATTCAAGTCTAGCCTACTCATATAAAATGTTTTAATTGTGCTAATTTGTATTAAGTTATGACTGTGATTTCACTGATGGAATTGCTAGCTAGCCAGCGAACTCACAAGATAGCTGAATAAAATTGGTCATTAACCAAATAGCATGTAACCTAGGTTCCCCACTCTCATTTTTAAACAACCCAGACTTGTGCGTTATAGATAACACAACTGAAGATTATTTTTACTTTCCCTCCAAAATGTTGCCGGTAATAGCCTAACGTAGTTACATGCAAATAAATAGCCTATGTATTCCTGGAAAAAATATTTCCTACAGTTGTGAATATATATTTAAATAGGAAGTAGCTGGCTATCTCACACATTTTATATTTAAAACAATGTAATGCTTCGTGCAATTTCAAGTAGCCTGGGTTAAGTTTATTTTTTTATAAGAAAGCACGGAAGGCTACGTGCTAAACTAGTTACTTTACTACTCGATCTGCAAATCTATACTGCATGCACTATGACGGCCGCTAGAGGGCATACTGCGACTGTCGGGTGCTTAGGTTGGAGACAAGGCGGGCTTCGGCGGCTAAAGAAGAAGAAAAAATAAGAAGTATCGGTTGGCTTCTCCGAAGAGAAAACAAAATTCGTTTTACCTTAACTAACTACATAACTAGTTCATCCACTTTTTTCCAGTTTTAAACGGATCATCGTATTAAGTAGGCGATTTTCATCAAAATTTAGCTCTAAAAATAGTTTTTCGCAGTGGAATCCGAAGTGATCGCAAATATCTTGTTTACCGCGCGCGCTCCCAAAAGAGCAAACAACTTGCGCCATTCAGTTGGTCTGCAGATGCAACGTGACGACAAGCAGAGACGTCGTCATTTTTGACTAACATCGCACACAATCCATCGTCATTGTGCCAAGGTGAGACTTATTTTTAGAATTGTATTTTACTAGCGAGTTAGCTGATTTATGATTTTGTTTCTTTGTTTACTTCAGATGGCGATCACGTATTTAGTAATGTTATTTAGCTAACTACGTGCAAACAAAAGGATAGCTAACTAGCTAGCACATGCTAACAATATCAAGCACGTGGCAAGGTGCTAGCCACCCCACCATGTTAATTTTGCTAGTAGTTTATATGGCATATTTTGTCTTTTCAATCTTTTTAGTTGTGCACACTTAATTTTTAAACGTTTGGGTATAAATAACATTTACCTTTTGAAACTATTATTGGATAACTTAACGGTACTTTAATTGGGATTCAAGTCACCCAGAATTCTTAGAACCGTTAACACCTGTAACATACTGTTGACTAATGCTAGCTTGTCAGTCTTTAAAAGGCATATAGCGGAACTGCTTCTAGCTGATTTTCTTTTCTTTGTTATGGTTCTTTGTAGTTTCACATTTTATGTTGACCACATCAGGGGATACCAGGATCCATCAGAGCAATGGAGTGGAAATGTAAGTTGTGTCCCTTTACATGCCACGAAAAAGTTAATCTATTAAAGCATTACAGATTACAGCACAGCCAGTATTCAACTGTCTTGCCTTTGCCATGTTTGTATGACACCTGCATATGTTCATTCACCACAATTAATTCGCTCAAGATACACTTGTCAAGATGTCATTCTCTAGCCAATGAAGCCCTTACCAGTGAATATTTACTGACCTTCCAGTGCCAAGGAGAGAAACTTGACACTGATTAATCAAAACATGGCTAGGACCTTTGCTCTTCGACGACAACAAATTGTTGTATCGAGCCCCCTGATAAAGGACTTAAGAGAACAATGGCCAGCACTGTTCCTTAAAGCACAGGTAAGCAGACTTGGGGGAAGGGGGGGAGAAAAAGCCCCTCATGTATATAGCGCTTTTCAGTGAATTAAGGAGCTCAATTACGTTGTTGCAGTTAAGATGTAAATGGTTTTCTGCATGTTTTGTCTTTTTGCTGTAGGTGCAAGCGGAGTTTCACCGAATAACCAATCTGAACCTGCAACAGACATTCTATGCGGCATTGGACCAGTACACATCCCGCATGCTTCATTTCTATGGGCAGAAGGCTGCAAAGACTGGGTACTGCAGAAAATATGTTGAGCCTCATGCAAGCACATGCTCGGCAGGTAAGTCAAACGTGTTTGAAGATGTTTTTGTCATATTAGTAGCTAGCATAAGAAAGGTTTTGGCTCTTGAAATTCAAGGGAAAGAAGCTAGTTTGTTTTTATTGGTGAATATTAGATTATTTTGCATTGGTTGCTTAACAGGAAGAAAGGGATGTCACTTTGAATCGCACTGTTGTCCTGAGAGGTCTCCCAGTGTATCTGAAAGAGAATTCCACTGATGTCTTCAAAGTGTGCAAGGTAAGTTACCTGTTCAACCTCACTGTGGAAATTTACATTCCATCTTCCAGTATTTTGTTTTTGTAATTGACTCACTAATCTAAATGGGAGAAACTATGGATCTTAATTAATACAACAGACTAGAATTAAGTATTATTGTTGAAAAATGCATGTGACCTAGGATATTCCACAAGCTCATAATTTATAGACCACATAAGTGGGTTGTGGCTTCTGTTACCAGGAAGTATTCTGCCCCATGTTATGTTCCATAGGCGTTACGTTACGAAGTCCTTCAGTTTAAGCAATGTGTTGCTAATACACCTATGAGAACACCATAATGGTTTCTAATAGTTAATTGCATTGTGCAATGGCAAGAAGGACATTCCAATCCTTAAAGTTATGTGCAATAAAGTGGAATGGCACAGGAAAAAAGTATTAGGCTAACTGAAATGCATTTAATACGCGGTGGAAAAGCATTTATCACAGCTTGCAAATGCGTGTATTTGACATCCTGATGTCTGACATAACATCATCGGAGTCTGGATATATTTTTTTCAGGTTCTACAAGTGATACTAAAACTCGTTGCATTTGAATGGATCTCTATGGGAATTGGGGGTTGGGACTAGATTGAGCTGTAAATTATGTTGAAACAGTATGGAACACATTTGCTGGCTAAATTTATTTTGGTCATCAAGGGTCCAAGGTAACAAATGAGCCTCAAACCATCATGCTGCTGCCAGATATGCCATAGATACAGATGGATCATTTTAGGGGTTGTTTTTAGCTATAGGGTTCAATGAGAAAATTATGAGAAACAACCCCTAAAATGGTAATCCATCCACATCTACTCCATATCTGGCAACAGAGTGATGGTTTGGGGCTTGTTTGATAGCTCAGACCCTTGATGACTTAGAGACATTTAGCCAGCCATGTGTTCCATATGTACCAGTTTACTTATGAATCTAGTCTCACCCTTAATTCCCACAGAGATCAATTCAAATGCAGAGAGGTTATAGTATTTCTTGTAACAGTACCTGAAAATAATCAAGAGTCTTTTGACATTGATGGGTCACAGCCTTCAGGAAGTGACAGCATGCAAAGGATATGCGACCAAATATTAAATATGATACTTTAAAAATACGTATGATGCATGGGTTCGCATACTTTTACCAACATAAAATATAAGATCATTTTGCTGAAAAAATTAATTATAAAAGAATAATGTTTTTTTTTTTTTTTTGTTGAGTTGGGTTTACTTTATCAAGTTTTGGGACTTATATAAAGATGTGATCACCGTTTAGATATAATTTATGCAGATAATCAGAAAATTCCAAAGGGTTCACAAACTTTTTCTTGCTAACGTAGATTAATTTTCAATGACTGGTAACTGACAGATTTTTTTCCCAAAACCATTGGTCATGTTGATGGATTGTGATTTATTCTAGTGGAACCCCTGCTGGCATGCATGCACTGGCTAGCCAGTTTAGTATTCAGGGGGACAAACATAGAACCAGGAAGGAACCTTGATTTGTATTTCTCATTGTTTTTTTTTTTTATATAGGAGGAAGACTTTGATGACCCAGGTGTTGTGAGTGGACCAGTCGCATTGGTGTCTGTCGTAGGCAATGATGAGTCTGAAGACGCGTCCCTCCGACCTCTTAGCATCTCCATTGTGTTGGAAGATGAAGTTGTTTTATTTAATCTACAGTCCTGGCCCGATGCTGTTATGGTTCTCTTTGGTCTGCTGTACGCACTCCATTTGAGTTACCCGAGGGGAATGGTGCAGACATTCGAGTTCATACAGAAGTTACTTCTGAAAATTGATGATGTAAAGTTGAAGCCCAAGTTACTAGCACTGAAAAATGAACTCTTACAATGAAATGGTGAAGTTGCTGCTCTGATGGTGACTATTAGTTTTGCACTAGTTGTCCCAGTAGTTAATTTGTTTCAAGTCAAGGACCTGTATCCCATTTTTTTTTTTTTTTGCTGAAACAACTTCCAATATTTGTTACAATATTTTATACACCATGTCAGACCTGATTTTTAATTTACATTTTTCTAATACTCTATCATATTACTGGACAGGACATCACTGGACAGTCAATTCAACTTCCCTCACAGGTAATCCTCACACCTGAAGTTGGGATACCCTTAAACCAGTGGTTCTCAACCCTGGTCCTCCCCTGACTGATGGTTTTCATTCCAACCACGGTTGCAATCCCAGAATTTTAACAAGCTGTTAATTTCTTAATTAGGTGTTTTTAATGTTTAGAGGGATTGCTTACCGTCTTAAGCCACATTATGTTAGCAATAGCTATGCTTGCCATGAAGAATAGAAGTCCCATGTTCATTATGCTGTGCTTATTCACAAAGAAGAGGTAACAACTGATGTGAAAAAGCTGAGGCTCCTAATTAGGTAATTGAGCACAAGTTTAAGTTCTTTCATTATTTTTTACTTAAATGTAGCACAATGCAGGTTTGGCTCGTTATCATTTGCTTTGTCTTTGAATTCTTTATTATTTACCAAACGGTTCGTTTTAGTGGCCATGTGTCCACAATTTCATCATGAGCCTATTGATTAATCTCAGTCTTTAATTTGAGCAGTTAAAACATTTTTTTTTTGTACCTCTTTAATTGTTTACAATACAGCACAATGGGAATATTGGACTTGTATTCTTCATGGCAAGCATAGCTATTGCTAACATAATGTGGCTTAAGACGGTAAACAATACCTCTAAACATTAAAAACACCTAATTAAGAAATTAACAGCTTGTTAAAATTCTGGGATTGCAACCGTAGTTGGAATGAAAACCATCAGTCAGGGGGTCCCTGTAGGACCAGGGTTGAGAGAACCACTGCCTTAAACAAACGTGCAAGGTGGAGTGATGAGGGTTTAGTTTGGGATGAAGAGTATTTGCTTGCCTGAGCTTAAGTTTGCACTTATGGGACGATGGCCCTGGCTTAATCTAACTGTGGTAATTTCTGAGACAGCTTGTTGTGTACTCCAGTGAATGCTGACAGTAGTGTTGGGTGGGTTTGCACTTTATTGTATCCCCTGCTCGTGACGAGTCGCAGGGAATTTTGTTAGCGTTCCATGTTCACTTTAATTTTGTGCATCACTGGCTGATTGAATATCACTTTTACTATTGACAGTTTTAAAAACTTGTTACCTTAGCTGGCAAGATAATATGCACATTTCCTGTGTGTTTACACATTATACCGATAACATGAAGAATTTCTGGTAAGCTAATTTTATTTCATGTCTGCCCAATTGAGCGGTTGTCCATTTCAGACTGCCATGTTTGTTGATTGCTTTAAATAAACCAGTTTCCTTTGTGATTTCAGTGAATCTTTTCTTGTAATATAATGTACTCAATTTGAAACTGCATTTAAACACACCTTACAATCCTAATTATCAAAACGTTTGTGTTCCAGGTGCAATGGTTTAAGACAATGGGTTTCAAACTGTTTTAAGTAATGGGATGAAGTAATTGTCTTATTGATGATTCATAATATAAATTACTTTATTACTGAACCATTTTGAGTTCAAATTAAAGAGCATTTGAGTTGTTACAACTCAAATGGTTTAAGGCAATCGGTTTCCTCAAACCATTTGAGTAGTGGGATCAAGTAATTGAGTTGTTAATACTTAAGATAAATTATTTCAAAGAATTGAATTATTCAAGTTAATGCAACAGATCTATTTAATTAAAGTAACTGAAAAACTTTGAGTTAATGTCAATGCACTGAGATGAGTTAAAGTTAATTACATGAATTGAGTTATGCCTATTAACCTTTTTCAATTCCTGGTAACTTATTGGAAATGAGTTCAAGTATTGAACGGTTCTATTTCCACACACAAATTAATTCAACTACAGATAATCAAATGTTTAGAGTTAAGATTGGTATTTCATTCAAGTTCTGCTAAAAGTCACAGTTGGGTTGCACTTACTCAAAAGTTAGAAAGTACTGTACACTTAAACATTTCAGTTTTCTAACTCAAATGGTTTAAGGCAATCGGTTTCCTCAAACCATTTGAGTAAACTGAACTTATCAGGTTTTACAGTGTGAGTACGCCCCTAGTAATCAGATCCAAGCCACAGTAAGTTTCTCTATCCTAAAACTAGGTACTTCAGTTTCTCCAGTAATTACAGCACAGGCACATGCACACGCACACACAGGTGGATGTTTGAAAGATTGATTAATTTCAGAATCATTGAGGGTAACTCTAAAATAAAGTCTTATTTGGCAGTGGCGCTCCCTGTGGCTCATGGTTAACAGTGAGTTAATGTGCACCCTATCTGCATGTCTGAAGGATGTGAAAAGAACACGCGCTGCAGTGCAGGCCTGCTTTCAGTGAGGGAGGGGTGTTAACAGCCCTGTTAAAGGGGTAACCCCAGGAGCAGGAGTGAACAGCTGCACGCAGATCAGAGCCTGGCAGAGCCAATAGGAGACGTGAAAAGGATAATCATTTGTGTGGATGTTCTCCCAGCACGGGAGATATTACCTAGATATAGTCCTCAAAAAATGTAATTATCAAAAATAAGGTTTGGTCACATGGGGTGGGGGGGGTTAACCAACTTGGTTTTGGAGTTATGAGATGGAGTAGATAGAACGGTATGAAACCACCAATACAATTTGAATACAATGTCAACATTGAATACTTTAGTATGACACCAATAAACCCACCCTAATGTACAGTTTCTAACTTCTCCAGAGTTAGTATAGCCCATATTTTATGTTGTATTGTTATACAGTTAGAAAAAAAAAAGTTGTGGGAAGACGCAATCTAGCTATTCTAATGTCTCACCCCCCCCCCATTTATTTTTACAATTGTTGAAATTATTAAATTTAAAAACAGTCAGTGCAACAACAAAAGTCTAATAAATCACCCTGAAATTAATGTGAAATTTTTCCTGTTTTTTTTTTTTTTACCTTTGTAATGCAACACCTAGACTCGAATCCCAGTAATGGTGATTAGAAGTTTATTTGTTTATTTTATATCATAAGCACAGTAGTCCCGTATTAAAATTTTGCCCAAAAACAGAATCTCAGAGGCAATGTTTCAGCCTCACGAGTATTTGCATATTCATGAGAGTTACATGGAAAAATAGATTAGAATATAAAGTAACAACCTGTTTCGCTTATCAAACCTTTTCTTAACAAGTGATAGTTTGTTTGAGTGTGAATACTACCAGAAATGTTTCAGTTTTATTACATCCAATAATTCGGTGTCATCAAATTATTGTTTAATAATGTAATTGCTTTTAAAATTCCCACAAAAAGAATGTATTGTTAACTTATACAAAGTTTCACTGGATGTCAACAGTAAGGTATTTTTAATTATGTAGTAATTACATATGTGTATTTTTATTTGAGCATTTGGGTTTAAAACTATACCATATGTATGACTCGTATCAAAAAACATGATCAAGACACGTGTTTAACATATTTAAAAAGAATAAAATGCACTGAAATCTTGAGGACCATAAAGAACACCTTTATTGGATACCATGTACTCAAATAAATGAAACCGAATAAATCAAGTAGGTTGTACTAATTACAGAAATGGGTGGGAAAAAAAACTGTGAACAGTAAAAGTATTATCACAGCTGGTTTTATTAAACAGTGAAGTATGCTTTTTCCGTCCTTGCCAATAATTTATCATGAAAAAGCAAATAAGCAAAAAAACAAGACGCACATAATATTTTAAGCAAAACACTGAATATTGTAACGACAAATGATAGGAATACCATAGTCACTGACATTAAACAAAGCCTGCCATTTTAAAGTGAAAGGTCAGTCGTGTCGGCGAAACGATTGGAGCTCCAGGGAGTTTCGCGTGGGGTTCAGCCCGCTGCGGTGGAGGGGGGGTAGGGGGTGTCCCGGGACGGCAGAGGTGGGTGGGGTGGGGTGGGGTGGTGGGTAGCCCAGCAGATTACCTCTACAGCCCCATTTTCCCATACGCCATGCCTCTTTAAAGCTAGCTCTCAAAGAGGTATATGCATAGGAAAAAGGAACAGCGAGTCCCGGCGTCCGCTGCCCGCGCTGCCGATGCCCGTGCTGCACTTGGCACAGACCTGGAGGGAAGAGAAAATGAGAGGAGGACACAGAAGCACATATCAGAGTAAGCGGCACCACATTCACCCTCCATTTTATAAACCCTTTTCTCTTTTAGCAGTGCAGGGTAATAGTGTTAGCGCTCAGGGATCTGAGCTCACAGCCTTAAGGATAAAGGTTCAAATGGTACCTCTGGGAGAACTGCTGGGCCTGAATCACGAATCACAGTTAAACATCCTTCTCAATAAATGAGCAACATATGAAAAAGTGAATCATAAAAATAAATGAAGTAAGTTTCTAAAGGATGTGTTTTCTGTAAATAATATAATTATCACAATATAAATATAAAAGGAAATTAAACCGCATTTCTCAGGTTTGAGCAAGATCTATGTAACACCAGGACATGAACTGTAAAATAAGAAAAATTAATTGGGGTTTTTTTTGTTTTTTTTTCACATCAAAGCATCTTCAGCAAGAAAAAAAGTAATTTACAAGAATAAGCTAAATAAGTCATCAACTAATAACTCAGCAGCATAAAACACCTTCAAAAACATTAATAAACAAATGCTTCTAAAAAGACAGAGTATTTCATTATGAAAAAAATATGAGAAAGACCGGGCCGTACCTTGTTAGTGGCGGGGTGATCTCCTCCTGGCTCTAACTTCCTCTAGAGATTTTATTCCCGTTGGAGACCTTGAAGATGTTTGGGGAAGAAAGAAGCTGTTCTCAGATGGGATACTCCTCTTTTGGCAAGGGTGTCAGCCACACCTGCAAAAGACCAGCATAACACAAAGTTATCTTCAGCAACCCCCCCCCCCCTCCCCAATCCCCTCCCCAAAAAAATAGAGAAACATTCTTTGTGCCTTAAATGTAACTGAAAGCGTGCATGTGATGTGGTAGTAGAGATTTGTTGGCTGTGACTACAATGATTCATGAGGAAAAGAGATTATCTGCTATCTCTTCTTCAGACGTCAGTGGAGCGGAGAGAAGGTGGAAGACACGGGACTTCTTGTTCCCAACGGTTGAAAGTTTCTTATCTCCCAGGGTCCACCCCCTCACCAGCCCAACCCGGATCAGCCCCAGTGGAGCTCAAGGTCTGAAGCGAGGCCCTCGTGAGCTGAACCTTTTCAGCTGGGGCCCTCCGGCTCATGAAGGACAAGACCCTGCACCCCTTTAACCTGTTCACAGTTCCCTCAGGAAAGGGGGCCGTCAGGGCTAATGTCACAGTCAGGCATGTTTGCGCTGAGTGGACTGCAACAAACTGCTGCACATTAGCACAGAGTGACATTACTGGAATTCAGGAGCACCACAAGGTCTGAGATTGATTAGATATTTTCGAGGGACAGAACTTCCCGTGACCGAACAATGTTTACTCGCAGAGAGAGACACCCACCAGCATTTCCTGCTCACTGTTTGGGTGGTCACTTTCGTTGGACAAACTGAGGCCTAGTTCTTGAAACCCTGGTCTTTGTGACCTGAAATATTTCAGCTCCATACGAGAAAAAGCACTCAGTTAATTGCATCTGTCCACTGAACTATACTCCTCAAAAAAAGTTTGGAAACGTTATTTCGGTCGATTATTCCTCCCCTTTAATAATACCAATTGGTATTGTATTTTATATCGTTGGAAAGCCTGATTAGTCACCTTTACAACGAGGTACAACTTGTAAGGATCATGCATTCGTGGAATGAGCAACACAGCTAACCGTGTGGGTAGCGGCCCAAAAAAATGTGCCAAAATCCCCTGCAATATTCTTCTGTTGGTATTCACTCTCGTTTTGAGCTTCAAGTGCTGGCAGGTGTATGCCAGTCACAGGTGTGTGACTGGCACCTGATTGGCACCGAGGAATGGGATGCCATCCCACAGCAGTGTGTGACCAGGCTGGTGACCAGCATGAGGAGGAGGTGCCAAGCTGTTGTGGCTGCGTATGGATCTTCCACACGCTACTGAGGTCCCTGACAGTGTAAAATGAATAAAGTGTAAAAATGGCCAATATGTGTTGTTTTTTCCTTATTACTGTCGGAGAGTGCAATCATCCAGTCCACCAAGCAACTCAAAACGAGAGTGAATACCAACAGAAGAATATTGCAGGGGATTTTGGCAAATTTTTTTGGGCCGCTACCCACACGGTTAGCTGTGTTGCTCATTCCACGAATGCACGATCCTTACAAGTTGTACCTCGTTGTAAAGGTGACTAATCAGGCTTTCCAACGATATAAAATACAATACCAATTGGTATTATTAAAGGGGAGGAATAACCGACCGAAATAACGTTTCCGAACTTTTTTTGAGGAGTGTAGTTCCCCTCCTCCAAGCTGAGAGAGCCGGTGGTTTGAAGAGATCCAGAACGTCTTGAGGAACTTTAACCAGGGGTATCAAATCCCCCATGAAGAGCCATGTCTGCTGGACTTGGGTTTCAAAGGTTTTTACTCTGAATCAAAGTGATGCAAATTTTGTTATACATTCATATACTGTACAGTATACAGTATATACTGTATATATGCAGTGTTAAATGTTAGTTGTGATCTGTAGTCATTGCAATACATAAACCAAATGTATCTTGTCTTGTTTCCTTCCTTCCTTACTTATGATTGTGCACATCATTCTGTCATCCTTTGATTACTTGTTTGAAGCAAAGCCTCATGGGATGTGCTGTCATATAAAGCCTAATTAACTTCCACTAAGGATGCATCGTTGCATCCTTCAACAAAGGAGACAAGCAATGAAGGATCATGTTTCCTCCCTTCATTTATTAAACAGTTTGAACATTTGTTGTCATGGCAGCCAGGTGGCTACCTTCTGGGTCACAAGAAGACTAAGACATTAGATTTTTTTAGGTGTTGGAATGCAGCCCTGGTCTCAACCCTAGAGAGCATCTGAAAAATAAAGTTACAGCTTGTGAGATAGGTGTCCGGAAATCCGAGTGGTTCCCTCAAGATTTAGCCAATATTATGTTATAAATGACTGGTTGAGCTCAGCTCCTATAAATAGAGACCCATCTATATCATTTCATAAGCTGTCAGAAGAAGCATATGACATTTGGTATATTAGCAAAGCACAGCAAAAATTGTTCCTCTCACATCAGAGTGTCAATCTAGTCAATCTCATAGTACCATAAGGTTACTGACCTGAGAGTTTATCTGAGCTATAATGTGACTGTAGAACCACTAGGTGGCAGAACTTTTTTTGCATGGCTTCCTGCTTAGACTTCCTGTATATTATTGATATTAGGCTGTTTAATACAGAAATCTGGGCACAAACCAAATGAAAAGCATTTTTTCCTTCTCTGTGCCTGCCTCAGTAAGGGCCCTAGCTGTCTGTCTCACAAACATAAAACATCGTTGATTGACCTGTTCTTTTATTTTGAGTGGTGGTTGTATATTTGAATGCCTCTGAAAACAATGCCAGATCCACCTCAACATTATTCTTTGTGAGGCCCTGTTTTCATTGAAAAGGGAGAAACGTCCCCTCACTTGAGTTATTGCTTTTCAACTTTGTGACAGTTTCAGTCAATTTCAAAAACAATTGAGAAAAAGATTGTTTCCATTATCGGCTTGGCTAGCTAACGTAATATGTTGATTATGCACTAATCTATAAGTTCTGTGTTGCTGCTATGTGAAGTTGTGTCTAACAGTGGAAGGACACAGGAACTGAACTGTTAGCGCTGAATAAACACTGTATCTTTGAGCAGAGGTCTATTCGGGAAAGAACAAGGTCAAGGCTGAATGTCTGGAACTCCGTGTTTACATTCACGCTGTTTTTGCATTCGTCAACTGGAGAGGAAAATAATTGTTACAGTTTTGGAAGTTTGCATTCTTCTGACAGATGACCTTGAGGGGGACACACTGCTGAGAACAATCGAGAAAAACAAAACTTGAGAAAAGTTTTTTTTCTTCCCAATATCGGCTGCATAGTCCTACAGATATTCATTTAAAAAAGATTTTATTCTTCCAAAGTTGAAAGTGGGGTGCATGTGTTGTCTTTGTGATTTGTGTGTATGTGGACATGTGTGTGTTTTGTGTGTGTTCATGTGTGTATGCGTGTTGTGTGTATGCATATTTGTGTGTGTGTGTTTGAGTTTTGTATGTGTATATGCATATTTGTGTGTTTTGTGTGTGTGTGTGTGTGTGTGTGAGAGTGTGTGTGTGTGTGTATGTGTGGGTACTTTTTGCATGCACGCATATTTAAATAATTCTGTGATGAGCACCTAGAAGCCCAGAGAAACAATTACTCTTTTATCTTAATAAAATTATGACCACACATCTGTTCATATTCTTTATATGTGATCCTCCCCTGAAGGAACTAATGGCTTTTGAGTGTCAAAAATGATGCCCAAATCTTGCACTTGTTCCATGCTAAACATTTGGTTTGTATTCAGTGATCATTTAGCATGTGAGCACATGCTACGTAAATATTTGTGAAAAAGTGTTCTAAATGGAATAGCCAGATTAGATTGGTGGGGGAAACATAAAGGGGATGGATGACCAGGCCCAGCAGTGAGCTGGCTTTCTGAAGAAATTAAATCCCTGCACTTCTATATCCAAGCTTGCCAATAAATAATGATATATCTGTCAAAGGATGCCAGGAATTAGTTGTGGAACAGTATTGCCAAATCATTACAGGATTATTGAATACATCCCAGTCCAGTCTTCTTATACATTTAGATTTTTGTTTGGCCTGAAGACACCTTTTGTGATCAAACCGCATAGCTGCTAAGTGTTTCTAAATTTAATTTGATGTATTTATTCTGTTTTATTTAATTTAATTAAATTAAAATTTGTCACTGTGAGGGAAAGAACAAGTCAGAGAGATGGGTTTGGGTATAGAGATACTGTGTGGCCTTAAACAATACATGCTATTCTTGATTTGTATGAGGTCTGCTCTCTCATTTCAAATATTATGTGTAAGATATGGCATTTTTGAGTTGCTTGACAACTTCAGCAGCAGACAATTGCAAATGTGTTCTCAGACTTGCAATATTATTCTCGATTTTGCAAAGAATTTAGAAAATAAAACTGCTGACAGCTTCAGCAGTGCTTGGATAGCGAATAATTTAGAAGCTCACTATATAACCTTCAGAGACGGCATTGAAAGTTTCCTTTTGATAAAGTGCCTGAGCTCACTGTGTGCTCTTTTATACAAGGTTGTTATTGACAGACGCTGTCTGCTCGCCTCCAGGACTCAATTGAGGGGGGTTAACGCAGTGATGGAAACGCTTTACGAGGAGTCCGGCACTGTGAGCTAAAGCACACATCAGGCCAAAGGTGTTCATCAATACCATCAGCTCATGGCAGTAAAGCTTTTTGAGTTCAGAGAACACAGGTTGATTTTTACCCTTGATTTATTCCCAGTAGCGGTAGAAACAATTCTGCTCCCCTCTTGCCCAGATCATTGTTGAAACTCGCAGCATGCACTCTGAAATTATACACTGGCTTAATGCCAACGCCACGGTTCTTTCTGTATGCCAGGTGTTTACAAGCCGTTATAATTGCTCTCACTTGCACCTACAAGCTGCGATCCAGCTCATGGCAGTTTGTGCCAGAATCAGGTTGAGTTTCGGGCTTCCCGTTCCAGGCTAACAGAGTGGACTGCCAGCCAGCAATGAAAAATGACCATTCAACAATGCAACAGCTGCTCTTTCCAGCAATTTGTTAGATTTGGAACAGCAGCAGCAAAGAAGCAGACAGATATTCTTGGTTACAAGAAAAAAAAGAGAGAAATCACTAGAAAGAATGAAACAATGGCAAAAAGACACAAACAGCAAGGCAATGATATACTGGATGGAGGTATTTGATGTGAAGCAGTGGAGCGATGGCAAGAACGTAAAAGTTTGTCCGTTCGCTTGTCCCACATGGTTAGGACTTTCCTGGGGGGTAAATTATTGCCCACTAATACAGGAGTGACAGGCCTTATTCATTGGGTAATTTCTAGTACCTGTTCCCTCTCTCACATATAACATGGCTTTACATACTTTTGCAATTTTACCCCTCTCTGCATTCCCAGACTGCTTTGCTTCGTGCCTGAAGTCACCTGGACAATAAAGAGAAGCAGTTTCTGGGCCCCCCACCCCGGCTGCGCCCCAATATTATTCACTCCCCACCTCCTTTCCTCCACTCCCCCACTACCACACATCTCCTACACGCAAGTATGCAAAACTGCCTGAACGTTTTGAGTACAAGTATTTGCATGCACAGTATATGATGTGCCTGACATTGAGGTTTGCGTCGAGACATTAATTAATATGTAACCAGTAGTGAAGGACGGGAGGGTGCATTTTTCGAGTATTGGGACGCACCCCTCATCTTTTTCGAACAGATTATCTTCTTCTCCCTTTATCTGTCCCCTGTGGCAGACTGAAGAAACCCCCCCCACGACCCTTCCCACTCCCCCAATCAGGAGTATCAAAGCATCCACAAATCTTGAAGACGGCTCTGAAAATGGCTTTGTTATCCCTATGGTACACTACCGTAGTGTCTGATTTAAAGTTCTTGTTATTAGATTCTAAATATGTGTATGCAATACAAATGTATTCAAATAATAACTGAATAAGTTTAATTGGGAATAAAGATACATACTCTTTCTTTCCCTCGTTCTCACTCCCCTTGTCCTCTACCCCCTGGGTTTACAACAGACCCCTGGGGGTCCTTGAAGGTACTGTAGAGGGTCCCTGGCCAGACTTGATATGCAATGACTATATATAGATGTGGGACAATATTTCAAAATATAAAACCTTTTTGTTGTTGTTGTATATAACCATGTTTAACTTATGATGGGGGTCCACTGGATGCCTTTGCGCCTGAGTGGGGGTGCGTGATTCAGAAATGGCTGAAAACCCTGCTCTACCCTTTCTCCCTCTTCAGTCTAATTAACGTTAAATCACTTCACACATCATATGCTTCAGCAAGGCAATACCTAGTGTTTGGCTTGGTATGCAAATAATAATGATAATAATAATAATAATAATAATAATAATAATAATAATAATAATAATAGGGGGTTTGGAGGTTACTTAACTAATAAAATTAAACATAAATAATAATGTGAATACCCATAAAAATAGCAACAATTTTTCAGGGATAGAAGAGAAGAATTGGCTTGGTCCAGAAAACCAGCAAAAATCTATTAGCTCCCTCTGTGGCTACTGCAGAGTCATCCCTCTCTTTCTCTCTTTCACCATATCTCTCTCTGTCTCTCTCTCTCTTTCTGTTAAGGTACATGACTTACCATTGTTCCCCTGCAACTTCTTTTCCAAAAAATAAAGGAACCGATCAATCTGGTGATTAGGTTTGTGGAACATAAATTTCAAGCATGGATGCGTTTATCGAAAACAGAACTTAATTGAAAGTGAGATGAAAGAAAGACTCTCTTGATTCAGCAAATTAAGCATTTCCAATAGATTATGCAACATCAATAGAGCCTTTTCATACCTAAGGTTATCTGTGGCTTTGGAGCTTTTATCTGTAAGTTTTGCAGAGCACTTCAGCCACTGCAATGAAGCAGGCTACACCTCGTGTTTTAATAAGCGTTGAATGAAATTGGCTGAACTGAGACTTTACCATTTTCACCTTGCTCCAGCGCGAGCACGGACTACTGAAAATGAGCGGACATTTGCTTTCATCTTAGTGACAAACCCACACCTGGGTATGGGTTACAAAAGGCTCTGAATAAAAGGCTTAAAAGTAAAATGATGGCATATCCACAAGTAGCACATCAAGTGTAAAAGTTGTGCAATACTAAAAAAACAACAACAAACCTATACATAAAAAAGGAAGTAAAATAAAAACATCATGGGGTCAATCAGCTAACAACTGCAAGCAGACCCTAACCCAGGGGTGGGCAACTCCAGGCCTCGCGGGCCGGTGTGTATGCAGGTTTTTGCTGCCGCCAGTTAACAATTATTGAATTAGCCCAATCGTTTACATGATCTGATATTTTAATCTACATATCCGCGATATGAACAGCAGCTGATGAATGTTCTTGTGCCGGTATGCGTGTATTGTAGCGTTTTATCGTTCTGTAATTTACGAGTGAATCGGTCATTGTGTGTATGACTAATTAGCTGATTGAGCCGTGGTAACTGGTGGCAGTAAAAACATGCATACACACCGGCCCGCGAGGCCTGGAATTGCCCACCCCTGCCCTAACCCAAACTACGCTGTAGTCTTACTTTTTTAGCTCCGCCCCAAAGGACAATTACTGTATTGCAGCAGGGGTGGGAAGCCTCGTCCGAAAATGGCGTGTGTGGGTGCAGGTTTTTGATTTCGCCCAGCACCAAGACACCTGATTGAACTAATTAACGAATCATGGTCTTCAATCAAGCTCTTGATAAGTAGAATCAGGTTGTCTTTGTGCTGGGCTAAAACAAAAACCCGCACGCACACACACACACACACACACACACACACACACCGACCGACCGACCGACCGACCCTGACCTTTTTCGGAAGAAAAAAAACCCTGCTGTATTGATAAATGAATCCAAAGGATTCCAACAGATAAACAATCAGAATGACAGTTTTATATTATGGGATTGATATAGACAGGTCATGTTTACCTTTCCCTGTGTGTATGCGTGTTGCGTGAAGCTAGCAGGTCTTGAATGGTCGCTTTTAGTTTGGGTCGTTGGAAGGAAACACGGAAGACGCTGAAGATACAAAAAAGTCGATGACAAAAATCCTGCCCTGTGAGAAGTTGAACAAAATGTAGCTAATAATATTAAATAATATGAGCGTTGGGTGCATTTATTTGAATATTACTGTGTCGCGAATGTTTATGTAGTATAAAGTAGGCAGGCCTATGTGTATTTGTAGAAGCTAATGTAGCCTCTACGCCAAGTAAAGCAAACACAGTGGAAACGTATGCATGTACTGGATAAGGAACAAACCAACAGAAACGACGCTAAGCTTGCGTGACCGCTGAATTTAAACTTTTTCAATATTCAGGTACCTATATTACAAGTGCTTGATGATTTTGACGGGTAGATTGTTATTTCTTGGGGCGTAGAAAGATCGCAGTGCATTTTAAGCTAACCTAAAAATGCACTTTTGTGTTACTCTAATGTGAATCGGAGAAAAAAGCACAAGGACAGGCTAACATAAGACCGCTAAATAAGGCTCCGTTTTATTTGTACTTTTTTGGGGGTGTGAGAAGGCTACTAGTGAGCTAAGGAATTAATCTCAGGGCTTTGTAAGGATACTTTTAAACAGTTGTTCTTTTTATTTTTCTGTGCACAAAACAAGTCCCTTGTCTTTATTGATATTTATTTCTTATTTGTTACAATGGCAAAAATAATAAATAAATAGATTCCATTTTGCTATTCCTGAATAATTCCAGGAAGGTTAGCAACCCTATGTGGGAGACTGAACTGACATTCCCTGAATTACGTTTTTGTACATCGCCAGGTATTTTGGGAATTTCATGTGCTTTTTTCTCCCAAGCAGTCAGTGTATGAGGTTAGCTATTCTATTATTATGTAGCTGTGTGGAACAGTTTCCATGCAACCGTAATGTTGCGAGTTCCAAACTTTGGGGAGACAATGTTGATGACCGCAAGATGTCTCTTGCATGTAGACAAAATGTCTGCTCGGCTCTCAAGGTTAATATGAATCATTGGCTCCCTCCTCTCTCCTCCCACCCCCTTCACCTCCAGCATGGGTGATTATGCTGATATTTTTGCCAGAATCAAGGCCTGTGTTTTGTTTGTGCATTTCTATCACAGTTAACATGTTTTGTCCGTTTGTATTTAATTTGTGCAGAATACCCGCGTTTGTTTTCTCTGGTTTCTTCAGGAAATGCATTGGAGAATGATGCATATACATAGAAACGAAGCCCTTCCTGTTGTGACTATTTTGTTGAACATAATATTGTGCAGGCTTTAGCTACTGTGTATGTGGGCCACCGCCTCAGTCTCTTAAAGTTACCCATTACCTCACAGTTCAGTGTGTCCTGTGTCTTTGAGCTGTATGGTAGCTTTATCTTGAAATATTCTGCTTCTGCAGACCCACGGTTGTGTGTCTCAGGACCATCAGCCACCATTTCCTGATGATTGCAGCACTGCGGGTGTATCAGTGGTACCTGTATGGATATCCAGAGCTCCAGGTAAGGTACTGCTCGTCACTGCCCTCCCAAAACATACGCTGTTACCCAGCCTCTCCGCAAAACCACCGTCTCATGCAGTGCCCCCACTGTCCCAAACTTACACCGTCACTAACAATCCAGCAGTGATTTGAGCTACTGAACCGGCACTAAATCTCTCGACTATCACTATGCATGATGGTAAATGGACTGCACTTATATAGCGCCTTTATCCAAAGCGCTTTACAATGGCCTCTGCAAGGCGCTAGCAAGGCGCTAGCAGTGTCTTGCCCAAGGACACTTCGACATGTGGACAGGAGGAGCTGGGGATCGAACCCAACCCTGCGATCAGCGGACAACCCGCTCTACCTCCTGAGCCACAGCCGCCCCCTAGAGGGTACATACACTGCCTGGCCAAAAGAAAAGTTGGACCGCCTTTAGCTTTGATTACGGTGCGCATTCGTCGTGGCATTGTTTCGACAAACCTATGCAACGACACAACATTTATTTCCGTCCAGAGTTGCATTAATTTTTGGCCGAGATCTTGTATTGACGACGGGAGAGTCGAACCACTCCATAAAGTCTTCTCCAGCACACCCCAAAGACTTTCAATGGGGTTAAGGTCAGGACTCTGGTGGCCAATTCATGTGTGAAAATGATTCCTCATGCTCCCTGAACCACTTTTTCACAATTTGAGCCCGATGAATCTTGGCATTGTCATCCTGGAATATGCCCATTGATGGGATAACCTTGTCATTCAGTACATTCAGGTACTCAGCTGACTTCATTTTATTGCTGCATAACGTTGCTGAGCCTATAGACCTGGCCAATTGAAGCAACCCCAGATCATAACACTACCTCCAGAGGCTTGTACAGTGGGCACTATGCATGACGGGTGCAGCGGCGACTTTCTTTCTGACCAGGCAGTGTATATCAAAGCTTTATCAGGCTCCATCAATAGATTCCAGTTACAGACTGTCCTTTTTTTCTCAGCCAATCAGTGCTGTATTGAGGTCATGCCTCAGCCAATAAGCTCTGAGAGAAACTGTGCTTCAGCCTATTACCACTACTAGAATCTTTTTCCACATCTCACCAGAACCTCATAGAGACAAGCTCTTCTGAAATTCATATAAATATCTTTATCTGGATATAAACACCCTCTGTATTCTTAAACTAATTATGCTTGTGTGTGTTTGAATAGATATGCACTAGGTAGTATTCCAAATCAGTTTTTAAAGATTAACATTGTGCAATTCAAATATCAAATATTTTCCACATTTGTCTTGAATTTGAAAAAAAACTAGATGGATCTAGATTAATTTACAGACAAAACAGCAGATGTGATTAAAGACTATTATTATTATTATTATGATATTTTGCAGTGAATATATGTTTGGTAAGCTCCCATGCTCATGATTTAGAATGGTTTGACATGCTGGTGTGATCTTGCTAATGGTGCTGGAGGACTCCAATTAAAGTTCAGTCATGAATTATTTAAATATTTAGATCTAGAGGTCGCTCCAGGCTAGGCAAGCTCTTTGTTATATATTATCATATTCATATTTAGTCTTTTCTGGATTTTTATGGATTAACCCCATTGACATCTATCTGCATTGTGAGTGGGTGGTGATGCTGTTACTAATTTTAAAATGACGATCGGTGCCAGGATATGTCTGGAATTTTCTTTTCCACAAATGAGCTAACAAATAACCTTGACCTGTAAGGCGGTATAGTGTTGACATGACTGCCAGTATTATTTCAACATGCTAAAAATGTGTTCAGTGTGCAATATGCTTTCCGTAATGTGCTTATGGTGTTGCTGGGTTTATAAATCGTCCGGCTCTTTACCTACAGCTTGTCAAGTACAGGGCTTTTTAAAGTTTTCCACTCTAGCCTCTTTTTTTTGTTCTGTATCTCTGTCTTTCTCAGTCTATCTCTTCTCCTCCTCACTCCGGACTTTTGCTTCTTTCCACTCCTCCTCCTGCGCCTCCCTTCTCAGGAGAATGTGTGGCTCACGGTTTTTCACTCAATTTTTTCCCTCACTTTTCTCATCTCCAGCCAGCCGTTTCGGCCCTGAGACCCCTTGCCGTGCTTGAGAACCCCAGAGTGTTACGCTCCCTCCCTCTGCTCAGTAAACGGATAAGACAGCTGAATAAGACTGTCTTTATTTTATATTTTTCCTTTTATTTTTTTGGGTGAGAAGGCAAGTCCCACTACAGGGTGAGATAAGGAATTAGTCTCCAGTGAACAGCCAGTTCCTCGGCTGTCTGATACTGTGCTCCTGAAATGATAAAGTTCAGCATTAGGGAGGCATCGGAGAGGCTGTTTCGCTGGATAAGAATGGTATACTGCACACATATAAAACACCACACATAAGCATGCATTCAAACGCACGTGCACACACAAACACACACACACTCACACAGACATAGATACTCAAACACACAAATGCATGCGCCCGCACGCACACATACATGAATACACACACATGTATACAGTGTGTGTGTGTATACTGTATATATAAATAAATAAACTGGAGAGTTTTTCTTTAGATTTAAATTTTATATATGTATTTAAATACAAGTATAAGGCATATGTTCTGTCTCACAACAAGTTATATCCTTAATTTAAAGCAGGGAATGAAAGCTTTTCATCAAATGTTTTATTTGCTTACAAAGCCTTCTACAGATAATGCCGACCATCTCTGGTTCCTGGGGACTCGTTATTGTTTGTGGACCTGACGGGTCAGAGCATCCTGGTCCACTGGACTCTGGAGCGGACATTTACTGACTCCCCCCTGAGTCTTCACACGCTGAACAAAATAAACACTTTGGAAGGCAGTGAAGTGGTCTTCTTGCACTCATCTGTACTCTCCCGGGTAATGTAGAAAGTTGATGGGAAATCTTGCACTAAAGTTCACACGCTAAAGCACAGATTTAAAAGTGATGATGGGAAAAGGGAAACGACGCGCTTGCGTGTACAATTTAGCTGCGAACCGCTGAATGGTGTAATTAACGATGCAATTAATTTATAACGTTATGGCATTATTCGAAATGTCATACCATCTGCTTGTGGTGTAAACTCTGCAAATTTTCTTTGATTAGCTTGTAGTTTTAGCTTATTTTTGGATAATGAAATGTCAAAGAGTTGCTTGCCCCTCTCAAAATATTTACTTATTGCACACAGAAGCTCATGTCATCCTAAAATCATATCCTTTAGTTTTTCGACTAGCTGAGCATCTGTTTACTTTAATTTCTGAATCATATCCCCCTTATGGAAATGTAATATACTGCAGTATATTTTAAATATATTGTGAAGATAATTTTGATATATGTACAATATACTGCAGTATATTCTTTTTCTATAAGGGCCAGGCAACTGCAAATATACCATTGATTCCAAGACTTCAGTTTTGACAGTTAATAGACTGAGACGTATGGACTGCCTTTACACCTTTGTTGTGTTGTATAACAAGTGTGTGTGTGTGTGTCTCTCTGTAAGTCTCTTTGTCTCTCTTTTTGTGTGTGTGTTTGTTTCGTGTGCGTGTGCGTTTGTGTTTTTCTGTGTGTGTGTGGGTGTGTTTGTGTTTTTATGTGTGTAGGCACATACAGTATATGTGTGTGGGTTGTAACCACTCCAACTTCTCTTGTGAATTGAAACAAACATCTGCTGCCACTTGAGAATCGTTGTGATTACCCCCCCTCTCCCAATCTAAATGCAAGTGAGATACTTATCATTTCTGACTCAAGATGTATTAATGGAGGGAAGTCCAGATCTACGCCGAGCGACCTCGGGAGGCTTCAGCTCGATCCCTATTCGCAGTAATTTTCCCTGTGACCTCTGTGTGACCTCAAAGCTGTGCGCTGCCCATTTGCTGACTGTTAGAGACACTGTGAAAGGGCTTGAGTGACACACCTATTCTCCCTGCGATCTGATTGGTTTTCAAGGAGAGAGACTCGTATCAAACCATTTCTCACACGCTGTTGTGTGCGGTGGACACTCCATATCTCCCATTAGCTTCTGAACACTGGCTCAGAACAATGCATTATATGCATTTTTATGACCCATTTAAACACACTTTGTTCTGGCTTGGCTGGAATGGGATTTAGGAGGGGCTTTAATATGGGCTACATCTTACTTTATACACACACTTTTCCCTTTGGCATGTAACAGTCTGTGCTGTACTGCAGCCTCTCACATCATTCAGATTTATTCATGTCACGCCACTTGTTAACTGCTCATAATCTTTTAACTTACTGATTTAGAGACGTCAGCTTTGAAGAATGATTAGACGTCAGACATAATCTGAAATAGGAACAGAAATGGCTTGACTGTGCTTGCCTGTGGTTGATGTTTTATTGCTTGCTATTTCAATGTTGTCACTAGAGGGAGCTTGAGGCACAAGCCACCAGTAAAGCTACCCGTCTCTTGAGCAGCATTGTTAATCCATAGCTAACATCACTTGCTTTTGACATGCAGAAGAAAGTGAATTCACTCATGAGACAGCAAAAATATTATTTAATATTCATCCTGCAGTATCCATTGGGAAAGAGCAGGCTAATGCCAGCCTGCACCAAAGGAATTTGCTGTGCTGGGCTGGGCTGGTTTAGTGTACAGATTTCCTGCCAAAGACACCATTCTCTTAAAGTGTGTGTGCGCGTGTGTGAGTGAATAATCTTCAGAAGTTGTACACTCTTGGCATCGTTCATCTCACGTTTGCAAATTTTGATGGCTGAGAAATAGTCTCTCCCCATCAGAAGAACCCTCGCTAGGCTAATCAAATTTATGCAGATCATTGGCTGTGCATCTGTTTGCATTGCTTCTCATCAGTACTGGTGCTGTGCTGCCATCCGTTCAAGCGAATAAATCATTTCATAAACTAAAGAATGGCTCTTTCCCTTCCCTGGGTATGAAGTGGAAAGAAACCTCTCCTTTCAATGGTCTGTAGGTGTCAGAACTAAAGCAGTTATTTGTGAAGCAGTTGGTTGGAGGGTCATTATAACTGAAGGATGAAATTGAACCCTCTCTGTTATGGGTTCTGGCTGAAGGACACTGTGCTGTAGACAGCCGAGAAATATGTTTGGGATTTTAAAGATTAGGAATCTTCATAACAGTCCCAGGATGTTACTGGTTTATGGTCAACAAAATGGGCTCCCACTGAAAATGCACTTTCCGGTGTGTATTGCATAACCCACTTTAGCCATGTGAACCCTCCTGTGAAGGTAAGAGCTTGCTTTAATGCACGGGTCTTAAATCTTTCAGCATGATAAAAAAACAGCGCTACCTTCTCTGCTGTGATAAAGGCACAAGTGTGAAAAATACAAGAATAGCTTCCCCTGATTTATGGTTCCCATCCCCTCCCTGGACATTACATTAGGGCATGTAGCAGATGCTGTTATCCTGCTCAGATCTTACTCAGATTACAGTTTTACATACAATCCATTTATACAGTGGAATATTGTACTCAACAAATTCAGGTTAAGTACCCTGCTGAACGGTACAAACGCTGCTGGGAATGGAACCGGCAACCTTTGAGTTCGCCACACAGTTCTCTAACCGTCTACTGCGCCGTCGCCACACAGTTCCCTAACCGTCTACTACATCATCGCCGCACAGTTCCCTAACCGTCTACTACGCCGTCGCCGCACAGTTCCCTAACCGTCTACTACGCCGTCGCCGCACAGTTCCCTAACCGTCTACTACATCATCGCCGCACAGTTCCCTAACCGTCTACTACGCCGTCGCCGCACAGTTCCCTAACCGTCTACTACGCCGTCGCCGCACAGTTCCCTAACCGTCTACTACGCCGTCGCCGCACAGTTCCCTAACCGTCTACTACGCCGTCGCCGCACAGTTCCCTAACCGTCTACTACGCCGTCGCCGCACAGTACCCTAACTGTCTACTACGCCGTCGCCGCACAGTTCCCTAACCGTCTACTACACCGTCGCCACACAGTTCCCTAACCGTCTACTACGCCGTCGCCACACAGTTCCCTAACCGTCTACTACGCCGTCGCCGCACAGTTCCCTAACCGTCTACTACGCCGTCGCCGCACAGTTCCCTAACCGTCTACTACGCCGTCGCCGCACAGTTCCCTAACCGTCTACTACGCCGTCGCCGCACAGTTCCCTAACCGTCTACTACGCCGTCGCCGCACAGTTCCCTAACCGTCTACTACGCCGTCGCCGCACAGTTCCCTAACTGTCTACTACGCCGTCACCGCACAGTTCCCTAACCGTCTACTATGCCGTCACCGCACAGTTCCCTAACCGTCTACTACGCCGTCGCCGCACAGTTCCCTAACCGTCTACTACGCCGTCGCCGCACAGTTCCCTAACCGTCTACTACGCCGTCGCCGCACAGTTCCCTAACCGTCTACTACGCCGTCACCGCACAGTTCCATAACCGTCTACTACGCCGTCGCCGCACAGTTCCCTAACCGTCTACTACGCCGTCACCGCACAGTTCTCTAACCGTCTACTACGCCGTCGCCGCACAGTTCCCTAACTGTCTACTACGCCGTCGCCGCACAGTTCCCTAACCGTCTACTACACCGTCACCACACAGTTCCCTAACCGTCTACTACGCCGTCACCGCACAGTTCCCTAACCGTCTACTACGCCGTCACCGCACAGTTCTCTAACCGTCTACTACGCCGTCACCGCACAGTTCCCTAACCGTCTACTACGCCGTCGCCGCACAGTTCCCTAACCGTCTACTACGCCGTCGCCGCACAGTTCCCTAACCGTCTACTACGCCGTCGCCACACAGTTCCCTAACCGTCTATTACGCCGTCGACGCACACCGGGATCACAGCTGACAGGTTGTACTGTGGCCAACGGCTCGGAATTAACGGCACCCAAAGGGTCACGTCTGCACTGCTGGAAGTGAACTGTATCCCTGGATCCTCCCAGCGAGCTGCTTTTTTAATGACTCTCCAAATCGGAAAGAGAAGGTGGGGGGACGCAATGCGGATCAGTGGCGCGATAAACAAAATCTGCTCTTTCTGTACTTTCTTCGCAAAAAAAAAGCCCGGGAATGGCCGCTTTATGTCCGAGCTCGTTAAAAAGCATACAGAAGCAGTTGCTCGTTGCAGTTTGGGAAAGTTTGCCTTTTCCACCGTCCCCCAGGAGCAGAACAACGTGGCCCACAGGCCACTATGCCTTACTTTGCTGCAAGTGGGTCACGGCACACTTCGTAACTTCTGACTTTAGCGATGTTCGCTTCTATAGAGTGCCAGAGCTAATGCTTGATATAAAACATTGAGAAATAGTCAATTAATAATTTGTGGCTCCAAGCCTTTCTTTGTTGAGGGATTTGATTTGTCTTTTGCTGAAGTACGGCAGCGGTTCTCAGACGTACGGTTTATGTGTAGTTCTGTCAGCCGTGCCTGGTGGCTGAGGCTTCAGTCCAATCTCATCTTCCAAATTAGTCTGCCAAAGAAGTGATCTTTTTGTTTTCTTTTTGACTTTTTTTAACGAGAAAGCATTTAGGCTGGTGAGATACCATATGGTAAGCAATCTCGGTTTGCCGCCTTGTGTGTTTGTGTGTGAGAGTGTGAGAGATTATAATTATAATTTATGTTCTTGTGTTTTTTCAGAGGGAGAGAGATAAATTCAGCTTCTTACGAACAGTGGCTCTCTGCTTAACTACAGGGGCATGGGCATAAAAAAACCAGTGTTTAATAATTTAGTTTTTTATGATCCTCTCTCCTGCTGGTTTGAAGGTAGATTCAGGATAAAGGATTACCCTGTTACCAGAGGACAATCCAGCCAGAGTTTAGAGGTACGCGGCGGAACATCTCTACCTCCATGAACCGTCTCAGCAATAGAGAGGGAGTAGTTATGGAAGTGCAGATCCATTTTTCCACTTCTACTTGTGTTTATGCTATGATGATATACACTGTATAGCTAAAAGTATGTGGACACCCCTTGGTCTGGGGCTGTTTTTTATGGTTCAGGCAACAGTTTGGGGAAGGCCCTTTTCTGTTTCAGAATGACAAGGCCCCGTGCACAAATAGAGGTCCATACAGAAATGGTTTGTCAAGATCGCTATGGAAGAACTTGACTGGCCTGCATAGAGCCCTGACCTCAACCCCATCAAACACCATTTGGATCAATTGGAAAGCCAACTGCGAGCCAGGCCTAATAGCCCCACATCAGTGCCTGACCTCATTAATGCTCTTCTGACTGAATGGAAACAAATCCACGCAGCAATGTTCCAGCATCTAGTGGAAAGCCTTCCTAGGAGAGTGGAGGCTGTTATAGCAGCAAATGGGGACCAACTCCATATTAATGCCCATGATTTTGGAATGAGATGTTTGATGGGCAGGTGTCCATATACTTTGGCCATGTAGTGTATGTACAATATTTACAGTGTGAGTATCCCCTAACATATGATATAAATAGTCAGGGTGAAAGCAACAGCCACGCTGCAATTAAGTCATAGAATGTGGGATCACTTTATAATGTAACCTCAGATATCTTAAATGACATCATCATGTGCATGCCCTCGATATATTATAAAGAATACATGAACCGCACTGTTTTGAGGAAGCTCTCACACTTACATCTTGCAAGTGACATAAAATAATTACAACAAAACTGGAACCTTAAATGTAGCCTCATGTCATATCACATTTTGCACCTTTTATGAAATGTATCATTTGCTTATGACTGGTTTATACTAAGATTATATCCATGAAGGTGCTGGAAATGATGTATGGCTGTTCTATGTTTGCACTTGATACTGTATAATGTGTGACCTAATTTAGCCTCTAACAACTGTCAGGTTCTTCCATACCTACATTTGAGAAGAGAGGCATTCAATCGCGTGTACTGCCCAGCTGCACCGCACATGCTGCCCTTTTAGTGATTTCAGAACGGTGCGCTTGGATATTGGAGTTATTTCAGTGTCCCGTCGGGAGCAGATGCACTCTGATCTGTCATCTCTTGACCTGTCACTAGGGGGCAGTCCTGTGCCCGAAGCTGGGTGAGAGGAGAATTTGGGTGCACTGCTTATATAGTGTATATTAGCATTATTATTTTTAGCTTGATGCTTCATCAGTGATGTTTTGCGAGTTATTCTGTACCTACCCCCCTTTTTTATGTAGCTCTTATGCCCTTTTTAAATATAAACATAGTGTGTGTGTGTGTGTGTGTGTGTGTGTGTGTGTGTGTATGTATGTGTGTATTTAACTGTCAAGGTTCTGTATTTCTGGGAAACGTGCTGCTTGAGTTTTTAAGTGGGTGGATATGTCAGAGCTGAGACCCTGAAGGAATCCACCATATGTGCATGAGTTGCAGTGAGTCTTAGCTAACTTGGGCAATGATGCAGTGTGGATGCAGAAGGTGATGTAACTCCCACTAAGGGCCTTGTCAAAGCAGCTCTGATATTTCTGTAATCAGTGGTGAAGCCCAAGAGCCCACTTAGTGCTCAGATGTTGAGCAGTACAGTAAAATGCAGACTACCATCACTTGACATCACTTGGAGAAACATTTTTTCCTTGGCTTCCAGCTGCAAGATTATAGTAATTGATGGTAGGCCAGGTTCCTCGCAGAGGGGGTGTGCTCAGCACACTTCCATTACTACCACGTAACGGCATTAATCACACACATGAAGTCCTTTCTCTGAACTGGCCTTTAATTGGCTGGCCGTGGGAAGAGGCTGTCGCTCAGATTCTCAGGTTGTAGTTTCGTCCTAATTTTTGCGTGTGTGTGCGTGTTTGTATGTGTGTGTATGCTTGTGTTTGTGTGTGTGTGCGTTTTTGTGTGCTTGTGTTGGTGTGTGTGTGTGTGTGTGTGCTTGAGGAAGAGGGTTGGGCTCCCTGCAGGCAGCATTTAATTGCAATATGATTATGCTTTACCTTTGTCAGATATTTAAACATTCTTCTAAACTCCCCTCATCACCATATAGGTTCTGTATTTCCACAAGATCCCCCCAGTCTGCCTTTGGCAAACCCCATAGCGACATCAATCCAGCACTGACACAATAATAACCTATATGACACACAGTTTATTTGCCCCGTGACAGTTAAAGATGATGAGGAAAAAGTTGACTCTCTGGATAGGACCTCTGTGAATTGGTGACAATCAGAAATAATTCATTTCTCTCAGGGATCGTTGGATACTGACATAAAAAGTATTTTTGGCAACACCAAAGTGGCCTTGTGCCTGTGTAGTTACGTTTGTTAGAGTAAGCTCTAGGTAACTAGGTATCACCATGTAAGTTGGGAGTTGGGACATAGTGTATTGAAAACCCTCAATGCTGAATGTAATTCCATGTGTAGCAGTGATTTCAGCATAGGTAAATGCAGGAACCATAAAATTATAGTTGCATTGAATGTTCAGCTAAGACCTGAGTTGTGTTTAAGGGGTAACTACATTCTAGATCACTTTTGTTTTGTTTTTTTATAGCTGTAAACGTGTTTGTAAGCCTACCTTACAATGAAACTTATTTATCCATTCTGTCATTTCAACAATTCTGAATTAATATTGTATAGCATAAGAAAATGGTAGAAAAGCGTCTTTGTGCTGCCCTCTCACGGTTGAAATTTTCTTTCTGCTCCCCACACTGCCCCCACCCCAATCGTGATGTCAGAGTACCTCTTTGGCGGTACCTCTACGTCATATGGATAATTGCTGTCACCCTCAGCAGAAATAGCCAGCACCTGATTGGTTGAACACACTAGGATCCTTTGGTTTCGGCTCCACATTTTTAAACTAAATAATCCACTAAAATACGTTTCTGAAAATATTTAAGGTGAGAAATAGGCCAAGCAGTTGCTGAATTTTGGTTCATATTGATCTGCAACATCTAGTTTGATCCGTGTTATACAAAATCATTTGTACATTGTACGTTCATTTATGCAAATGGCGACGGACACTCCTCCTCCGCCCCTCTCCCTCACTCATCCCACAAAGTACTTTTCAAAATTGTGTAGTAGGCAGAGACAGGCTGAGGCAATGGGTGCACATACTCTTTAATATTGATGCACTGTGGGCTATATCACCACACAGACACCAATACCCCTGTAATGTTAAGTATTGGCTGGTATATTTTCATACTGTCCTAGCTGTCGGGTTGGCGGCGTAGCAAAATTAGCATCTGATTGGTTTTGACTCATAGGGTAGAGCTAGATTTTTTTCAAGTAATTTGTTTTTGTGTGTTTTTAATGGTTGCTGTGGAGAGTTGGGGTCATGCCAGGGGATAGGGAACCCCATAAGCTTCAAGATAATAAAATAAGTTCCCTCAGTTTGAAAAGAAACAAAAGCCAAACATGCTCAAATTACTATTTTAAAGGGGGCATGTAAGTGTCAGAGCCAATCAGGGAAAGAACACCTGAGATTACATATTATTGTCAGAGCCAATCAGGTGAGAGGAACAGATCACCTGCGGGAGCAGCCCCTGACATAGGGTAAAATGAAGGCTGACGCTTTGAGCCAGATATCAAATGATATTAATTCACCTTCTCTGGCTTATGCTCAAAAGGGATATCTCTCTTAATGAAAGCAATGATGACACGGGGAGAGAGGAAGGGGAAGGAAAGGAGGAGTGAGTGAGGTGAGGGAGTGAGTGCATGAGTGTGTGAGTGTGACAGAATGAGAGAGACGGATAGAGTGAGACCTGCTTAATTACATCAACTTGCCTTTGTGCGCCTTGCTTTGACAATTGGTGTTTATGTGTCAGGGTTGATTTAACTCCATGTGAGTCATGGTTTTGTTTGCCATGCATGCAAGATCGTTATTGTTTTGCAGCCGAATAATAAGTCTGGTTCCCCCGAGCTACGGGCACAGGAGGAGAGGAGAAGAATTCCAGAATTCCAGCTGACACATTTCACCGGAATGCAAATAGACATGGCGGGAGCTCAGGATGGGGGGGGGGGGGGGGGGGCGGGTGTGAGGGGGTGGGGCGGGTGTGGGTGGGTTGGAATCAAAGCAAGGTCGTAGACAGACCAGCACAATATGTTAGGGGCCAGGGCCCTCACCCGGGGCCCCAGTGCGTGATATGTGCACGTGACAGCCACCTGTCCCTCAGATGCCTTAGCACTATCTTCTGTACTTCTAGGATACAGCTTTACCTCTCGGTATCCCACTGCGTTCTTTATATAATGTATATTTACCATGTATTGTTGTTTACTATCATTGCATGTGTTTTTTTTTGTGTTTTTTCAGGGGTTGATAAGAAACTGAGCTTTGTACTCCGTTGACGTGGTGACTGCCTATGTTTATACATAAATTAACTGTAATTCTCAATAATATTTTCGAATAATTATTAGCTAAAATGCGATATACGATTTTTTAGGGACATAATGAAATTGCCATTTGTACTACACTGTTAGCATTGACGCTTTATGTTGCGTGAAATGCATCACATACAGATTAAAATGCTGAGAAACTCTGCCACTCTCGTTCACTGTTGTGACCTCTGTCAATCCCGCTCCCGTGCTCTCATGCGCTTCAAATTCAAAGGGAGCAGTTTACTTTGAAGTCGCCAAATTCTCATTCACCCCCTGCGGGAAGCCGCGTGTGAAGCAACAGACTCGTACCCCCCGAGGGCGAGAGCCGGGAAACAGAAACGCGCACAAACCCTCCTGCCTCTCATCTACAGAGAGACATGGTGATTAACGACATGAGGGGGACACGCGTCCCCACAAGTGCAACGTTTAGGGCACTGCTCAGATTGTCCTGGGCTGTAGAGAAGCCTTATGGGGACACGTGGCTTTGGAGCAGTCAAAACACACCAGCGAAATAGAACGTGTCATGCTGAGCCAAAGCAAAGTAAAATGTCACACGATCAGGAGAAAGTGTTACGTGATGTGTTGTGACCGATATATATGCAGGTGAAATAGACTAGGTTAACATAAGTGTCAAGAAGAAACAAATATGTTTCACCGGAGGTGCATCTAATAGCTACAGCACTTTGACAGCATTTTGCTATTGAATGGGCCGTCCAATCCAAAGTGGTTTGGCACCTTTTTGAAACCGAATTCGGAAATGGTCCTGTTTTGGTGTGTGTGTCAACATGGTGAAAGTGATTGTCCTGGTTTGTTGGCCATGGTAGTGGAGGGTTGTCTTTAATGATTTAAAAAAAAAAAATGTATTACTTCTTTGTTGCTTTAAACTGTAACTGTCAAATCAAAGTGGAAAGGGAAAGCTGTAGTATTAAGTGAACAGGTGGATTTAATTTGGTCAAGAGGGAATGTTGCCCCCTGCTGGCCCACTAGCAGCAACTTAGTTTTCTCAGGTCTACCATGAAGGCATTAAGCAAGCATAACACTGCTTAGCTTTGGAAGTTTGACATACAGTA
The DNA here is from genome assembly GCA_022702515.1 of Ilyophis sp. 1 JC-2022. Lineage (NCBI taxonomy): Eukaryota > Metazoa > Chordata > Actinopteri > Anguilliformes > Synaphobranchidae > Ilyophis > Ilyophis sp. 1 JC-2022. The sequence goes on along the minus strand of CM040396.1, from coordinate 90,477,564 downwards.
TGAATGTTATAAGTAGGTATAACCTCTCTGTGCTGATCGTGCAGAGTTGTATGTGCCGTCTTGTCCACAGTTTGCACAATGCAGTGCGTTTTTTAACATTCTGTCACATGTGCTGGCCGAAAGCTGTCAGCGCACTAAATAAATACAGTTGAAATAATCGTGGCAGATCGGCGTCATTTACTCTTTCGTGTGTTTGGGGAGGTGTGAGCAGAGCGCACGGCGGTGCCAGTGATGTTGTCATGGTTACGGGCTGCAGCGGTTCGCCGACTCAACTGCGATTTTCCGTTTCTGGATCGCCCCGCCGGCCTCAGAACCCCTCCAGGTTCCGCCGTTGGATGGGAAATGAAAGGGAGGGGGGGGCGAGGTGTCATTTCAAATATCCTTCTGCTGACTCGTGCGGTTTGAGTTCCTCCACTGCAGGCGCTGACTACAAGTTCCCCACGTTAATTTTGCTGTCGCTACTACCGTTATTGGAAGGAGAGATGTAAGAAAACACCCTTCTCTCAGCTCACATTACCATTTAAAGCAGAACCATTTATTAAATACAAGAATATCAAACAAAATGGGGGAAAAAAAGAAATGTCGGGAGTTTCACAAATTTGGTTGCAGTCGCCTGCATCGCTTTTCACGCACAGCACAGAGGATTAACACTCAACCTTTGACTTTGCCGAGTTCATGTCTCTCTTTTTTTTAAATATAAAACTGTCCTGTTTGACACGAGAGCATTAAAGGCATTTTTTTAAGGAGAACTGGGGTTGTCGATTGTAAAGTGCTTCTCCCCCCAAACTCCCTGTGACCCCTCCCCCCCCAGGGAAGGGACCACATTATACTGGTATTCCCCCACCCCTCCTCTTACCCCAGCCCACTAGTGGGTGTGGCCACCCTAGTGCCAGTCAAAAGAGCGCTTGACCATCCTGTAGAAGTTGTGGTTGTGCTCCTGGAAGTAGGAGCGCAGCTGTTGCAGGATGGTCCCGTTCACCACGGGGTGGGGCCGGCCCTTCGACTCATGCAGGCAGCGCTCCCGCCCGTCGCTCCGGATGCAGTAGAATCCCTTGGTCTGATTGAAGTAGAAGTTGGAGGCCGTTATCCTGGGTGGCAGGTGGAGAAAGCGCTCCACCTTCTGCAGTTCGGGCAGTGGGTCCCGGATCAACGTGTCCCCGTCCACCAGGTGGATCTGCTCCAGCGGGAAGTGGCGCAGCCAGCCGCGCATGTGCACGTCGTACAGGCTGCGGTGGATGGCCTTGTAGCGCGTGTTGAGGGCGCCGTTGCGCACCAGCACGTCCTCGATGGCCTGCACGGGCTTGCGGCTCTCCAGGCGGTTGTAGTAGACCTGGGTGTAGTCGGAGATGACGCGCTCCGTCGGGTCGCGCAGGATGAGGAGCAGCCTGGCGGAGCCGTCCATTTGGTGGATACGCTCGGGGGCCAGCGGCGAGGTGAAGTACCCCGGCGTCTTCTCCACCGTGATCTGGTGGTCCAACGAGAATGGCATCAGGTTGCGGTACCAGTCCAGGCCCTTGGCGTAGTTCTCGTCCCAGTCGAAGAAGTGCACCTCGGTGGCGGCAACCGCAATGTCGGGGTGGATGTCCAACATCTCCAGCAGGGCCCGCGTGCCCCCCTTGCGGACCCCGATGATGATGCTCTGCGGGACCCGTTTGCTGGACCCCGGGGGCCCCACCAGCGGAGGGCAATCTCCTGTCTCATTGGCCAGGAGGTTCAGAGGTTTTGATCCTGGCCCCTCCCCCCTGGGGGTGTGGTCTGTGGGCGGGGGGGCGGCGTGCGTCCGCAGAACCAGGAAGAACAGAGACGCAAGGAGGCAGGCCATGAGAGAGCAAGAGAAAAGAGAGAGAAAGTAAGAGGGAGGGAGAGAAAGAAGAGATGAGAGCAAGAAGGGGGAGAGAAAGATAGAAAGGGGGAAGAGGGTGGAGTTATAAAGACGGGGAGAAAACAAGCTGAAGGAGGAGAGGATGGTGAGGGCAGAGACGGACGGAGAGTGTGTAGGCAGCTGGGAGTAAAGGTGGGGGTTAGAACAGGTGCTCCAATATCGATGCCGATTCCCTGAGGTCAGACCAGGTGAGTAGGCCGTGTGGAGCCGGAGGCCATGGGTAACGTGGAGGAAGAGGAGGAACTGGGTGAGGAAGAGAGGTGGTCCATCTGAAGGACATCTGCAAAAAAGACAAAGATTGAATTAATGTGATATCCACTCTTTCCACGGTGACTTGCACTCTGACTCGAGACGGGCGAATGCGTTTCCCTATTTAGCCAGTCACAGGCAAGGCCAGATTCCCAAACACCAAGAGAGCTTCCCCAGATAAAGGAGGCATGTCAATCACTTTGTCTGCCTTCTTTCCAACAGACTACTGGGCATGAGGGTCGACAGTGACTGACAGCTCTTACATAAGGCTCCTCGTGAATGCGCAATTTAAACTGCATTAGAGATGGTTACCTGTCTGGCTGGGAGGTAACTGTGAAATCTGAGTTCATTAGAGAATGGAGATGGAGAGGACAAGCTGCACCATCTCAATTTTGAAAAGTTCAAGATCCTCATTGAAATAAGGGAACTCAATCAGCCATCACACTAAAAGACCTTGTAAAATATGATAATGAAGGACCTGGTGATTGAGAGGAAGAAAAGGAGCTTTTATTTCTCATGCCTGATACGACAGTGTCTACTATTTAATGATCAGTCCATGGAAATGTGGTTTTATCCGTAAGGCATGGTAATATAACGGTATTGATGGGATCTTTAAAAAAATATTTGTAATACCATGGACTCATTGTAAATATAGAATAATGTAATTGTGTTGTAGTGTCATATGTTATAGAAATTGGGTATTAAGTCCTATTTAGTGAGAAACATTATCATGGACCCAAACCAATTTACTACAAATCATGTAATATAAATGGCGGCAGTTTAGTGTAATTCTAAGAGAATTGGTCTTATAGTTCAAAGGTTTTGAGTTTAATTCCCAGATGGGGCACCACTGTTGTACCCTTGAGCAAAGAACTTAACCTGAACTGCTTCAGTAAAAATATACAGCTGTAAACATGGATTATAAATAAAAATGCAATCTGTGTAAGTCACTCTGGACAAGACCATCTGCTAAATGTCAACATGTAATGTAGTTAAAGTGACAAATAAAACAAGACCGATAACTAGCCAAGGTTACTTTCTTCTTGTGAGGCACAGAACTCTCATTTCAGTCTGAAACAACGTTCGCTGTGCAGACTGAACTCCCCGCAGTGCCCACAGGGGGCGTTATAGAGGAGGCCCAGGCAGAGTGCACTTCAACTGAGTGGCAAAGTAAAACGCTTTGGGCAACCCCAGCCCACCACAAAAGGAAATGTAAAAATTAAAAAAAATTGAGAAAACACTGCATCATATCGGTCTAACAGTTTTATCAAATCCCCCCCCCCCCTTTTAATTAAAGGAATTAAAATGAAAAGTAGCCTCCTCTACACCAGTCAAAACTCTGTTTACTGTTTAGTAAATAGTCCAAAAAAGCCCCTCAGGTCATTTGAATAATTAATGACATCTTATATTTTGCTTTAATCAAACTGATTAAAACATATTTCCCTGTGGCAGCATTGGATGCTGTGACCAGCTGGGCATCTCATCGTCACTCTGGGGCCCGGAGAGCCATTCTGCTGCTTATTTATTTATGAAGGAGGGCTTTGAAGAGAAATTCATTTGCAGCTCAGGTAAAGGCAAGTAAGAACCCAGGGCCACTTCCCTACTTCCCTTACAGACTGCTCTATGAGAACTTCACTAGTGGGTGTTCCCGCAGAGCTTTGTGTCTTCTGTGACTACCTGCTCTATGGAAGCATTTCCAGTGCGTTGTCAGGTATTTAGTTTACGGTTTAGATTACGGCCTTCGAGAGAGTGTATAATTTTATATGGCAAACTTGCTCATAGTCCATTCAATAGTATTTTGTTATCAAGAGGCTTGCTCTGGTTGACCTGACCTAGGATCTGCCTTTCTCTCTCCCGCTCCACTCAATAGCCACAAAAGAGGCGATTAAAAGTCGCGCTGGCTTATCTACCGTTGACACCACTTATGTTCTGTATTCAGAGTGCCGAACATTAAATGAGGGTGATAGCTGTTAAAACACATTTTACTTAATCCTCACTTTCCCGACAGTGTGTTCTACTGAGTTCATTACGTACATATCGTTATATGAAAACATTACATTACATTTACATTACAGTCATTTAGCAGACGCGTTTATCCAAAGCGACATACAGTAAGTGCATACAGAAACGTCATTGAAGTAACTACAGAACAAACAAGATAAAGCACATCCTTCCCATAAAGTAGCGGCTATCCCTAGTAATGCACATTGAATGCAGTTCACAGTAAACTGGGTAAATCAGCTCTACTACAATTCTATTCTAAATATTATAAACTTCAACACACAGTTACACAAGAACAAGTACCATGAGAGGTCCGAGATAAGTATCAGTCCAGGTGGAGTCTGAAAAGGTGTGTTTTCAGGCCACGACGGAACGCAGGCAGGGTTGGCATAGAACGTAGGGGAATGGGAAGTTCGTTCCACCACTGGGGAGCTATGGTGGAAAAGCTCCGCAGTTGGGATGAGTGAGCGCCATTAACACGGAGGGGGGGGGGGGGGGAAGTGGGAGTCGCCCTGCTGTAGGCGAGCAAAGTGGTCGAGCAGGAACATAGTTACCAGTGTGTGCTCTTTTGAGAGCATTACCAGTGTAGAAAGCATTTACCAGTATGTGTTCTATCGCAAGCATTACTAATGTGTGTTCTATTGAGAGCAATATCGTGTGTGTTCTATTGAGAGCAGTACCAATGTGTTCTATTGAGAGCAGTACCAATGTGTTCTATTGAGAGCAATATCGTGTGTGTTCTATTGAGAGCAGTACCAATGTGTTCTATTGAGAGCATTACCGGTGTGTGTTCTAATCAGAGCATTACCAGTGTGTGTTCTCTATTGAGAGCATTACCGGTGTGTGTTCTATTGTGAGCATTACCGGTGTGTGTTCTAATCAGAGCATTACCAGTGTGTGTTCTAATCAGAGAATTACCAGTGTGTGTTCTCTATTGAGAGCATTACCGGTGTGTGTTCTATTGAGAGCAGTACCAGTGTGTTCTATTGAGAGCATTACCGGTGTGTGTTCTAATCAGAGCATTACCAGTGTGTGTTCTATAATAACATTACCAGTGTGTGTTCTCTATTGAGAGCATTACCAGTGTGTGTTCTATAATAATATTACCAGTGTGTGTTCTCTATTGAGAGCATTACCAGTGTGTTCTATTGAGAGCAGTACCGGTGTGTGTTCTAATCAGAGCATTACCAGTGTGTGTTCTATAATAATATTACCAGTGTGTGTTCTCTATTGAGAGCATTACCAGTGTGTGTTCTATAATAATATTACCAGTGTGTGTTCTCTATTGAGAGCATTACCAGTGTGTGTTCTATAATAATATTACCAGTGTGTGTTCTCTATTGAGAGCATTACCAGTGTGTGTTCTATAATAATATTACCAGTGTGTGTTCTCTATTGAGAGCATTACCAGTGTGTGTTCTATAATAATATTACCAGTGTGTGTTCGCTATTGAGAGCATTACCAGTGTGTGTTCTATAATAATATTACCAGTGTGTGTTCTCTATTGAGAGCATTACCAGTGTGTGTTCTATAATAATATTACCAGTGTGTGTTCTCTATTGAGAGCATTACCAGTGTGTGTTCTATAATAATATTACCAGTGTGTGTTCTCTATTGAGAGCATTACCAGTGTGTGTTCTATAATAATATTACCAGTGTGTGTTCTCTATTGAGAGCATTACCAGTGTGTGTTCTATAATAATATTACCAGTGTGTGTTCTCTATTGAGAGCATTACCAGTGTGTGTTCTATAATAATATTACCAGTGTGTGTTCTCTATTGAGAGCATTACCAGTGTGTGTTCTATAATAATATTACCAGTGTGTGTGTTCGCTATTGAGAGCATTACCAGTGTGTGTTCTATAATAATATTACCAGTGTGTGTTCTCTATTGAGAGCATTACCAGTGTGTGTTCTATAATAATATTACCAGTGTGTGTTCTCTATTGAGAGCATTACCAGTGTGTGTTCTATAATAATATTACCAGTGTGCGTTCTCTATTGAGAGCATTACCAGTGTGTGTTCTCTATTGAGAGCATTACCAGTGTGTGTTCTATAATATTACCAGTGTGTGTTCTATAATAATATTACCAGTGTGTGTTCTCTATTGAGAGCATTACCAGTGTGTGTTCTATAATAATATTACCAGTGTGTGTTCTCTATTGAGAGCATTACCAGTGTGTGTTCTATAATAATATTACCAGTGTGTGTTCTCTATTGAGAGCATTACCAGTGTGTGTTCTATAATAATATTACCAGTGTGTGTTCTTTATTGAGAGCATTACCAGTGTGTGTTCTATAATAATATTACCAGTGTGTGTTCTCTATTGAGAGCATTACCAGTGTGTGTTCTATAATAATATTACCAGTGTGTGTTCTTTATTGAGAGCATTACCAGTGTGTGTTCTATAATAATATTACCAGTGTGCGTTCTCTATTGAGAGCATTACCAGTGTGTGTTCTATAATATTACCAGTGTGTGTTCTCTATTGAGAGCATTACCAGTGTGTGTTCTATAATAATATTACCAGTGTGTGTTCTCTATTGAGAGCATTACCAGTGTGTGTTCTATAATAATATTACCAGTGTGTGTTCTCTATTGAAAGCTTTACCAGTGTGTGTTCTATAATATTACCAGTGTGCGTTCTCTATTGAGAGCATTACCAGTGTGTGTTCTATAATAATATTACCAGTGTGTGTTCTCTATTGAGAGCATTACCAGTGTGTGTTCTCTATTGAGAGCATTACCAGTGTGTGTTCTCTATTGAGAGCATTACCAGTGTGTGTTCTATAATAATATTACCAGTGTGTGTTCTCTATTGAGAGCATTACCAGTGTGTGTTCTATAATAATATTACCAGTGTGTGTTCTCTATTGAGAGCATTACCAGTGTGTGTTCTCTATTGAGAGCATTACCAGTGTGTGTTCTCTATTGAGAGCATTACCAGTGTGTGTTCTATAATAATATTACCAGTGTGTGTTCTCTATTGAGAGCATTACCAGTGTGTGTTCTATAATAATATTACCAGTGTGTGTTCTCTATTGAGAGCATTACCAGTGTGTGTTCTATATTGAGAGCATTACCAGTGTGTGTTCTATAATAATATTACCAGTGTGTGTTCTCTATTGAGAGCATTACCAGTGTGTGTTCTATAATAATATCACCAGTGTGTGTTCTCTATTGAGAGCATTACCAGTGTGTGTTCTATAATAATATTACCAGTGTGTGTTCTCTATTGAGAGCATTACCAGTGTGTGTTCTATAATAATATTACCAGTGTGTGTTCTCTATTGAGAGCATTACCAGTGTGTGTTCTATAATAATATTACCAGTGTGTGTTCGCTATTGAGAGCTTTACCAGTGTGTGTTCTATAATAATATTACCAGTGTGTGTTCTATTGAGAGCATTTCCGGTGTGTGTTCTAATCAGAGCATTACCAGTGTGTGTTCTATAATAATATTACCAGTGTGTGTTCTCTATTGAGAGCATTACCAGTGTGTGTTCTATAATAATATTACCAGTGTGTGTTCTCTATTGAGAGCATTACCAGTGTGTGTTCTATAATAATATTACCAGTGTGTGTTCTCTATTGAGAGCATTACCAGTGTGTGTTCTATAATAATATTACCAGTGTGTGTTCTTTATTGAGAGCATTACCAGTGTGTGTTCTATAATAATATTACCAGTGTGTGTTCTCTATTGAGAGCATTACCAGTGTGTGTTCTATAATAATATTACCAGTGTGTGTTCTCTATTGAGAGCATTACCAGTGTGTGTTCTATAATAATATTACCAGTGTGCGTTCTCTATTGAGAGCATTACCAGTGTGTGTTCTATAATAATATTACCAGTGTGTGTTCTCTATTGAGAGCATTACCAGTGTGTGTTCTATAATAATATTACCAGTGTGTGTTCTCTATTGAGAGTGTTAGCATTGGTTAACTTGCATAAATGCAACCTGCCAACAATACAGCTCTGGTGTGCAGATTCACAGATTCAGGTCTCAGCAAGTTCACATCAATTCTCGACGTACCGGTTGTATATACGTTCCGTGATTTTTTAATCGGCAGTTGAACAACGTTCTCACACCACCATTATGCCACCAACACCCATGCAGGGAGCAGGTCAGCTGCAGCATGTGTACTACTGCCTGTTGGACCAATGAGTGCTCTCCAGCCTCAGGAGCTGCTAATCTCTCACTGATAAAAGCTGGTTATCAGCAGGTGCCTGCTGAGTGGCTAGGACTGAGTCCACTGTCAAGTGGCAATTTAAAGCCCCCCTCAAACAAAAAAGTTATTGTTGTGTTGAATGATGATGTTAAAAGCTCTGTAGTACCACAGTGTGATTTCACCACAAAATCTCTGTTCATTTGATAACATATAGCCTGTGCCTATTGGATCACAATGGCTCTTTCTTTAAAACTCTGATTAGGTGGCTAAAAAACATGCAGATTGTGAGAATGGTGCACACTGTGGGAGGGGGGGGGGATTTTAAGGTTTCCTGCCGTGTCAGAAACGGGAAGCTGTCACACGCAGAGGTAACATTGGGTGCTTTCACACCTATGGTCAATCAAACTGTTTTCTAAGTTCGATTTTGACGTGTGAAACTTGCACAGGTACTTAGGTGCACACCAAACAAGCGAACACACAGTTCCACGATGGTCTGGACCAAATATGTTATCCGGACCAATGACAGGAAATGTAGGCTGTGAATTGTAGGTTATCTGTGACAAACGGGAACATTGTCTGCCATTGTGTGCAAGTGCCTTCTAGAAACATCAGCTGACGATTACATCACATATCAGTCAGAGAAAACCCATAAAATACGGATACATTTAGGCCGTTTAGTCAGTGGTTGAGCGAGAGGGCATTAGATGGAACCAACGAATAATTATGAAATATATTAAATATATATACTAAAACTTAATGAAATTAATTTAATTGATTAACATATTAGGATAATGGTAACCTTCCCGTTCTTGGCTTTTAGAAGATATTTACCTGATTGATCATGTTTAGAAAAATCCAGAGACACGATTCTGAACAAACGCAACATCAGAGCTTGCCTTCTTAGCAGTGATCGCAGCAGCATGTTGTCACCGTATTGCACGCATATATTGAATATGACTGTTCAAATCCTGAAGTCTGTACAGACGCTGTTAGTGCTCTGCCAATATGAGCTGCTGGTAATAATGGAAGAATAAAAGCAATAAAATAGCGAAACAATGCATCTGATAGTCCACCATTGTTCCTGTAGGCAAATCTGTGACTGAGAACTCTAATCCCCCACCAATTTCTGACCAATCAATGCACTTGAATTACATTACATTACATTACAATTACATTACGAATCATTGCAATGTGAAACAAAGTGGACTAAATGAAAAATATACAATGTAACAAATAACTGAACTGGTGTGGGTGGGCTTTAGCAAGCAAACTTTGTGTAGAAACGGCCTAAATTACTGTTGGCTCTAATCCCTCTAAACCTCTAGTCTAAACCACACAATTACTCTGATTGGCCAATTATTTCTCATTTCTCAGGCCTCATTTTATGCAATCAGAGTGAATATCCATCCGGCAGGTTCTCCAGCCCTGCTGTGGCTTGGTGAAGATGATGATTGGCTAATGCAGGTGGTGAAGTGGTGTAGCAGCCATGCAGGGAAACGGATCACAACCCCGGGGGCCAGGATTCGGCGATCCACTGAGATGGATCCCAAAGCATCGTGACCACTTGATGACCTGGGAAATGGGTTTAGGTCCAACAGGGGATTGTAGGGGGTCCCTGGCCAGCTGGCACATCTTAGGTGGGTCGCGAGATAACGTGTGAAAAAATAAATACATAACTTGCTGTACCCTCGACTGGTTGACGTTCGCACCAGCCATATCCCATATCGCACATGTTACACGCACTGAATTATGTATTGTATGTGCAGTTGTTTAGACACGCTAAATACTTTGGAGTTCCATATATTAACGTACAGTATGTCAGACTATGTTCTCATAAGGAGTAGGTGACAGAAAATGTATTCGCTCATTAGTCGGATCCGAAAGGTTGAGACACCGATACAGTGGGGTCAAGTGCTGCGCTATCAACTATTCAACTATAAGGCACCCCTGCCCCAATAAGCCTTTCCGTCTCACACAACAAGCTGCTGTCAGTCACGGATCGAGGCGTGCAGAATCCTTCCGCCATTGGTAGATATCAGCCAATGACACTCTCCCATCTGCTCTCTCCCATTTGGCCCCCGCACTAAGATTCATCTTCATCAGCAAAGCGAGTCGCAGGGTTCCCAGCCTCACAGGAGACCAGACAGGTCCAATTACTCAAGCACACCTTTTTTTCATCTACTTTTTTTAATCTTAGGGAGCAGACACAAAGCCTTGTTAATGAGGAGCAGCAGGTATCCTCAATGCATTTTGCTTACGAGACCTCATTAGGGACACATTAACACAGAATAATTATGAAATTAACCAAGCTTGTTATGATAATCTGCTATAGCCCTGCTGTCCTTTTTTTTATTTTGAAAAGGCCAACCTATTTTGTTTACTGTGTGCAACACTGTTTACACACACAGACACACACACACGCGCACCCAAGCTGACTCGTTATTGGGTCTAGCGTAATAGCAGTTGCAATTGGGACCATCCAGTGGGTTCTTGTTAGGGCAATAGGTGCATGGGTTTAGCATTATTGGAGCAGAGAGGGAGGACACGTGTGTGGACACCCTGGGGCCAGGCTCCAGAGTCTTGTTACCTCTGAAAATGAGCGGCAGCCGGATGGCCGTGATAGATTATACCGGAGCGGTAAAGTCGGGAGTCCAGTCATTTACACCGCCACTGCTTCTGGTGAGGTGGAGAAATAATGATGGGAATCACCAGATGAGATGCCTCTGAGCGCAAGCGTTTTCACATTCTCTCTTTCTCTCTCAGACTCTCTCTTCCCCTCTTTCTCTTCATCTCTCACTTTCTCACCCCCCCCCCCACATCTCCTTTCTCTCTGCTCTCTACCTTTCTTTTTAAGCAGCAGACAGAAGGATACTCTCTCTTTCTCACACTGATGGCCAGTTGTCTGTTAAGATGCTTGCCTCATGACTTAATCCCTTTCACACATCTCCCTATCTCTCTAACACCTCGTTCTCATTCTGTCTTTCCTTCCCCGTCTACCTTTCTCTCAGTCTGTCTCCCTCTTCCTTTCATTCGCTTGCTCTCTATCTCTGAATAAAGTTCCATTCATTTTGCTGTATTTGCATTGAAAATAATTTGTTTGCGTTGCCAAAGCAACAGAATAAAGAAGCACCACTTATAATTTGCAAGGCTAGCTGACTATTATTTTCAAAATAGGAAAATAACTACTTACAATAAGCATGAAATAAATTAAATAAAAATGCAAAAAAAAGTGTCCATGTTCAAAAATAAAAGGTTTTGTTTTGCATCTATTTATACAAAATTAAGAAGTTTTGAGCCAAATTCAAGGGTTGTTTACTTATAAGAAATATATAGTACATAGCTCGATGACAAATAATTGTCATATTATTTGCAGTTCCACAATATGGAACATGTGCCTGCATGATAACCTTTGCCTGTGTTTGTGATGGTGGGAGACAAAAATACACTAATAACTTAATCTGGGCATTTGGGTGTATCACAGCTTTCGAAAGACCACTGCACTGTGCACTGCCAGCCTGTCCAAAGCCATCTGCACACCCAGCCTATGGGCCCAGAGCATCCAGAGAAGCTCATTCTTTATAACTCATTAGTATTCCTTGTCAGCACCAGTCAGGCCTGGGCAGCCCCGCTCCACATCTCTTTACTCTACTCACTCAGGGGTGAGAGGAAAACACTTTGCAAGCCTCTGAAGCCAGTTTCTTACCCTTCTCTTCACAGTACAGGTAAAACTAACCTTGATTATTGATTCATTGATATATCACTTTCATCTTTTTTTCCCCTCCCAATTACGTACTGCTTATTGCACTCTGCTCTTATATCTATAAGGGTCCACCAACATTAGTGAAATTATCTTTTTAATACTATAATTATTTAGACTAAGTACATAGCCATCTTCTTACCTTACTATTTGATTGTGCATTTTGAGTAATTATTTTCCAAACAACTTTCTTTGCATCCGTTTATTTGTGGATAATGAACGGTGTAATAACTGCCAATACCAACGGTCAAGTCAAGTCAACGGTTTAATAGGTCTTGGTCACTGGCTGATTAAGATACTACCTGCAGAATCAGAGGTGATGTTTCCATATCCAGCCGTGACAATTTGGCACAGCAGAGCTGGCAGATTTCCGTAAGCGAGCGTCTCATTGGCAGGCTTATTCTGCAGCAGCTGCAGGAGAGTTAGCGAGTTTGACGGACTTATCCTCACGGACTCGGGAATCATGTTCACATCATCTCACCAGCTGAGAAGCAAATATAACAGACGCATATCAAATCGTCGGCACAGCAGCTTCGCAAGCACAACGGTGCACACTGCACAGGACAACTGATATTGAACTGCTTTTGAAACAATGAACCAGTGGATCGGCTTAATAAACTCATGGCAGCGCGGAAGTACTACACAGTACAATGTCCCATGCTAACTGATCAGTGCACAGGGAAGGCATGTGTTCAGGTCTTTTGCTCCATATAGAGGTGCATATATTAGTGAACCATAGTCCCACTACACCTTACGGTCAGGTAATGCCTGCACAGAAAGAAATGTTGGTGTAAATTTAACACTACTGGTGTACATTTAACACCCTAGGGTGTTTAATGTACACCGCTATTTTTGCTATGTGTGGATCAGTAGTTTTCTGGTCTCTGAGCCCGCTTTGGCTCAACTTCTCTTGGACAAATATGACTCTTCTTGGTAATCTTGCCCAATGCAGGCGTGTCCAATCAGGATTATTCAGCTAATGGGTGTTCCAGCAACAAAACCTCATGTCAGACAGTGAACCAGTGAGACTATTATATTCAGGTTTTTCAATGGGAAAATGTGTCACTGACCTGTCTGGGCTGCTCAGGCTATCTGTCTAGCTAGTTAGCTAGCTAGCTAGCTTGTTAGTTAACCGACCAAATGTCTTCAATTAGTGGTTAACATGAGTAATTGCAGTGAATATACAGAGAATACACTGAAAATGTATTTGTAAATAAATAAAAAATTGCAAGTAAAAATTGTGAAACAAATTCAAAACAGAGACCATATGAACAGAACATCAACATAAACAGTCCTCTGTGTGTGTGTGTGTGTGTGTGTGTGTGCGTGTGTGCATGTGTGCGTGTGCGTGTGCATGTGTGCGTGTGTGTGGTGAATATGTGTGTATGTATGTATGTGTGTGTGTGTGTGTGTGTGTGTGTGGTGAATATGTGTGTATGTATGTGTGTGTGTGTGTGTGTGTGGTGAATGTATGTGTCAGTGTGTGTGTTTGTGTGTGTGTGTGTGTGTGTGTGTGTGTGTGTCTGTGGTGAATGTATGTATATGTGTGAATGTTTTTCATCTGCTGGATGAACATAATATACTCTTACCCATTCATTTCCTATGGCGGTAATTTTTGACCGGGAATACCACAGGTGTAACAAAGTTGAATAAACCACTCAAAATTTAATGAAAGTGGTGATCAGCTTTTTTACATGTTCAAATATCTAGTGTGGAGGATAACATACAGTCTTGAGACAATCTGATGAAAAGTACAATATTTATGGTTTAGGAAAGTTGTAAATCGGTCAGATTTGACCCGAACATAACAGGAGGGCCAGCAACTGGCTTTTCCTTTGTCTCCTAGTGCAGTATGTGTGTTCATTCAAAGATCTTCTATGTAAATATGTCATTGGCATCCTTAGCAGCACCAGCTGGGTGTTAAATTGCCACTCATTTAGAGTATATCAGGAATGCACGATTCTAGAATTCTAGAACCTCAGGTTTATCAAGAATGTCAAATCGTTAATTCATGTACTGTATGTTCAGTTTACAAGTTTTCTGCATTGCAGAAGCTGAAATGTAACCTAACGACACAAAACTACTCTGATTGGCTGAGCGCTGAGAAACTTTTTACTAACTAAGCTCCCCCAAAGATACCACATTTACAAATGGGAGAGGTTCTGGACTGTGCCTGCTCAGAGCAAACTCTCATGGCATACCAGGCTGAATGTCTGGAGGAACCAGCTGGTCTCCTGTAGTTGGCTGTATTTGCACTGGCCTTAAGAAGACCCTGAAGGAAATTGCCTGGCAATGATTACCATTATTAAATATATTCATATATTTAAAAAAATAAAACAAATATAATGGTTATGATTAAATGGCATCAAGAATATATTCCTCATTCTCCACAAGAGTAAAAGATTTTATTTTGTTGCAAATTTTTTATTAATTTTTTTTACATTTTAACGGCAAATACAAAAAAAAAAGGACCAATGGTGAAAATTACAGATTTTGTTTTTGAAACGAATAATATATTCCTCAACGTGAAAAAAATATATTCCTCAACATTAAAATTATTTAACATGAAAAAAAGAATATATTCCTCATTAGGCTGGGAATTGATCTGCACTTAAGAGTGAAAGATTTTTCATTTTGATGCAAATTTTTAGTTTATTTTTTAACAGCAAAATGAAAAAAAGGAACAATATGAAAAACAAAAGCAATTCACCACTCATCTGTGGCTAAGTTAATCTTTCTGTGCTGTCAAAAGGACCGTATGCATAAATATTTCTTTGAAAAATTCCAATTAATTGTTTCTCCCACCTCCACACTTGGCATTCAGCCTGTTCTTCCATCTTTTGCCTCTTTGTGGTGTTAAAAACATATGGCATATGCAACCTCAGTGCAAGGTGATGCAAGGTCAACATGCCAAATAAACGCACACACACACATGCACGCAACGAGTATACATCATTACACTACACCGCTTCAACGTTTCAGTGTGTTAAAATATAAAAAATCAGGCTGGTGAGCTCCCACTGATGTCAAAAGGTTAAATACCACCCGACTGAACACAGATTTCTCCATGTAGACTTCAGAAATGCCTCTTTCCTGACTGCCTCTTCAATAGACGAGGCACGCTCCTTAAGATGAACTGTTAAATTGCATTAATTATGGTACTACAGCATGTTGTCAGCAGGTGTTTTTTGGTACAAACTGAAAGGGCTTCCAGAAGACAACTGTCAACGGGGAAGCGTGGGAGGGGTGATATCAAGACTATTTTCGGAGCAAATGAATTAGACGTAATCTGTGCCCACATCTCATCCAAAGCGTTCATTATCTCTGTCGAGCCTTTGAGACAATCTGGGTAATCTGCCATTAACCGCTATGGTCTAACGCGTGTGCAGACAGCGCACAGACACTGATTGTAGGGTTTTAAGTTAAATCCTTTTCGTCGTGCTGAGGTGATGTCAGAGGAATGGAACTCACATTTCGAGCAAGGTTGCGCCATTCACTGAAGAGGTCTCTAAGTCCATAACCCCCCCCTTAATAAGTAGTTAAATGCAAAAGGTTTTGAAGTTTCGGGCAAATATTGAACACTAGTGTTTGGAGACCTGACGCTAGGGCCACCTACGCATTCCATTTGTGTACGCTTTGTTACACTCTGCCCCTTTATTTTGGCGTGTAAAATGCAGCAGATGTGGTGGGCGGCTTTAATTGAGAGAAGGACTAGGTGAAGAGGGTTTTGAATAGGGCGAAAAAATCGCCGTCGTTCTTTTGAAAAAGAGCGTGTTTAGGTTGTTTAGCGGGGATAAACGGCGCGTGGTAGAGTACACTCCACGGCGGTGCTGTCATCTGGATGCATTCGCCTTTAACCTATCAGCTTTTCAACGGGTTTGTCTCTTTCGTTTCGTTCTGAATGTTGGCTCCACTCTCATGGCTTCTGCCATTCCCCTACACCTATCTGCTATGCCTGAGTGCATTCATTTTCTTTTACCAAATAACCAATAGCCTAAACATTAACTGCAACCCAAGCACGACATTAACTGCAACCACCTGGATGCCTGACACCGAGACTGGCCCCTCTGTGGAAATGAACATACTTTACAAAACACTAAGAACTCACCATGTAAAACTGCACTTATTCCCAGTACGAAGTAAGATGCCAGCGCAGGATAATTAGATGCCATTATATGATGCATTAATGCTAAGGACATATCTATGATTGGATTGGATTACTATCAGGCATTTTTTCCTGCTAGGGGAGAAGGAAAGGGATTAAGCACCTTGGACCGAGCTGTGCACCGTGAGCGGCATGAGGCTCTGTGAAGTTTGACATTCTCTGCAGCAGAGCCGTCAGCCTAAATCTATCCAGCCTGGGGGTGCTGACCTGGGTTCACGCTAGCGCCGTTGTCAGTGCAAACACTTTTTACAATAATCAGGCTAGCCACTCTTTCATTTATTAATTAATTAATTTATTATATTTATTTATTTTTAACCAACATGAGGGTGGTAACACGTTCATTGAAATGCGTAAATCTTATTATCTCTTAACCTTAACCTGGCGGTGGTGACACCATAGCAAGGTAGGGATCGAACGTTCATCAGAGTGTAAGGGTTATATACGTGTGGAAAACATGCTTTTGCACATATGCACGCACACACACACACACACACACACACACACATTCACCACACACACACACATTCACCACACACACACACACACACACACACACACATTCACCACACACACATTCACCACACACATTCACCACACACACACACACACACACACACACACACACACACACACACATTCACCACACACACACACACACACATTCACCACACACACACACACACACACATTCACCACACACACACACACACAGACCAGAAGCCTGGTGATCTTTTTTGGGGGTGATTCAGCACAGCTCTGCAGAACTGCCAGATCTGACGTCTGACATTTCTCAAGGGCGTGAACGCAAGGGGAACGGGGGGGCTCTGAATTGGCACAACGTATACAAAATGCAGCCTCCACGCTACCTACAACAAAAGAAACTTCAAAAGCCTTATTGCCTGAGAACATCCTGTCTTAGCACACGCGGAATACGGGGGACAAATTAAAAAATGTGGCTCGATAAACAGGCAGTCTCAGAGTCAGTCAGCGCTTATGGAGATGTGCTCCTGTACCTGACCTGACGAGCTCAACTGATCTGAATCCTGTCCTGAGATTAGCGCCGGCAGAACATTTTAAAGGCATTTGATAACAGGGCATCACTGCTTGTCATAGTGCACACATTAAAAAAACTAATAATAATCAGTGATAGAATAGCTGGGAGTCTGCCTCTCATAAGCACAATGTATAGCAGTATATTTTATCATAGAAGACATGGATAAAGGTGAAAATAATTTAGCTTTGCAAATAAACTGCAAACCCTTGCATTTTGTAATTAAAAAGTTTTTATGGTTTAGTGAACAACTAAGAAACACAATAAATATGTAATTATGTAAATTATGTTTAAAAAAAACTAAAAAAACTTAAGATGCCACTTGAAGGCCCATATGCATTTAAAAAAATGTATGCAAAAAATTACCATTCTAAACAATGTTTTATGATTTATGGTTAGGCATGGTTATATAGTGAATACATAACCCATTTTACAGCTGGAACATTACCATTAAATATGAAATATTTGCCTGACTAGTGAGATCAGATATGTATGAAAAATGTGCAAAGTTGCTATCATAGATGTACCAGAGAATGAACAGCACGGGGACAATGGTTCATTAAAACTTTGTCAGCACATTAAACGATTGATCTGTCTTTTTAATTAGAGAAGATTATATTGGAAAAAGAAAGCAATGACTACTTGGAAATATTTATTTAAATAAATGCAAGATTCTAGCTTGAAACAATCCTTCTGCTCAAGCACATTCAGGTTTCTCACTGCTGCACGTGTGTGTGCTACATTTTTGTCTTTCGCTCAATATTTTATGCATTATCTCAATCATCCCAGACTCTAAATAGCTATTTGTTTTCAATGAGAAAATGGTTCATGCAAGTCATTGGATTTCATTCTTGTCGTCGTTGGCTTAGATTATTATGCACATCCTGATAAAAACATACTCACTCCCACATACTGAGATCCCTGATGTTATTTTGTCTCTTGTGAACAGTTATTTCAGTCAAAGAGACCCTCTCTGTTTTTGTGTCATTCTGTTTCAGCTCTAAGGTGTCATTACCTGTCCTGCTGCTGTCAAATTGCCAAATACAACTCAGCACATTCGTTTTATATACCAAACCCAATTCCAAAAAGGTTGGGACAGTATGTAAAATGCACATAAAAGCAGTGATTTGTAAAACATTTTTTACAATAGCTGTAAGTCATCAAGGGTCTGAGGTATCAAACGAGCCTCAAACCATCACTCTGCTGCCAGATATGCAGTAGATATGGATGGATCACTTTAAGGGTTGTTTCTCCTGACTCATTTTCCTATTGAACTCTATGGAAAAATAAGTCAGGAGAAACAACCCTTCAAGTGATCCATCCATATCTACTGCATATCTGGCAGCAGAGTGATGGTTTGAGGCTCGTTTGATACCTAAAACCCTTGATGACTGACAGCTATTTAGCCAACCATGGGTTCCATACTATTCCTGTGTAATTTACAGCTTAATCTAGTCCCACCCCCCAATTCCCATAGAGATCCATTCAAATGCAGAGAGGTTATATTATTGAGTCCCTGAAAATTAGACTTAGTCTTTTGATATCCGTTTATACCCAGTCATGATAGCATCACCTGTTTACCTGTGGAATGTTTGACAGGTGTTTTTTGAACTTCCCAGTCTTTTTTTTTTGTCCCCTTTTTTTTGGAATGTGTTGCAAGCATCAAATTCGGAATTAGCGTACATTTATAAAAATCAATAAAGTTGATAAGGTAAAACATCAAATATCTTTTCTGTGTACCGTTTTCCATTAAATATATGTAAAATAATTAGCAAATCACTGCTTTCTGCTTTTATGTGCATTTTACATACTGTCCCAACTTCTTTGGAATTGGGGTTTGTAGTTATGTATTCATTTGTATTTAGCGATTAATATATAGGCAGAAAATCTTGGTGAGGTACTCTTAAGTGTATTTATCCCATCTAACGGATGTTAAAGGAACAGCCACAATGATCTTGTGTTTTGAGCAGCATATAGCGTATCTTAGTGTTATTAGCTTATTGTATTAAAAACACTTAAGCATTTACTACTTTTGTAAACAACTTGTATGCAAAAAAAAAATGCTTTGAAAAGCACTAATGTACTAAATCCCATTGTATAGGGCAGTGATTTTCAACCACTGTGCCGCGGCACACTAGTGTGCCGTGAGAGATCGTCAGGTGTGCTGTGGGAAATGATCCAACTTCACTTAATTAGTAACACTTTTGGTTGGTGGTGTGACTCAGGATTTTTTTTAATGTAAAAAATGTGCCATGGCTCAAAAAAGGTTGAAAAACACTGGTATAGGGTGTAATTATAAGTACAAATGCTTTGAAAAGCACTAATGTACTAAATCCCATTGTATAGGGTGTAATTATAAGTACAAATGCTTTGAAAAGCACTAATGTACTAAATCCCATTGTATAGGGTGTAATTATAAGTACAAATGCTTTGAAAAGCACTAATGTACTAAATCCCATTGTATAGGGTGTAATTATAAATAAAAATGCTTTGAAAAGCACTAATGTACTAAATCCCATTGTATAGGGTGTAATTATAAGTACAAATGCTTTGAAAAGCACTAATGTACTAAATCCCATTGTATAGGGTGTAATTATAAGTACAAATGCTTTGACTAACTCTGGCCGCTGCTTTCTAAATGGGAAGCCATACAACATAATAACTCCATGCCATTGGCTGTGGTAACAGCCAAGTCTGGACCAGACAGCCAATCAAGAAAAAAATGGCCAATTAGACAATGTGAGGCATGGAGGTGTCAGACAGCCAATCGGGGGGAAAAAACACCCACTGACCTCAATTCCCAGTCTGACCGTGTCCCGATATTGCAAAATACAATAAGACCCATTTACACTGTGGAATTAAAATTGGGATTTGTGTAAAAGGAAAATGATTCAACATTTTCAGCCTGTTTCCTTTTCTCTATATTATTTCTAATCATTCCAAAGCAAACATAATAGGCCTATGTGGTCCTGACAATTGGACTTTGCATGCAGATGAAGGGAGTGGAATGTTTCACCGCAGGCCAGTAATGAGGTTTTAACACATTTAAAAGTCAGCACAAATCAAACACAAAAAAAAACATCTAATTTCTCTCCCCTTCATTGAAGGAAATTAACCTGTTTTTCTTTCACATAAACTCAAAACTCACTTATACATAAAGTATGGATGATATAATTAAATAAGGACAGAATATGTTGAGGAATTGTGGAGATGTATGACATTATGCTTATTAATGAGCTTGCATGTAATAGTTTAATGATTAGCTTGAAGGCCTGTTTGTTGATATGGCCTAGATGAGCCCAATCCTCCTGTTTGGCATAACAAGCTCCCTCGGACCACAGCGCGCCAAGTGTAATGCAGCCGCACAGGAACATAACGGTGTTAAATTGAGGCAATGTTATGAATTTGTTTTTTTCTTTGAAGCCACTAGAGATGCCCACAGATCTCCCACAGCTTGTGTTTACGTGCTATCCAGCACCGGGCTCCGGCAATCATCCCCTTACGCTTGCCAGGAAACGCAACACACTATGCCGGCACGGCAAATCCGGCTGCTATTCTTTATATTTTTTTTTTTACGAGGATAAATATGTGTTTATGAAACTGTGCTTGTTGCCTTCTGCAAAACGCCGAACTGCCAAGTGCTGGAACGCTCAGATGGTGTTGTCGCGGTGCCCGTTGCTACGCCAACACCTCAGGCATCTGACAACTTATTTCAATAATGCAAGACATGATGCATCTGCCGTTCATATCCAAAGGCACTTTGTGGTGGAGGACGTGGGTGAGGGCGGGCTGGGATTTTGTGGGTGTGTCACTCTTTCAGGGGTGGAAGCTGCTAATTCAGCCATTTCAAACACAGTGTTAATTTGCCAAGTATCCTTAAGTTATCGCTGTGTTGGCTGCCCCCAACTCTATGCCTGCTGCTCACAGCTCCCTGTGGCTCTCTGATCAGCACGAACTCTCTACTGTAGTCACTGGCTCTAAGGTGAGACATTGGAGGTGTGTGTGTGCTCATCAATAAAATAGACATGATACAAATATAAACATAATTAGCATGTTGTACAATATTACATATTTGAATAATTCTGCATTTATATACAATCTGGCTTAAGCTGAAAAAGCACCATCTGTGCATGAAGAAATGTGAGATGGGAGATCAGGCAGTTCGGGACTACACTTATCAAGTCTATTTTTTCCCATGCAGCGTGCAGACCAACATTATACGTACATGCCTACACCACAGGCTATATTAGGGACTTCCAGAATGAAAGTGGGGCGCTTGCTAAACTGTGAATTCCCTCTTCGTAATTTTACAAGTGATCTGCAGGTGCACCCCAAATGGATGGGAGGAAATCTGGCAGTGTGTGGGGCCTACCTGTAGCCTGTAGGAAAAATAATTGCAAATAAAATGTAAACCCTTACATTATGTACTTAAAAAAGTTTAAAGGTTTAGTGAACAACTAACAAACACAATTAAAAAGTATATATTTTTTATGTTAAAAAAATATTTTCTCCAATCCTCCAGCCTCCTGGACGCGCTCCTTCTGGGCACCTGAATGGAAGACTGCCGGGTTTGCTTCAGACACTGAGATAATACCCGGGAATGATGCGCGAATACCGCCGCCCCTGTGGAACCAACTAACGGAGAATTGCTCTGTGCTTAACCTCCATGAGATAGTTATGTGATAGATTTGCCTCTCCAAATCCTCGCTCCACTTTATCTCATCCTCAGAGTACCAGAGTGAATATGCATGAGAGGGGCATCTGCTCAAACTCATAGAGCCAAGAGTAAGAAACCAGCCTACACACTCATACACACACACGCACGCTAGCAAGCGTGCACGCAAGCACCCGTAGCCGCGCATACATCCACACGCACGCACGCACATGCACGCACACACCCACATGCGCACACACACATGCACGCACACACACACACACACACACACACACGCACACCTTCACATCACTCCACTTACACAGTACATTTCATATCCAGTGTCCGTGACACTTAATTTATATTTACATAATCTAAGTGAGCCTGTGCGAAGATCACATGCTACAGATCACTGGTACATTATTTCAAAAGTGAGCTGTTAATAATCCACCTAAAGAAATAATAACCTTTGATTTTCACAGACCTAAATCAAACCTACAAACGATTATAAATCTATAACGGAAAAAAGAATCCAGTGGAATAAAAACATGAATATGGCTTCATGCTTTTTGTCAGGCTGGTGAAAAGAACTGGGTCATGTCTGTGATGAGAACATAAGAGGAGGGCATCCTCCTGTTTTCTTCCGACAGACAGGTCTGTCAAACCGCTCCTCTGGGACCAGTGTACAGTAGGGGTAAAGAGTGCAACGATCACATACTGCTTTTTTGTCAGCTTGCAGCCAGACTCCATTAAATAGAAAGTGGAAAATCTGTCTGTCATTGTACCAGGTCAGTTTAAAGGCTGGAGCAAAATGGGGCCATGTCTGACGGAAGATCTTAAGGGAATCCAGGCTGTTGCTTGAAGTCGTGCTAGAAGGCCAGTAGGGGACAATCTTCCCTCTGAACCAACCGAATTCTCCGGCCCTCAGCTGCCAAGAAGACGCAGTGGTAGAGAACAGGCATTTCTGAATCACCTGGTCACTAAAGGTCAGATTGCATTTGTTAATCAAATTTGTTAATTGCTTGTCAGATTGCAGGCGTGTTCATCTCCGTCTTCTGCTAAGATTACATTTCTGGTAATGTCAGAAACCGCATTTCAGAATACTAGCTTACAACAACTTGCATGTGGCCCATAAAAAAGACTAATTAATTGTGACTCACCTTCCTATTTAAATAAAGATACTATACACAAAATATACGCACAAAAGGTCTGTGTGCGCTAATGAAGGAACTATATTAACACATTTTCTCAACCAAAGATTAAAAGCCCCCCCTACCCCCCCCCCATGATGTTCTGAGCCAATTATCAAATTAAATGTCGCTCATCAAGGTACGGCACCACGGCAAATCTTCACTCCGTTCATGGGTTTTAATCAGTGCGCCATTACCGCGCATTTAAAAAGCGCAGTTATCCAAACATTATATATTCCCGCCTTCACTTTTATCTGCTCGCGCTCCTTACGTTGGTTCATGAATAACCCATCATGCTCAGAGACCCCATTGGCTCCCTGCTTGCTCCTTTGCCTTGAATCTCTTGGTAAGCTTGAGCAAAGTGTTTATGGGAGATAAGAGGCAATCAAGGCTTCTGTCCCAATAACACACTTTATCGCCCCGCATTTCCGGCCAGGAGCGCTTTACGAGTGCCGCCGCGGAGGATGAATGGCTAATTAAGAGAAGTTTGTAGACTGTACATCAGTTTAGCAACACTAGGATAATAATGGTTTTCTGAAAGCATGCTGCACCGACTTGCCTGAATGGCGCTGTCTGGGGACCTCAGTCCTGGCTTCCCTGTGCCAGCAAAGCCTCGTCACATGTCAGAGCCTTTTCTTATAAGTGTGTCTCACTCATGTCAAGACTCTTGTATTCTCCTGTGGGAATAAGAAGCATTGCTACTCTGAGTCACCCCCCAAAAAACTAGCCAATAATGTATGGTGCGTTGAGAGTTTAAAGAGATTTGAAAAGTTGAATAGATGCCTGTGTTCACTGCAATAGACTGAACTCTGACCCCATGGGGGTGAAAACCAATGCCTAACCAATGCCACAGAGCTACCATTCTGCTGTGGAGTGGCAACAGGTAAAATATTTTTGCATGTAAAATAAAAACACAAAATGGCAGTGTGCTGAGAGCATAACAACTTATATTATAAGTGCAGTAATTTGCCCCTGAATGTGGAGTTGCGAAAACTTCATTGTTCATTTTGGGTGATTTCATGGGGTGTGAAACAGAAATAGCTCCCCCCAGAGGACAGATTGTGTATGGGAAATGCCATCCTACGGGTATAAATCTACAGGGCTGCGTCCAAATCGGAGCACTATCCGGTGTACTTTTTGCAAGCAGACTGTGTACAGTTTACTGTATACTGTTTAGTATGTGACGTACATTATGCAATCCTCCATACTATTTTCCAACTGAACTGTGGAAGTGTGGTAAGACGTCCCGCCCTTGCGTGGCCAAGCTCACGTGTCATTCTTCTCATTGTTGAAGAAAAACATCATGAAGCTGAGCATCATTTTTAAAGCAAAGTTTCATGTCATATTTATGGGACAAAAATTGTTTACTTCCTCAAACATATGCTCCCAAATATACTCACCCCAGTGTTGACATTTTTTAAGAAAAAAAGCAGTGGCACTTCAAAGATTGGATTTGAATGATTAATTTTAGAATCCGTGTAATTATCTTGTGAATATAGGCTATATTATGCCCTGTCGGCAAAATAAGCAGGAATTACACACAGGCTGGTGAGTTGTCAATAAAATATAATAATTTTTATTCTGTTTTCATTCTTCCTGCTTGCTTGGTTGATTTTATCTATCTTTGTCACATTTCTGGTTGTAACAGACTGCTAAATATACTGCAGCTTGTCACAAAGACTTTTTGCTCTTCATTATATTTTATCATGATCATTGAACCAGCACACATCTCCCTCTAGAAGTAGAGCACTGAGCATTCAGTGTGTGAGCCTGAATCAAATCAAATCAATATTTATTTATATAGCGCATTTCACAACTAGTTTCACAGAAAAAAACCCAGCCTAAACCCCCACAAGAGCAAGCCAGAGGCAACAGTGGCAAGGAAAAACTCCCTAAGGTAACTAGGAAGAAACCTTGGGAGGAACCAGACTCAAGGGGTGGAACCCATTCTCCTCTGGTCGGCTCAGGGTCTAGATCTTAATGACCAGCATGGTCAAAACTGACTGCCAATATCCATGATAGTAGAAATTGCAGCAGCTAGATGACAGGTTGAGTAACTGAAACATGCTTAGATGCCACATCAGTTCATCATATTTTCTGTGGATAATCCAGTTGCGGCCATCTGAGTTCATGCGCATTTCCAGGCTGTTCTCATTCCCAAGGCGTCATAAAGTGACGCTTGAGCAGCAGCCTACGGCGTCATCCTTTGGACGCAGAAGGAGGCCTTTTGTGTCAGCATGTTGACGCACTCAGTCGCAAATTTACGAATCCGTTGAGTTTGTGATTCCCGTACCCCACCCCAAACCCCTAAACATAACCTCACAGGAGTTCACGTAACTCAGGCTCATGCCCGAACTGTTAAGATAGTGGGCGAGCCCGACCACAGGAGTTCACGTAACTCGGGCTCATGCCCGAACTGTAGTTATAATAACATAATTTATCCGTATATTTTAAGTTAGCTAACATTAGCCATAACGTTACTTACCGAAGGTGGTGGGTGTAATGAAAAAAGCGCGTTCCAGGAAAGAAAAAAAAACATAATATTGAAGTGCCACAACCAAAGAAAAGTTATGTGGCCACAACTGTCAATATACGACGCAAAAGGCTACCTTTGGCGTCAGAGGAGCGACACTTGGGCAGAAGCGTCGCTATGTGACCAGTACGGGTGATACCACGTTGCCATTTCGTGATGCAACATTGAGGCCTAGATGCATCACCTCTTCTCTCCTGTTCTGCATATTATTAAATTTCTTTGCTTTGACTTTTTATTTTTTGACCAGCTTCAGGCTATAATCTGCCCAACCGCTACATCTGCTTGCTCTGATAGGCTCCCTATTACCTGTATATTGCCATTTAGCTTATCTTTAACTATTGGCCGGGCCAGCCAGCAGAGGATGGGCTCCTCTTGTATATCCAGGTTCCTCCTGAGCTGTCTTTCCACCAGGAAAGTTATTTTTTATTTTTTTACCTCACTTGCTGATTTTTTGGCGGTTCAGGTTCAGTCCCACCAAATTTTTCCTGTTTCTGCAACCCTTCTTTGTGACAGTCTCTCTGTGAAAATCAGCATGCAAATTAAATTTAATTGAACCGAACTGAATATGGAACGCCAGTACTCAAGCATTGCAGCTGTTTACACTTTAACACACACACACACACACACACACACACACACACACACACACACACACACACACACACACACAGGGAAATGGCACCACTCAGACCTGCACATGCATTCATCACTCACTGCCTCGTGCAGGGCTATAAAGCATACTTCACTTCGGTCAGTACTGTCACACCCGTCACTGATCCTGAGAAGATGAAAAACACACATCAAACCAACACGCACCCGTCCCCCTGCACCAAAAAAATAACAAAAAACCATTGTAAAAGCCCCCAAATAACTCAGAGGCCCGAGGGCAGAGGCTCCGACTGTGGAACATTCCAGAGCAGTGAAGTGTGAGATGACACAATTATTGTCGGGTTGAGATCCAAACCACCAAGATTTGGGCCGAGCCAATCATGCGTGTGCAGCTGGGCTTTAACGCGTAATCACAAGCCTGTGACACGGCCCCCCCCCCCCCCACTCCCCCCTTGCTGCATGCTTATATAGCACAGAGGAATGGTGTGTTAAAAGCACATCGCAAAACTTTAGGAGATACTGAGTGACATGAGCGATGACTTCGTAAGCGAATCATAAATCAACTCAAGGTTAATTTCTGAAACATAAACTTATCCACTTAGGACCGTTTATAATCACGTTTTAGGTCGTGCGACACATAACCTGTCCTGCTCTGCCATGTTTGTCGAACCTGATGCCCAAACTGTTAGTTGTGCCGCTACCAAGTTATAGATGGCATTAAGATCTGTGATTGCTCCTTTGAAATTTAGTCCATTGCATCAACCAAATTAAGTGGTTAGGCCTTGAAAAAATTACCTCTTTTCATATTGAACAAAAAACAATAAAAAGATTTCTTGCAAAACCGCCCAATAGTTGTTCTAATCCCCCCACCCCTATTATGTTACAAATCAGCCGTCTGACAACTTTTTGGGTGAATATTACTGCAGCACTACAATGTGTTTCACTACAGCAGAAAACGAGCAATACCAGGCCTAATGTAACACGCTCTTTCCCACTGGCTACAGTTTATTGTCAATTTAAATTAAAACAATAAATACAGTACACGGATAATTATGAATTTAGAATATTTCATATTATGTAGTTTGTGGAGATTTGCAGGCATGGTGAAAATACATTCATCTTGCCAAAGACTGTACATAATGCTGAATAAAACAATACATACAAATTAATAATTCAAATCATGTGAGTGACTGAAGAAAAAATAATGAGCGACAGAATTAAAGCATGCAATAAAAATAAATTCAGTATTATGAAATGGAATAATTAATATGACATTGTCTTTTTAGATCATCAGTTCTTAAGTGATTAAGATGTGATGTGCTTGCCGTCCCAGTGGGCTCTTTCAACCTCTCTCTCCCTCTCTCTCTTTTTCTCTCTAAATTAAATTAAAATTTTTATTGGCATGATTTTGAAATGCATATAAAACGTGTACTAGTAGTAATAACAACAGCAATACTACTACTTACAATAATAAGTATTATACTGAATCTCTCTCTCTCCCTCTCTCTGTGGTGGTATTGTGGGTCCAGCTTTGTCTGCCATAAGGAGCACCAGCTGGGTAAGAGAGTTACTACAAGAGACACAGCGGGTGAGAAAACCTGACTGATGATTTAAACACGGCTCCTGCGCGTCACATTCCCTTCGCTGCCTTCACATAATCCTTCCGCAGACGGATGTGAGCTTGCACAGCTCCTCGTTACGCTCCTGTCCGCCTGCTCCGGGAACGGAAGGGCAAGATGGGTCAGCGATTTTCACAACTCGCCACAAATCAAAGGGAGGAATCCAGACCTCTTGTCCTTAAATTTCCTCCATCAAAACCTGTAGGTAGTAAATGAGTGGTAGATGGAGGTCTGGGGGAGTGGCGTGCGTGCGTGCGTGCGTGCGTGCGTTCAGTTTTTGTGAACAACATCCTAAAGCAGGAGGTTTTAACCCTTTCTGTTCCAGGGATCCCCACCCAGGCTCAAAGGCATCCAGGGACCCCCCCCATCATAAGTTAAAAACAGGTTTCATATTTAGAAATATTTCCCAAATATAGTATATAGTCACTGCATATCAAGTCTGGCCAGGGGCCCCCTACAGTACCTTCAAGGACCCCCAGTGGTCTGTGGACCGCCTGTTGTAAAACTCAGGTCCTAAAGCAACAGAACCACCAGACAGCATATTCCTTATGCAGGCCGTGAACTATCTTCATAAACCATCATCATCATCAGTCGGTCCAATGGTCAGGTTGTGTTTAAGGGCTTAAAATCTGTTCCATCAGATGTTATTTTATGTCACTGGAGCTGTGTGAGGGTGAATGGCCTCTGCAGCATGCATTATCCCCGCTCTGTCACAAAGTCAGCGCACGGTAGAGGGCAACGTATGCAAAGCCAGGTCTTGCCACACTGCTTTTATCCCTGCTTTTATTATGCTTTAATCACTAAAGCTTACATCAGCGCTACTCAACTCCAGGTCCCGCAGGCCACAGTGTTTGCAGGTGTTTGCTCCAACCGTACATTACACCACCTGATTTAACAAATAATTTTACCTCCTTGGTTCAGGAAGTAAGCTCGATGGTGAAACCAGGCGGTGTAGTGCATTGTTAGAGCAACTATCTGCAGACACTGCAGCCCGCAGGACCAAGAGCTAGTCCAGGCTTACATCATGGCCAATCATGTGTTACGCACTGGCATTCTTCAAGCAGGCTCGGGATTCAACGGTGACCAATGCAGCCTCTCTGATATAATCGCACTGCCGTGGATTCATGATGGACGAGGTCTTTTGAAAGCACGGTGCACCCTAGCCCTGAACTAAAGGTGGTGGAGTTTGTCCTTACGAAAGCCTTTTAAGCATAAAAAGTTTTGAAGGCTTGGTTCCGTATTAGGAAATCCAGTCATTTTCCTGAATGGACTGCTTTAGACTTCACATGTATCACTCTTGAAGTGTCTTTTTTCTGTGTGTCTAAATGTGCTATTCTTCTCTTGCTATTCTCCTCTGAAGAGTGAAGGGACTGGGAATAATATTCTTGTTTTTTTTCTTCCCACAATGGCTCAAAGGGGTTTCTGATTCCGGCAGTAAAGCCATACAAAGTAAAGCCTGATTGATTGGTTCAGTGTGACAAACTTTAAAGCTTCCCATCTATGAACTTTTGCCTCCATTTTGTGTCCTGCCAGCACAACGTGGCACAGTGCTGAAGTGATGGGACTTGCCCGATGACACTCTGAGGAAAAGCTGCCGCACCCTCACGCAAGGGCAATTCATCTGAAATGCTTCACTAAATATCCAGCAATATAAATATATGTTTCATATCTTATTCAACAATGTTTATCCTTCAGTTTTGTCAGATCTGCAGAAGTCTGTGACAGAAATATTGTGATACTGTGTATGAAATGAAAACACAAATACATCATTGCTATTAAGTTAAATAAACTCAAGTTTAAGGTGAAAGCGTGCAGAAACCGATCCATATCAATAAATCAATCGATCAATGAAATGTTCTTTATATAGGATTTGTCACAGTTTGCCCTGGCCTAAACCCCTGCAGAGCAATCCAGAGACGACAGTGGCAAGAGAAAACTCCCTGGAAGACATGTAGGCAGAAACCTTGGAAGGAAACCGACTCAGTAGGGAGAGCCCATCCTCCTCCGCAAAGTCCGCAAAGACACAATTGCTGATGTCATTACGGAGACTAGATTGGAACCAAACGCACTAACAGGGCCACCGAGGTACCCAGGCTCTATCAGTATTTAATCTCAAGTTTGTGATCAATTTAAAACTCACGATTAACCCTTGTATTCTGGTTGGCACACTGAGAATAGCGCTTTCTGCCTTTTTACGCCGCAGCTCGGTGAAGCCGAAAATCCCGCTTTAATGTGCACCGAGACTTTGCGGCTGGAAGTAAATTAGGCAGTTTTATCAGACACTGTGAGTAATGAAAATATATTTCAAGAACTGGGACTCTTATTAATAAAACTGAGCGTGTGGGGGAGGGGGAGGAGGAGGAGAGGGAGGAGAGAGAATGAGTGTGAGAGACTAAGAGAGTTAGCTCGGGGAGGTGGGGGCTTTTTGTATCTTTTAATACAGATTTGATTCCTGCAGATCATCACATTTGCATGGCCCCACTGCAAATAGAGCCTTATGCAGGGAGAGAACAATGGAATTTAAAAAAACAGGAAACCAACCACTGCCGTTGTTTACGGCTGCATTAAAAAGTAATCAAACCTTAAATGAGTCATTTCTCCGACTTTAACTCTGGCTGCGGAACTAAGGGTTTAATTTGCTGGGTGACGGGTTTCCCTCGAGGGTCTCCTCTGCTCACGCGGTTTCATTAAATCCCACATCCACCGAGAAACTGCGCGAGTCTTGTGTGCACAGTGCGTTTACAATGTCTACCTCACATCCCACATCCACCGAGAAACTGCGCGAGTCTTGTGTGCACAGTGCATTTACAATGTCTACCTCACATCCCACATCCACCGAGAAACTGCGCGAGTCTTGTGTGCACAGTGCATTTGCAATGTCTACCTCACATCCCACATCCACCGAGAAACTGCGCGAGTCTTGTGTGCACAGTGCATTTACAATGTCTACCTCACATCCCACATCCACCGAGAAACTGTGCGAGTCTTGTGTGCACAGTGCATTTACAATGTCTACCTCACATCCCACATCCACCGAGAAACTGCGCGAGTCTTGTGTGCACAGTGCATTTACAATGTCTACCTCACATCCCACATCCACCGAGAAACTGCGCGAGTCTTGTGTGCACCGTGCATTTACAATGTCTACCTCACATCCCACATCCACCGAGAAACTGCGCGAGTCTTGTGTGCACAGTGCATTTACAATGTCTACCTCACATCCCACATCCACCGAGAAACTGCGCGAGTCTTGTGTGCACAGTGCATTTACAATGTCTACCTCACATCCCACATCCACCGAGAAACTGCGCGAGTCTTGTGTGCACAGTGCATTTACAATGTCTACCTCACATCCCACATCCACCGAGAAACTGCGCGAGTCTTGTGTGCACAGTGCATTTACAATGTCTACCTCACATCCCACATCCACCGAGAAACTGCGCGAGTCTTGTGTGCACAGTGCATTTACAATGTCTACCTCACATCCCACATCCACCGAGAAACTGCGCGAGTCTTGTGTGCACAGTGCATTTACAATGTCTACCTCACATCCCACATCCACCGAGAAACTGCGCGAGTCTTGTGTGCACAGTGCATTTACAATGTCTACCTCACATCCCACATCCACCGAGAAACTGCGCGAGTCTTGTGTGCACAGTGCATTTACAATGTCTACCTCACATCCCACATCCACCGAGAAACTGCGCGAGTCTTGTGTGCACAGTGCATTTACAATGTCTACCTCACATCCCACATCCACCGAGAAACTGCGCGAGTCTTGTGTGCACAGTGCATTTACAATGTCTACCTCACATCCCACATCCACCGAGAAACTGCGCGAGTCTTGTGTGCACAGTGCATTTACAATGTCTACCTCACATCCCACATCCACCGAGAAACTGCGCGAGTCTTGTGTGCACAGTGCATTTACAATGTCTACCTCACATCCCACATCCACCGAGAAACTGCGCGAGTCTTGTGTGCACAGTGCATTTACAATGTCTACCTCACATCCCACATCCACCGAGAAACTGCGCGAGTCTTGTGTGCACAGTGCATTTACAATGTCTACCTCACATCCCACATCCACCGAGAAACTGCGCGAGTCTTGTGTGCACAGTGCATTTACAATGTCTACCTCACATCCCACATCCACCGAGAAACTGCGCGAGTCTTGTGTGCACAGTGCATTTACAATGTCTACCTCACATCCCACATCCACCGAGAAACTGTGCGAGTCTTGTGTGCACAGTGCATTTACAATGTCTACCTCACATCCCACATCAACCGAGAAACTGCGCGAGTCTTGTGTGCACAGTGCATTTGCAATGTCTACCTCACATCCCACATCCACCGAGAAACTGCGCGAGTCTTGTGTGCACAGTGCATTTACAATGTCTACCTCACATCCCACATCCACCGAGAAACTGCGCGAGTCTTGTGTGCACAGTGCATTTACAATGTCTACCTCACATCCCACATCCACCGAGAAACTGTGCGAGTCTTGTGTGCACAGTGCATTTACAATGTCTACCTCACATCCCACATCCACCGAGAAACTGCGCGAGTCTTGTGTGCACAGTGCATTTACAATGTCTACCTCACATCCCACATCCACCGAGAAACTGCACGAGTCTTGTGTGCACAGTGCATTTACAATGTCTACCTCACATCCCACATCCACCGAGAAACTGCGCGAGTCTTGTGTGCACAGTGCATTTACAATGTCTACCTCACATCCCACATCCACCGAGAAACTGCGCGAGTCTTGTGTGCACAGTGCATTTACAATGTCTACCTCACATCCCACATCCACCGAGAAACTGTGCGAGTCTTGTGTGCACAGTGCATTTACAATGTCTACCTCACATCCCACATCCACCGAGAAACTGCGCGAGTCTTGTGTGCACAGTGCATTTACAATGTCTACCTCACATCCCACATCCACCGAGAAACTGCGCGAGTCTTGTGTGCACAGTGCATTTACAATGTCTACCTCACATCCCACATCCACCGAGAAACTGCGCGAGTCTTGTGTGCACAGTGCATTTACAATGTCTACCTCACATCCCACATCCACCGAGAAACTGCGCGAGTCTTGTGTGCACAGTGCATTTACAATGTCTACCTCACATCCCACATCCACCGAGAAACTGCGCGAGTCTTGTGTGCACAGTGCATTTACAATGTCTACCTCACATCCCACATCCACCGAGAAACTGCGCGAGTCTTGTGTGCACAGTGCATTTACAATGTCTACCTCACATCCCACATCCACCGAGAAACTGCGCGAGTCTTGTGTGCACAGTGCATTTACAATGTCTACCTCACATCCCACATCCACCGAGAAACTGCGCGAGTCTTGTGTGCACAGTGCATTTACAATGTCTACCTCACATCCCACATCCACCGAGAAACTGTGCGAGTCTTGTGTGCACAGTGCATTTACAATGTCTATATATATATATATATATATATATATATATATATAGTCGGTGACAAAGGAAAGGAAAAACCCCTCCAGTGAGGGGGTCCGGTGGCTTGGGTTATGGTTATGCTGTGGGGGAGGGACATTTTTTCCTGGCATGGTTTGGTTCCACTTGTCCCCTTAGAGGGAAGGGTCACAGTATTTATTCAAAGTTATTCTGAGTGATCACCTTCCAGGATGACAATGCCCGCATCCACAGAGCACGAGAAGTCACTAAATAGTTTGATGAGAAAATTAAATTAATCATATGCTATGGTAAATGGTAAATGGACTTTACAAAGCGCTTTACAATGGCTCTCTCACCACACTCACACACACACACACACACACACACACACGCAGCCACCATGCAAGGCACTAGCCCTCTCATTGAGCAATTTGGGGGGTTTTTGGGTCCCAAGGACACACTTCAACATGAGGGAACAGAGAGGAGGGAGGAGCCGGGGATCGAACCGCGAGACGACGATCAGCCTACGACCTTCACAGTCACCAGACCTCAACCCAATTGAACACCTATGGGAGATTTTGGGGCAACGTGTTAGACAGCGCTCTCCACCATCATCATCAAAACACCAAATGAGGGAATAACTTTTGGAAGAATGGTGTTCCATCCCTCCAGTAGAGTTCCAGAGACTAGAATCTATGCTAGACTAGAGGTAGAATCAATGCAAAGGTGCATTGAAGCTGTTCTGGTGGCTCGTGGCGGCTCCCTCACCTTACTAAGACACTTTATGTAGGGTTTTCCTTTGTCACCCGTCTATATATACAGTGCCCTCCTATTATTACCCCACCCCGGTAAAGTAAAAAAAAAAAAAAAAAAAAAAAAAATTTGTGGTGATTGGCTTAATCTCACATGAAAAAAAATAAAAAAAATCCAAAAATTAATTTTTAAAAATTTTTATGAGAAAACAAAATCCCTCATCAAGAACTAATCATTTTTAACAAAACCACGTGTGCCACAATTATTGGCACCCCTGCATTTATATATAGAATAAAGTAATCATTTTTAATATTTGGTTGCATATCCTTTGCATGCCATGACTTTATGATGTCTGTGACCCAACAACATCAAAAGACTCTTGATATCTTATTTTCTGGTACTCTTACAAGCGATACTATAACATCTCTGCATTTGAATGGATCTCTATGGGAATTGGGGGGTGGAAATAGATTTAGCTGTAAATTTAGCTTGAACCGTATGGAATACATGGTTGGTAAAATGGCTGTAAGTCATCAAGGGTCTGAGGTATCAAACAAGCCTCAAACCATCACTTTGCTGCCAGATATGCAGTAGATATGGATGGATCACTTTAAGGGTTGTTTCTCCTGACAAATCTTCCTATTGAACTCTATGGAAAAATAAGTCTGGAGAAGAAACCCCTGGCATGGCATGCAAAGGATATGCGACCAAATAGTAAAAATGATTACTTTATTATATATATAAATGCAGGGGTGCCAATAATTGTGGCACACATAGTTTTGTTAAAAATAATGATTTCTTGATGAGGGATTTTTTTTCTCATAGTACATTTACTTCAATTAAAGGTTGGAGTTTTCCTAATTTTTTCAGTGTGAGATTAAGCTAATTCACCAAACGGTGATTTCTTTATAACTCTTTTTACTCATCTTTACCAGGGGTGCCAATAATAGTGGAGGGCACTGTATATATACTGTATATATGTGGAAGCACTTTCTTGTCATTCCATGAACTTTGACCTAAATAATTTGCGTAGATCCTGATGCATTTCAGTATTTGCAATCAATATCTATATAGTAGGATGCTGGGAAAACAAAATATTGCGCTGACATATAATAGAAAATGTAAATATAATTAAATAATAACATTTCCCAAAAAAACTTGGAGAGTGATTCTGTAGTGTGAGATATAAAGGACCTCTGGAAATTACAAGTATAGTAAACAGCCTGTCGCTGTACAGTTTCCCCTGATAATGCATCTGGGGAAATTATATGCATACTTGATAAGTATTTGAGAATGGTACTGATTCCAGTACTGCTGTATATTACTGGGCCAATAGTTGTTACTTTTTAATGTTATTTTAGATATCTACAGTTTAGGCTAACTGTCAAGACCGTAATCACGTTATTGAAATTGCTAAGAGACGTCCTTATCCAGGGAGAATTACACTGCTTACACGTTTTGTTTGTGTGTTTGTTTGCTTGTATATTCCATTCGCTAAAGCAATTAAGTGTCCTGCTAAAGGAACAATGGTACTTAACTTCTATGTGTTCATAGCCGTTCTATCATCTTTTACATTGTTCAGAAGGTTGAACGTTCAATATCCAATGTATATCCCAGCAAAATAGTATTACATTACATGGCAGTTTTTGTAGACAGAAAATGCTTAATATGTAGATGAATGGGAATACAGTATATTGACGGAAAAGGAAGTCATGGAAGGAAAGGAGGCTGAAGGATCACTAAATATGAAACTTCCAACGATAAACAGTCCTTTTCCTCTTTTCTTTCTTTTACAACTGGTCGATAAAAGCTAAGTCGCTTGAATTTAGAAAACCGCACCAAAACTCCAATTCCCATGCAGCAGTATCTTTCCTCATACCCTAATCAAGTCCCTCCGATTAATGACTGCCCTCATTATCTTATCATCTCCTTGGAGCATGAATCAAAGAAAAAAAGATATTTGTGCTGAACCGCATTTCAATGAAATTAATTTAAATGAATGCAACCTTTGATAAATATACTTCTTAAAATATTATACTTGGAAATCCAGAGATGGAACAGGGGCATATTTAATAAACATGAGTCAAATCCAATCTCAGTGTGTCATGCATGTATAAACCAGCTTCGTTTACAGTAATTTACAAATTCAGGACACATCTCACCAAGACATGCCAAGACACTTGCGGAAACACACACACACACACACACACATGCAAGTCACATACACACACACACACACACACACACACACACACACACACACACACACAAGGTACATACACACAATCAAATATAATATAAACTGGAGGTGCACAAACAAAGTACACACACACACACACACAGAACTATGCCCTGAAACTCCAATCTGTTTTGAACATGAAGATGATAGTGCTGTCTATGATGGGCAGTAATCCTCAAAGAGAAGTCTCTAGGCCATGTCACACCAATCGGGTTGTGTGCAAACAGGTAACTGTCAAACAGGTGCAGCACACCAAGGGCTCTTCCGTATGTGAGCCAGCTTAACCACTGCCAATGAGAAATAAGAGTGATGAATAAATTACCTGCTATTCATCAAGGCAGAATAATAGCATTACTTTGACGGTCTTGAAACGACGACATCTGGTTATTCACGTACCTTGTTACAAATAAAAAGAAAGCACACAAAACCATTTGTGCATGAGACGTCAGATAATTTTCTCCCGCGGTTCCAAAATGACAATAAATGAAGCAGAACAAAGCAAGGCTCTTGTCGCTCTAACCCTAGCAGTGTACATCTATAGGAACATCATCAGAATGTGAGCGCCTCTCATACCGTTTCCTCAGGCACATTTCACATCCAAGCCTTTGATGCAACGCAGGGTTTCAGAGCCCCAGGAAGAGCCAGAATCAATGCTTCTTTTCAGTGCTTCTCCCTGATTTATCACGCGGCAGGCATAGTGGTCCTTCTTGCAAATAAAGGCTTGTACACGGCAAAGCCCTACCGCGCTCATAAATAATGGAGCCGGGCATAAATATGCAAATCTGAGCATTAGCCTAGTTATGCCCTGTACTGTAAGTTACAGTGGCTTATCTATTATGTATGAGCCAATGAGAAAGAAGAAAGAGTCGTAACCAGCCAAGTGTTGAGTCTGACTTTACCGGCGTCAGCCCTAACTGGATTGGGGGGGGGGGGGTTGCACTAACGGGACAATGCTCCAAAATGCAAGCAATGCGATTACGAATGAGGTCTCTGGAGAAAGACTGTGCAAGCTGTGGCTCTAAGTGGCCACACGACACTAAGATCTAGAATAAATGAGTGAATAAATAAGTTAATTACATCCATACAGAGTGACCGGTGCTTCTACCTAACTGGTTTTCCTGACAGAACCCTAAATTTGAACTTGCGGGAGAATCACGGGGGAATCATGGAAGTACCATAACGTACAACGTGCCGGAACTCGAACGTAGCGTTCAAGCAAGTCTGCTGTGAGACTGCAGTCCCAGTGCTAGCCAGACATCCCCATACTGAGCGTGCTCAGACAAGGCCAGACCAGGTCAGGGACCAATCAAAGAACAGCAAAGCACTCCATTTGATTCAAACCAGGATGGTGGCAGGTACATGTAAGATCCCAGCTCATTAAGCTACAATGTCTGATCACCACATTATGTGGGCGGAATATCTCCAAGCAAAGATTTTTTCCCTGTCAGTTGTTGGCTGTTAGAACTGGGTAAACTCATCTAGCATCAGCTATAAGGGGCTGAAATGAGGTCACAGCGACAGTGCCTAAAAAGCCCACATCACATTCTGCGTTCCAAATCTCTTCAGTTATTGTTTACAATACGCACCATCCATTAGGAGAAAGGTCTGGCGATATAGCAAATGCGGAGGAAGAGAATATTAATTAACTCAATGATATTAGGGCTTGATGATTGAATCTGACACACATTAGACTGGAAAAAGCGCCACTTTAATGACGGCTTACCAAACTCCCGAGGGATGAGTGTTTCTCTTCCCGAAAAAACTGAAATTTACATTTTATAAAATGACTTTTTCATTTTATAACACAATCTCGTAAAATATTAATGACTCGCGTTGCATTCATTACCAGTGCTGAGAGGAGGGGGAAAAAACATAATGAAAAATAAAAATGATAGAAATATTCCTCTAATAAAGGAAGAGAACAAAAACAAGCAGGTAAAGAAAGAATAACTTTTATACGAACTATTTAAATTGGGTTGTGCATAAAATAGGATCACTTTAATATTGAAAAACACATATTGGTTGATGAGCCAATGACCTGTCAGCAGGGCATTGACTAACCTATGTACACTGAATCGAATAAAAACCCCACTCATACGCAGTCCAGGTATGCAAAACGATGTTCCAGTGATCTCCTCCACCCCCACAAAACCAAACATGCTGTCAATTTGCTTGCCTGCTGGATTTATTATTTATTTGACTGAAAGCCACCACTCGCCCTTCAAAAATAAAAGAGTAGTGGGTTTGCACTCAGCTCAAAAAAAATGGCATACCATTCATGCCAATCAGTTCAGCATGAAAATCATTTTATATAAATACCCCCCCCCCCCCAATTTTCAAATGTTATCCACTCTTGTGACTGTCCAAGTAGACATGCTACTGTTTTGCTGATCATTTCAAAGGTGTGTCTGTGAGTCCATGTGCTGCCTGCTCATGCAAGCATATGTGTGTGTGTGTGTGTGTACATACATATATGTATATATTAATGCCAGTGTTTGCATATATGTCTTTTCTCATTGTCTGTCTCAATAGGTGTGTACACGTGTGAGTGTGTGTGTGTGCATGTGCGTGTGCACGAGCATGTGGTATAGAGATCACCTCTCTCGCTTTGTGTTGAAACTAACTCTTTCGAATAGGAAAAAAGCAAACAAATTACTGTAATAACAAATAGTTATTCCCTATTTTATATACACATTTTTCCAGATGTGCTTCTTAGTTCAACACAGGACATGTAAAACAAATAAAAAATAAATTAGCAATCCTGCATATGAAGAGAATAGATCGAAGAGCAGTAACGACAGGCAGCATTCTATAGTTTGGGTGTTGACACATTCTCCGCTAAAGAATGAACAACCCTGCCATACAACTTAAAGAAATGGCTTAATTTATTGTAGGCCTAAATGCTGACAGAATCTGTAGCTTACAATGCTCTGGAACGAAGCAGATGTTAAAAGTTTGTAAACTTCCTAGTAAGATTCGTAAACTTATTTCGTAAACTTAACCAACACTACTTAATGTCAGGTAAATAATGTGCCCTGTAGGAGTGTTCTTCATTTTAAGAATACATCTGTTAACATACAGCTCAACGTTGTATTTTGATGCAGGTCAACCTCATAATGTGTTCTCAGTTCAATCGCACAATGTGCAGAACTAACACATCTGCTCAAAGCACTAACTTTAAGATTTAAAGCTAAGATTTTAAAATAGATCAAGGTTTTGCATACAAACAGGAACCCTGCGGCTGATCCACCCGCGCAAAGACATTTTGCACGGCATAAACTCATTCACTGCTCCTGGACCAGTTTAAGGAGCGTACAATGCGTTGCTGTTCCAATGATGTTGCCGAGGGTACTTCTACACAGATTACACATGAGCAACAACTCGATCCAACAGCGCGACAAAGGGCAGGCAGGGACCACTGACAGAGACTGACATAACACGTTTCAGATTGATTTACGTGATTAAACTACGATGTTGCTACCGTTGGACACCAACCAGCAACCACCACGTTTATTTGAGACATTATTGATTGATTGATTGAAACCTTTATTTCGACAGGGAAGAACATACTGAGACCAGGTCTCTTTCACAGATGTGCCCTGCTTACAATCAACATATACAATAAATACAGTAGCAAAGGTACAAAAATAAGGTACATTATACTAGCCTGTTATTAAGTTCAAGCCATTTGCTTAAAAGGGCAATAATGTTAAGTGTTTCAGCACAAGCCAAACATACAGCGCAGGCTGTATCTCTTAGTAACTTCTTGCGATTCATTAGTGCTGTGCGAACAACCTTTATCCTTTGATGTAATGTAGTAGGCTTATATATATATATATATATATATATATACACGAGAATTAGCTACAACTGTGCACGTGTTCTATAGAAGCAAACGTAGGACTATTGAATACACGATCGATTAAATAGTTCCCAATGTGCATATATAGACATCATGTATCATCATGTTAGGTCCGCAACAAATCCAAAGGGATTGGATAGGTGAATACCGTACTGTGACACGACATATAATGCACATTGGGAACTATTTAATCGATCGTGTATTCAATATTCCTACGTTTGCTTCTATAGAGCACGTGCACAGTTGTAGCTAATTCTCGTTACACACAGTGTACAGTTATTTTTAAACTAAATCTAGCATGCAATGCTTATAGACAGGTCTGCTAAGGTTATTTTGCAGAAGAGTGCGTTCTCGGATGGCATGAAAACCTGAAAGCTCTTGGCTCTTGAATCATGTGCACCATATTTTAGGATTTCAGTTTTACATTCATTCAATTAACATGGTTGCCTTGTTCTGCCTTTAGTTAAGCCATGGACGAACAATTAGACGCGCGCGCAATAACGAGAGGCGTCAAATGATAAAATGCGGTTACCTTGCTTGAAGTCAGCATAAGCGGTGGAATATGGGGGGGTCATCGTTCTTGATTTATTCACGCCGTAGATGGACCGGGGACTTCACTTTTAAGCCCAGCCAGCTCGAAGAGATATAACTGCCGTATCTACTCAGCCGCCTTCTCTCCAGCAAAAACGCATCACCAGACTCGGTGTCTCTCATCACTTATTAATTTGGTCAGTTGGAAACGGGGGGGAAAGAGCCCCTCTTTTCTCTTCTATAAGAGTGGCTGGTTTGATTCCGTTCATTCGCCGACACTCCGCCTGAATATGCCCACGGTCTTTTGCGAGCCGATTTCTGCCCGGCACAGCTGCTGGTGGCAGCGCTTGTAGGAGGAGTTCTGTCAGGTGACCATGTATTTTGGCGTGATGCGAGAACGGTTCTTTCGTGGGCAGACGAATGACTTCACCTGGATTTTTTATGTAATAAATAATAATAATAATCTGTTTTTGTTTTCATGCTTGCGACATTTTTTCAGGGATTTATCCTCTTTGTTCATTTTGAGAGGGTGAAAAAAGAAAGAATCACAAAGCAATAGCCTTGAAGGGAGAAATTTATTTTTATGTGTAAAACCTCTTACTTAATGTTTATAAGGCATACACCCCTGCATTCTTTGCCAACTCAAAGGCAACAGGGCTGCACACCATGGTGCATTGTGAAATAGGTAAATAAATAAAATAGTAAAATAGAGAGGAAAATCTTGCCTCAACTTTTAGTTTGAAGCATTGTGACATAGGTAGGTCAAAACTGTTTGAGTGCCATTCGTGCAATGACACAGGGAAACATGTTTGGGGTGAGATGGCATATATACGCATCTCTTCAGAGGCGGATGCCCTGGGGAAATCAGGCAAAGACGATCAGATACACTGGGAGCCACAGGCCTCTCCCTGAAGGGCTTCCCAATAATTTTTGCAGAACATCCCATTTGCATTCCCAATTAGTCATCAGATAAGGAACATTCGATATGGGAAATATTACAAAAGCAGTCTCATAAATATTGTTCCAAAGACTTTCTGTCAAAGTAACCTGGATACCACGCGTTGTTTTTCATTTAGTCACAAAAAAAGTCACACGTGATATGTGTCAATAGCATTTTAAAAATGCTCTCAAAGCAAGTATTGGAACATCAATAACTTTTCCCCAATACAGTTTTAATATGAATGATCATCCAAAAAAAAATTTTTCAACTGGAATAACAAGACAAGTTTCTGTACTAGTACGTGTGACTTAAACAGTTAATATATAGTTCACTTAAATAATGCTCAACGGGCATCTGGCAAATAAACCAGATTTTAGTTTTGGGAGCATTCACTCAAATCCTCGACCAATAATTACCAAACCATTATGGTACTTTTCTTTTTCTCTGAATCCTGTGCTCAATTTCCGTTGTCTTTCTCCCCTCGTGGTCTTTGCTTGTGGAAGTGAAGACTGACATGTCACAGAGACTTTGCCTGTGATCACAGATGGAATGTTCTTTGCTTTCTGTAATTGGTGTTTGTCTTTCAAGGAAGGAAAGGCGGTTTTCTTTCACATTTGTAATCAGTTGAATAATCTGTCATAATTGTAGCAAAGGGCATGCTGAAAATTATGTATTTTTTTGTTGTTGTTGCAAGAAGCATATTTTATTCTTACATGAAAGATATCACACATTCAAGTGATTTTGTAAATTGTTACTATTTAATTTGTTTTGGCTGCGATACTTATTTGTGCAGCGAACACAATAGTACCTCAAAATACCTTGCCTTGCTCAGAACGAAACAAACCCACCATGGATTCCACCAGAAACACCATGGATTCCTAAACATTCCGGAAAAATAACTGGCAGTATATGGCAGTCATTAATTCAGTGCACAAATTAAACATAAACATTTGTCTATATTGCTTTGCTGAGAAAGAGCAGAGGTTTGCTTGAAATGTATTTTATCAGATTTTTTTCAACTCACATAGGATTTTATGTTGTTATTGTTATTCTACAGACACACTACTTCAGCGGTGTTAAATTTAAACTTAGGGGCAGCAGAGTAGCGGAAGGTTTAAGGAACTGGGCTTGCCACCTCAGAGGTTGTAGGTTCGATTCCAAACAGGGAGTAATACTGTGCAATACTGTTGTACTCTTGAGCAAGTTACTTAACCTGAATTGCTTCAGTAGGAATATCAAGCTATATAATTGGATTATATGGGGAGAGAAATGTTTTAGGTGATCTGGATGAGAGCATATGCCAAATGCCTACAATGTTTTTTTGTTTTTTTCTAAGAAACAACCGAGGGAGGAGATGTGGTCTATCTGTTACCCACCAGGCCATTACTACAGTACAACTGAGCAGCCTGCCTGGGCTCTGTGGTGCTCTAATAATGTAGTTAGAATAGACCTTTTATGGACATCAAGGGTCTGCGGTATCAAACGAGCTCAAACCATCACTCTGCTGCCTGATATGCAGTAGATATGGATGGATCACTTTATCTCCTGACTCATTTTTCTATTGAACTCTATGGAAAAATAAGTCAGGAGAAACAATCCTTCAAGTGATCCATCCATATCTAGCCTACTGAAAAGCCTAGGACATGTGCACAGATATTTAGACATGTAGAACAAGCAAGTTCACTAGTTTATAGAGGGAATGTTTTTTATATCTCCCTTTGGCTGAGGGTCTTGCAAATGTGGCTATGGATACACATATTGGGCCTCATTCATGAAACGTGAGCAGAACGAATTTGTACGTAAATCGTTTGTATTAGCAAATTTGGCCATATTTTGGCATTCATCAACGTTTTCATA
This sequence comes from Ilyophis sp. 1 JC-2022, assembly GCA_022702515.1. Taxonomy (NCBI): domain Eukaryota; kingdom Metazoa; phylum Chordata; class Actinopteri; order Anguilliformes; family Synaphobranchidae; genus Ilyophis; species Ilyophis sp. 1 JC-2022. Next base: position 90,434,064 of record CM040396.1, on the reverse strand, counting down.
TCTGAGATTTGATCGGACTTACTAACAAATTTTACACCTGCTCAAGACCACATGTACCGCATTTGTAAGTTCAGAATGGTGCTAAATGTAGCTTCTGAATGATAATTAGAATATGAATTTATTTTTATTTTCTGTTGAATTCACCTGACAAATTGTAGCCTCTGAAATACACAATGCAAATGTAGCTAATAAATTATGATTGCAAAAATCAAACACATTAGATGATGCCTATTAATCAATTGTAGGCTACTTGTTTAATTAGTTTCATAAGCGTAATTAATGTTCTCAGTACTATTTTTCTAAATTGGTAAAATTGAAATGCTAACTTATATGACGTTAAATATGCTTTTTAAAACACACATTTGACCAATGAATGAAATTTGCCTAAAATTTTCTACAGCTTTGTAGCCAGCATTGCAATGGCTGACCTTGGCTGCTTAGGAGAGAAACTAACGCATCTTTAAGATCCCGCAAAAGCTATTTGTTGGCTGAGAGTGATATATGGCTGGTTAGTCGTTTTCGGGTTTTTATGAAATTGACAACCTGCCCAGCAATGTTATTGGTGCCGTAACTGTAATATAGCCTCAAGGCTCCATCCAAAGATACGTTTGCAAAATATGAATAGTCACATTTGTGCAGCTCATGTCATGCAAAATGTATTGCTCAACGTCCTGGCTCGATTGCCTGGTGGGACCATAAACAGGTGGGGCCCACAACAGCTTCAGTTGGCTGGCTTTAGTGTAGCTACGTCAAATTGCTACATCAAATTTACTGTGTCAGTAAAATTGACTGTGTCACTCTTTCTTCTTTTCATCACTGGTTTATCTTTGTCTCATCTGTCCATAAAACCTGTTTCCAAAACTCATCAGGCTCATTCTTGTATTTCACCCCTTTCTGTTCTACTTTCTCCCCCAATGTATGGAAATCATTAGCAATTACTCAAGTAATACGCAAACATTTTTCAATTGTTTTTCTTTCATCCTCATTATAGTTTTCTCGGTTGCCATTCAGTTCTCTGACCCTTATGTGCAGTTTTCTTGTCTTGCTTATAAAGTAGACTCTACAAATGCTTCCAACGCATATAACACATGCCCTGACACTCACAGCTTTCAATTTATAAATAATTATAGTAATATGATAAACCTGTAAAATTTGAAACAGCTGACGGTCAAATGTTCCAATACATGCTGACTCGACATAGGGACATGACTCATTGAATGGCATTGTTGTAATAGTTGAATGTCAACAATTCCATTCTGTGGTGTGAGATGGCATAAATGCAGACCGTGTGAATTTTGCCTCATAGTCATTGTTTGAAATACAATTTTGGTTAGTTCAGAGGAAAAACAACCAATTTTACACAACTGTCCCAATACGTTTGCGGTTAACTGTCACTTTAACTGCTGGATTTTGCATTATATTACAGGCATTTAGCAGACTCTCTTATCTAGAGTGACTGACACAGCTTTTTACAAATGATCAATTTATAAAGCTGGATCTTTACTGAAGCATTGAGGTTAAGTACCTTGCTCAAAGGTACAACAACAGTTTCCTACCTTGGAAATAAAACCTGCAACCATTATACTACACTGCCGATTTGTTCCTGCTGATCTTGAATTTTGGTCAACTTGTGAAATATGACTGAAACCATTTTTCAACGGACGACTGCACCAATTACTCCAACTATAGTAATCAAGCCAAGAATGGAGTCCAGGACTCACCGCCTTGTTTCTTGTTTGCTCAATGGCTGTTTCCTAGATAGACTAAAAGCAAGAGTCTGTTTTGATAGTCTATGACTCTCCCAAAGTCCCGCCCACTATCTGCATTAGTCAGCTTTAGCAGCTAATGTTTACTGTATTGCAACCTTTTAATTGGGTTCAGATGAGAGGAAGATTGAAGGTACATGAAAATACAGGCTGTGGCACTATATGCACGTTTGTCCTTGATGTCCCAAAGAAAACAAGTGATGGAAATTCAAGCCTTTGTAAAAGTCTTGGTGGGGCTTGTTATTGTTGGTTTTACAGTGCAAATAATTGTCAACACTATTGGCCCTGTGTGTGTGTGTTCCTCTCAGTCTATGAGGAGACCAGAAATACTTTCAATTAAGTTAAATAATGTCTGATTATGTAAACCTGATTATGTCATTTCAAAAGGGGTAACATTTGCAGCAGTAAATATGTGTAGGCTACACATTCTTCACTTGAAAAGAGGGTCTTAATTGGTATTTAAATTTTTTAAATTATTTATAATTCTTTTTTTTATGGGAGTGTTCAAAAAATATTTAGTTCCACACTGCAGCGAGCTCCCCAAACCACAAAAGAAGAAAACCTCAAAAGGCAGGGTCAATCATGACCCGAGGCTTACATACTGCACGGCACTCTGGGATTGATCTTTTTCGCGCCACTACCATGCTGCTCGCTCTGAGCTTGTGAGCCGTGGGAGAGCAAGGTCAGGCAGGCCACTGCCAAATCGTCACGCACCACAAAAAAAAAAGAGAGAGAGAGCTGCCAGTCAATCTGCTTGGATGAATATACAATATGTCATGTTATTTGGCTAGCCAAGCGCGCATGCCAAAGCACAGAAAGAAAGGGCATTCATAGGCCACATCTATATTTCAGCAACTCACAGCTCTTGGAGGGGGGGGGGGGGGGGGGGAAGCAAGCCGATCTGATTTGTGAAAAATGCATGTCGCTCACAAAGGTAAACTGCTCACACTGAATTATCTGCCCTTACTTGAGTGGGTGATCTGTGGAACAAAATGGATTCTTGTCATCTCGTATTAAGGTGAAGTGTCTACCAAGCTCAGTGTCACAATAATCTAGGGTTAAGTGATGTGCAGATAGGATATGCGCATTCTCACTTGGCTGTATATGCTTCATGAATGCCTGGTACATTATACATTTATAAGCCTAACATATCTTAAGGTGATGATTTGGGTTACGGATCAGAACTTAATGAGAAGTGAACAGTAAATTCTAATTTCACATTAAATTAACAAATTTTCACATCCCATTGCTTTCCTGCATTGATATGGTTGTGGATAGTATCCGGGCTTTTTCTGGATAAATCCTTTCAACTGTGTCTTTTTTGATGATGTGTGGCCTAGTAATAAGAAACCAAGGTCTCAGTCGCCATGATGAAGATGATGATGACGGTGATGATGACGATGATGGTGATGATGATTTTAATCATTCCAGACAATCTGCTGAAGGTTACCCAGTCCTGTCCTGGGATAGTGAAGACCGCAGCTGATGAATCTTTTATCAAGTCAACAAAGCTGAAGTGATTTTTATAATACCTACAGGAATAGCTGGGTTGTACAGTATGAATAGCCGTCCATTGAAACACAGCATTAAAAACGAGCAAATAAATACATTGACTGAGAACATTTCCTGTCGTAAATAGTGGCATATGATTCGCTGTTTTTTGGCAGGCCCACAGTTTGAGATAAATTAAGTCTCATCAAGCTGACTCGGTGAAGAATATATACACCTCACTTTGTGACCAGACCTGTTGCTATCCTAGCTAATGATAAATAGTTAATAGATACATCGAGCTGAGACGACATGCCCACAGGTATTCACCTGGGGAGTTTCGCTGCTGCAATATGGGGTGAAGCAGCTCCACAGAGCAGCACTGTAGTACCCGTACCGCAGGGCAACTGCTGCATCAGCATTAGACAAACCTCCACTCTTTGATTTTATCGAGTTGTAAATCTGAAAAGACTTTAATATCTGCTCTGTTGCTGTAAAGTCCGATGAGAGGATAATCCCTTCATGTTTTTCAAAAGTTCATTTTGTGTGTGTGTACGCGCGCGCGTGCGTGTCTGCGCATGTGCAGCCGACCTCTCTTGACATACGAGTCCAATTAAAAGTCAATTAAAAATAGATGGTGCGAGTTACCATCTCTAAGTTTTATCTCAGAGTCCTTTTCGAATAATGGTTTGAAGTTTATGTTTATTTAATGCTGTACATTTGGAGTTCAAAGTAAAACTTACACTTACAGCAGTGGGGGGCTTTTATGCTCTCCCGAGCTGCAAATAAAAACATACAGGCGAGGCCAAGATGCAAAGAAAAATGCCTCTCTGGTACTTGAAAGATAGGAGCACAGTACTACAACTTCCACAGGTCTAATTATCCCTTACTTATAGACTTTTTCACTGGCCAATTTGTATTCATTCCAACAAAACAGAGGTACTTTAAGACCTCACAATGCTGTAGTTTGACACACACTGTGGTTTTGATTAATGCTCCGTTTTTATTACGTGATTACGCTGCATAGTATATCCTTATATGTGCCTGGCAAACTTTCCATTTGACATTTTCAATTGCTACACATGCCAATTGTAAATTACATTAACCGTATCAGTTAGCTCAGCAATTAAAGAAATGTCAACACACTGTAAAACCTCAATGTCATTCTTTCTTTTAAAAGGAGAGCGTACATTTTTTATCCAGATGGGGGGTAAGCAGAGATGGGTACTGTTCGAGACGGGATCACAGCACAGAATGTTTCACAATGGGGAAATCAAACCTCCAAGGACACAGGGGGGTTTTTATAGGGGTTTTAGAGTGGGCTTCCCTATCGACTGCCTCACAAGCCTCGCTCAAAACAATAAATCTTACTAAATTAATCAAGTACTCTCCTCTTAAAATATAAAAATAAAAATGAATAAGCCATAACTCAATTAAAAAGATAAGTTTCAGTGATTGCTGTGAGGAAGTTTAAACTTGGCAAATAGACTACAAGGAAAGGGTTTGAGCAGACAAAATGTATGTTTTCTTCTGGTCAGTGTAGTTTCTAGATCTAGTCCAATAGAACACCTGCAGTTAAGCTCAAGAAGGCAGATTGTGTGAAAGAACCGACAAATAATTAAGAGCCTGGAAAATTTTTGTACAGAATGACAGTGAAATATTCTTCTTGAGCAATGCCTAAAACACATAAAAGACCATCAGGAGTGTCTTCTCAGTTTTCATAATTAATCAGAACAATTATATATATTTTTACACATGATGTGTCCTTGCATTTGTTCTGATGCATTATCTTTGTGCCACAGTTTGTAAAGGCTATCAATATTTGGAGGTAACAATAGTATGCATGTATGCATACTAGTATATATTCCTGAAAACATATATAGCAGTACTATATATAGCAAGTACACTTGGATTTGTAAAAAAAAAAAACATCCGAGTTAAAAAAGACATTTTTACAAGAGCAGACTGGTTGCCACAGCTGGTGGGCCATTCGTAAACCCACAGCTGATTAATCACGGCTCAGTTCCTTTCTGGAGGAGTGTTTGCAAGTGTCAGGAAGTCAGCCCTCCAACTTGACATCACAGGCAGGAAGCCTTGGGGGGTTAATGAACCAGTTGCCTTGGCAGCAAGGTGCCAGCTCCATGGTCTTCCCGCTGCAAGGCCGGTGGAGCTGGGAGCAACAGCCTCATGCCTCATCTTCATCCATGACAACCACCCCTTTGGAATCATTGTGAATTCTACACACATATGCACGCATGCACACACACACACACACACACACACACACACACACACACACACTCACACTCACATGCACACACACACACACAAACACTCTCACACAAACACACACACACACACACTCACACTCACATGCACACACACACACACAAACACTCACACACACATACACACACACAAACACTCACACACACATACACACACACACACACTCACATGCACACACACACACACAAACACTCACACACACACACTCACACTCACACTCACATGCACACACACACACTCACATGCACACGCACACACACACAAACACTCACACTCACATGCACACACACACACACACACACACACACACACACACTCACAAGCACACACACACACACATACACACACACAAACACTCACACACACACTCGCACTCACATGCACACACACACATGCACACACACACATGCACACACACACACACTCACATGCACACGCACACTTACACACACACAACACACACACACACACACACACACACACACACACACATGCGCACAGACACACACAAACACACACACACACACACACTCACATGCACACGCACACACACACACACACACATGTGCATACACACACACACAAACACTCACACACAGACACACACACACACACACACATGCGCACACGCACACACAAGTAACCATAGCTAATCATGGCGTTGCATTTCATTGCACCCTGCAGGGATTCAATAATCAGAACCCATTTTTAAAAACCTGAGAGGCAATCCATCTAATTTAGAAACCATTTATAATTAGACTGCTGACAAAGTTGAGAAAATTAAAATCTTTTTCCTGTGGCCTGTGTGTTATGTTCAGTTCATAGGAAGAAGCGAATCACACAACTATTACCTTTCAACAGCCGACTGCTTTTAGGCTGCAGAAGCACTCTGCAGCAGACGCTATCGCGGGTCTATTTATACACAACTTTCTTCAGAACCGTAATACTTTCAGCTTCAATTATTCATATCTGTGCGAGATGTGAAAATGCTGTGATTTCATTCCGCTGCACTAAGAACATGATCATCACTGTGCTCAGCAATAGGTCAAAGTGGAGAACCTGATGGGGAGGCTTTTTTTGTTGCATTATCTGCAGGTATTTGAGGCGGCGTTGAGCCATAGAATTTAAGAGAACAGGATTCTTTGGAAATAGCTTCTTTTGTTTGCTCTGAACCATGGGTAGATTCAATCATGGACAGGAACTTCCAATGACGACATTCATCAAGCGAATAAAATATATATTGAAAACTTGCAAACATACAAACATATTTGTGCCTGGCCCCTTGGGCAAAATGCATGGTAAAATGTATTTGATGAGTTAATTTTTTTTAGTCTTTATCACAAAACCTCACTTTGTCATACTGTCAGCATTTATGCATGTCTTTTTGGATAGACCATGTGATTGGTTGGCTTGGCTGTTCGTTGACTTGTATTTTTCTCCACCTTCTTAAAAAAAATGTATAAATCAAAGCTAATGACAAATGTTCATTGAATCCGGAATCCAGGCCTGCCTTTCTGTTGGAGGGGCTGCAGTTAGGAATGTTGTTCGTATACTGAAAAACTTGCCTAGTTGACAAAAAAAAAAAAAGAAGAAGTTGTTTCTATCCCTGGGGCAAGTGTAATTAGCGGATGTTTCGCATCTGCAGGTTCATCATTTAATCCCAGAGCAGCAATGGTAGCAGCAGCTTTGTGTGTTTTGTTTTCACCCAGCACTGTAAACATTCATCTGTAGAAAATAAAACACACTGCAGTAGAGCGTAAAGTCCCGAGGCTGACATCCAAGATGGAGGCCTTCTGCCACGTAATCTCATCACTCTGTTCAGTTCACATTTAGAAGTTATTAATGAAAAGTAATCCCATATGTGTTCCAAATTAATATGCCCCCCTCTGTAACGTCCCGCTCCCTTCCTGTCCGTTCTCCTGGTTTTCCCTTTCCTCCCGTGTCATGGTGGATTCCCTGTGTCCGTGTTTTCCCTGTCGCTACAGGCTGGGCGTGCCCCTTCTGTCTGATTCTCTCTGTTCCCTCACTTTAGGTTCAACCTATCTCCTTTCCCCCTTCCTGCATGCATTCCGCACCAGTCAATTAGTCAATCACTCTCGGTTACATTCCTCATGCTTTTGGTGATTGGTTTCAATTTCACTCCCCTACTTATACCTCTCGCTGGCTGCTATTCGGCACCAGTTCGTTAACGTTGTTCGTGCGTGTCATGGTCTCCTGGGTTCTGGTAATACTTGACTAAAAGCTCTGTTGTGGTGTTTTCCCTGGCTAACTCCTTGGTTCCTAGTCCAGTGTCCTGTAATATCCAGCCTGTAGCAGTCAAGTCTCCCCTGTTTTGTGTTGCGGTACCCCTGCTCCCAGTTAACGTTGCCTGTGCAGTGGGGTGCTCTGCCTCCAGCCCAGTTCCTGTTGGACCCCCCGGTCCAGATCCCGTTCCCGTGATCCAGTTCCGGTTGGACCTCCCGGTCCAGATCCAGTTGCCTGCGCGCAGTGGTCTGCCTCCAGTCCAGTTCCTGTTGGACCCCCCGGTCCAGAGCCCGCTCCCGTGATCCAGTTCCTGTTGGACCTCCCGGTCCAGATCCAGTCCAGTTCCTGTTGGACCCCGCGGTCCAGAGCCCGTTCCCGTGATCCAGTTCCTGTTGGACCTCCCGGTCCAGATCCAGTCCAGTTCCTGTTGGACCCCGCGGTCCAGAGCCCGTTCCCGTGATCCAGTTCCTGTTGGACCTCCCGGTCCTGATCCAGTCCAGTTCCCCAGTTCCGGTTGGACCTCCCGGTCCAGATCAAGTCCAGTTCCGGTTCGGAACAAATCTTCGTTCCCGTGATCCGGTTCCAGTGTGGGCCTCCAGGTCCAGTACAAGTCCAGCTCCGGTTTGGAGCAGTTCGCTACTTCCTGGACCCTCTGACATTTTGTTAAGTTTGTGTTGAGCTTGGGACTACCCCAAAGCTCCTAATAAACCCTCATTTCTGTTTCCCTGTCTCTTGGTCGTGCATTTGGGTTCAGCCCGTGTTTGGTTCGTGACACCCTCATTACAATCTAGTCTCAAACCTCTACACGTGATATAACATTACTGCCATTTAGCTGCTGCTCTTGGCCAGAGCGACTTGCTCTGCCTTAACATTTTAACATAGTCGATTTATACATGCACTGAAGCAGTTCAGGTTAAGTACCTTGCTTAAGGATAAGACAGTGGTGCCCTGCCCTACCTGGGAATCAAACCTGCAACCTCAGCGGCTGTAAGCCCAGTTCCAAAGCCATTATGCTGCACTGCCACCCGTGAGCGTTTTATAATTCTGTGCAAGTGTGTCCGTTCTGTACAATTCCGTACAGGTGTCTCTGCTCCGGTGTCTGTGTGCTTTCACAGGGAGCCCAGTGATTGCTTTGAAAGAAGCATCAGGTTACATATGTATGTAAAGCATATGAGGACAACTGTAACTGATGAGGAGTTAGTGCATCATTGCCCTGCAGATCTATTCCCTGTAGAACGTAGCACTAGTTGGCTTGTGTTGTAGTGCTGTTACGTTTGCTGTAATGCGTACGAGGTTGGTGTGCTGGTTAATTAAAACGGACAACTGTATGTAGCTTTCGCATGTCACTGGAATAGTGCTCTGTCCAATCATATTCTCAAAATGCAGCGATATACTATGTTTACGTTTAGATCTATGGCGCTGGGAGTAAAATAGTCCACACAGGAAATACAACAGCCGAGATTAGCAGTAGTCATAAATTATTTATTATTATGATCATCGTTATCAATGATATGCCCCTAGTTCTATAGTATTTTTAATGAAAAGTGTGGCTCTATTTGGTTTAATAATAGTATTGATGAAAGCAAGGTTATTTAGAACAGAGATTAAATGAGAACATTGTTTACTATCACAAATGTGAACATATTGGATTTATATTTGTAAGTAATGAGTACATTTATAAACGACTCAGACATACATGTCAGAAGAAGTCAAGTGATTCTTTTCATTATTATTATTGATCTGCTCTTTCAGACTTCTGATGGCCATATAATTGTTGCTATTTTTCCATGATTAGCAAGAGCTGTGGCATTCAAATTCATCCCTGTGAAATCAATGTTGAGTTAGGACCAGAAGCTGAACAATTCTCACACATAAGCAAAAACAGATACACTCACACACACGCGTACACACGCATACACGCACGCACACACACACACACACACACACACACACACACACACACACACGCACACACGCACACACGCACACACACACACACACACATGCTGAAAAGACACATTTTGACTGGAGTGAGTCAAGTGGGATTTTTTGAGGAGCTAACCTCACTCAAGCCTGGAGCTTTGGATTACTGAAAGACTCATCACCGGGATTTATGGGGAATGTGGAAGCACTCCAAAGTAAAGGCTTTCCTCTTTAAACCCTCATGAACAATTTACACACTGACAAGCAGCAGGAGGAATAACCCCCTGCCAGTCGACGCGTTACAGCAGCATCACGTTTCTATTTGCCCGGAAATTAGTCTTAGGAAACTAGGTCACCGTCTACGATAAGGAAATTGAGAGCTAAGCTCCTCGCCCAGGTAAAGTGAAATTAGAAAGAGAACGTGACACAAACCGAGGAGGAGCCCAGCCAGACGAGCGTGTGCAATGGAAGGCGTTATCTAGCTTTCACGCTAACTACGGCTAAAATAGCAGCGCGTGTTTCTTCCATTTTCGCTTTGTTTTTCTTCATGCATCATATGTTTTAATGGCAATATTATTTAATTTACTGGTAAACAAGCAGGTGTAGCTCTGCATAATTGCGGCATTTAAATTTAGCAACCGTTAATTACGCCTACCCCCTCGCCCCCACCCCCACCCCAAAATCTCCAGTCCATACTAATTGCCAATTAATTTATGCACCTGTTTTTCAGTGACTGGTAAAAAGTAATGAGTTATGACCCCCATAAAAATTTTTTTTAGTGTCGATGTGAAACCTGGCACGGGGGTACCAAGTCCTCTTGCACCAAATCCCCGCTGTAAAGACCAATGAGAAGGTCCACAGCAGAAGGTCACAGCTAACTATGTGATACAAGACTAACATTCATCAGGAGTAAAGATGGCATGTTTCTCATTCTCTCCACTGTCTCTCATTTGTTTCCCTACTTTTTTCTTAATATAAAATATTAATTGTTTACTGTACTTTTATTCAATCTGGTAGGTCAAGTGGGATCTACATTCCCAGTGACAACCCAGGAAATCAAAGTGTGTAGGACATGGAATGATTGTGTTGCCAAAAGGACGTGAGGGGATGGTTATGTTGCCAGTTGTACAGAACTACTGTGGTTTTGTGAGAATTTGACCAGGGCCCCCTGTTGACAGCCCTATTCTTTTGAAAAGTGTCAGGACCTTATTCAGTACAATGTCCTCCAAAATTATTCCAGCCTTGATAAAGACACATACAAATGACTCTAAAACATGTGGAAATAGTCTATGTTAATAATAATAATAATAATAATAATATATTTGTATAGCACTTTTCAAGCATATACAGCACAAAGTGCTTTACAGAGATAAAAACATAATTAAAAATATATAGCACAAAGTGATTTAGAGAGATAAAAACATAATTAAAAAGAGAACAGACATTAAGAGAAGACAGTGTGTTTATAAATGACACAATAGAATCAACCAAACACTTTTAACACATTTCTGTCACCTCACAGCAAGAAGATCCTAGGTTTGAATCCAGGCCAGAGATGGGGTACTCCGGGGTACTCCGGTTTTCTCCCACAGTCCACAGACATGCAGGTTAGACTAATTGGAGACTCTAAATTGCTCGTAGGTATGAGTGTGTGAGTGTATGGTGTGTGTGCCCTGTGATAGATTGGCGATGTGTCCAGGGGGTGTTCCTGTCTCTCGTCCAATGCATAGGTTCCACCTGCCCAGGAATGAGTGGGTTAGATAATGGATGGATGCATGTTTCACAACATTTGAGCAATACAATTTTTTTGAGCATACAATATATCGCTCTTTACCTGAATAGTTTGTTTTATGCAGCCCTCTTTGCTCATCTTTATTAAGGGTGTGAATTATTTTGGAGGAAACTGTAGAAACTGCAGGTAACGAGGATAGCTGGTGTCTATATCTAGGATAGTTTCATTGGGTTTGAGCCAAAGGTCGCTCACTGATATAGTCAATTGGGCTTACCACACTGGTCTCAGTTGCCATGCCATTTTCTGCCTGCTGCTTTGTTTGATTTACGTCAAATTTGATGATCCAACCATACATGAGTTTCAGCCTGTGTAGTGTGTACCTACCCCTGTAATCAGGGAACTCTGTGATGTGCACACAGTCCTAATTCAAATGCCAATACAGTGCTTTTTCAAATACAAATTAATTTATACAGGCAAACCTCCTGAAGTGTTTCCTTTCCCAGCCAAAACGTCAGTACATTTCACTGAAAGGCCCATGAACATAAATTTTGTTTTACCCTTTTATTACGTACCGCCAAAAGCGTTATCAGTGTTTATATTGCTTGACAGATAATTTACCCTCCACTGTGGATGATTATGGAAAGCATTTGATTGCAAATTATGTCCATATTTTTCTGAGGACGGGCGGATTTGCTGCAGACGAGTCTGTGTTGTATCACGTTGGTTTCCCACGGACAAGGTTGTGACTGTGCTATGGCCTGGGGGGAACGCATAATCCCACAGTCTGTTCCCCCAAATCACACACAATGTGATTTCTCTATCTCCAGGTGAGGCAAACAGCATAATCTCCTTTTCCTTTGCCATGTTCCTACACATGAAACACACGGCGCAAGTTTCCATTCATTCCCCAAGCCGTGTCCTCCTGTCCACTCGAACCCTTCTGCATCAGTGAGAGGCACACTATGTTGGAAAGTCACAACCTCTAGCTCCAAAAGGTTGACTTTGTGGAAGGAGATACTTTGAGTGAGATATGTAGTTTTTCTGTATGTCCCCTGCATACCTTGGCATTCTGGTATGCTAAATTGATTAAATGTTTAAAAGCTTGGAGAACAAGTTGATGATTTTTGAGCAGAACAAAAAGGCTACATGGTCAATCTCAACCATTTTTGGAGACAAAATCTATTTGTTCGAAATGCTGGGCATGAACTGTTTGGCCCTGAGGATTATGGGAGAAAACTTCCCAGCTTTTAAAATTTACAACAATAATATTTTCCTGTAAAATAATGGATCTAAAGCTTTAGAACATTATCATTGTCATTAGCAGTGTCATTATAAAAACGGTCTGTAGTCTTGTAAAACTTAATTGCTTGGCAAATTAAGGCCGTCATCTTTTAATAACATTTTCAGGTTCTCAAATTAATCAGGCAACTCACAAAAAGGAGAAAATGTCACATATTGTGTTAAAGATGTTTATTTCCGTACGGTGGGTAGCAGAAGACATTCGTTTTTCTATTTGTGGAGGTCTGACCTTTCTAAGAAAAAAGGGGGAGGGAGGGAGGGAGGGAGAGAGGGAGTGCAGGGAGTGGGGGGCAGAAGAGAGGAATAATCTGACTCATCTTCATCAGTCTTCATCAGACTCAATCTTCATCAGTGCTTATTCATCTTTATGTGTAACAAGTTGTTACACTGTGTTTCACTAGATATTTCCCAGAGGAAATTTTAAAAATCAAACGTGGGCAAAGCCAGGAAATTGTTATGAACAAGTTGAACTCCTCTCCTCACAAATCTCTTCTTCTCTCCTCTCCTGTCTTTCTTCCATTCTGTGCAACCATACTGTGCTCTGACCTCTCCTTTAAAGACCACGGGTGTCACCTGACCCCCAGATCAGCTTCATGCTTAGCATCCGGCTTTGATAAAGCAAAGCAGATGTTCTCACAACCTCAACGTCAAAAGGTTAGCGGTATTCATATTTCGACATGAAAAATAACTGATCGCCTAATGAGGTGTTGAGAAGCTTAAAATAGGCAATGCTCATTAATGAGCAGAAATGAGGCAGAATATGTGATGTGTGAGAGTGTAGTTGTCCGTGTGCATGTGTGGGATGTGCACATGCATATGGCCCTATGCACATACATACGTATATGCATAAAAATGCATGCACTTATATGTGTGTGCACATACGTGCGTTTGGTTTCATTTAGATAGATATGTAAAAATATGTATTAGATAGATATGTAACAAAACACACATTTCATGTTTCAACTTTGAGTCTGATATTAACTAAATGTCATGGTCTCCCTTCGTTCTCTCAATTTCAACGCCTCGTCCTTTCCGGTCTATCTTATTTTTCCACATTCCCTTGCAGGATTTTCCGTTCACCCAGGTGATTATCTGGTTCACCTGTCGTCCGCATCTCCAGGTATTTAAACCCCTGAGTTACGTTTCCGGGCGCTTCTATCTCATTTCGTGCCTACACGAATGTCAGGGTTTGTTGTTAATTTCTCCGCTCGCATTTAAAGAGATTCGTTTTCTTTGTTCTCGCAGTAGAGCTTTTTTTTCTAACTGCCTAGAAGCTCAGGGAATTAGTTTATTCTGTTCCCTTCTTTTCCCTCTTCCTTTTCCACTCACGCTCTCTTTGTCTTTTGAGAGTGTGAGCATTATTTTATTTTCATTCATTTCCCCGTTTATCGGGCGTTATAGTCACATTCAGAGGGTGTCTTTGTTTTTTCTGTTCTTGCCTTTCTATCGTTATTGGTATTGCCCGTGTTACGTGGCTATCCCGTTCAACAAAGGTGTTTCTTGGTTTGGTTGCGGCCGGGAGGTTTTTCACCCTTTTATTTTGTTTGTCACGTTTGGCTCATCGTTGTACCGCTACGCCTTTACAGTAAATTTGATGATCAGACCAGAGAGCAGTGATCTCGTATATGTCCTGAAGGATTCATGAGGTTTTGTTTCGTAGAGAACGTCACACAGCTATTCTCTACATCCACGTTCAAAGCTCACGTGATGCCACCATTGTTCCTCAGTTGTCTGTTATGTGTTAGATACTTTGCAGTTACACACGGTCCATTCACTACTCTGTGAAAAAAAACCATTTGCAATTAGCGCCAGGTTACTGGACTGATAATGACTGCATTTCAAATCGCTTCTGGTATGCTGAATTATTATTTCATACAAATTGCGATCTTGTTAGCGCTTGGGGCTGTCCACACACGCTTTGATCACAGTCACGGGAGAAATTTTTCAGGCAGTGACACCACAGTGATGGCTTCCAAAAAAACCAAAAGACTTTTGCTTATCCTTTTTTCATTTTATTTTTTGTTTTATCTTGTGGCCGGGAACCATTTACCGCGGATTTTCATGGGAGACGTTTGATGTGATTCTTGTCTCGTGGTGCTGAGAGAGAAAAGACGGCAGGGCTGGCTGGCTGGCTGCCTGTTCTTGTTTTTGAGTTTTGAGTGTCGGTGCCATGGAGCATTTCGGCAAGGCCTCTGTGATGAGTCTGTCGGGCTCTGCGGCATCTTGGCTGCCTCTTTGCCTCCCTCCCCACCGCTTCATGCCATGAGCATGGAGATTCATCCCAAAACATGTCATCGATTTACAACACTTCAGTAAGCTACAAATAAGCAGGATTCCTTTAGATGTGTACCACTGTACATATCTGTGATTATCTTGTATACAGCAAGAATTTTTACTGTCAAGAAAGTGAGGATATTCAAGGTGAACCCTTTAATTATAAAGTGTACCATAAAAACTTTTCAGTTTAAATACTAAAATGTTGTGCAAACTTGTGTTCAAGTAGATGTGTTCTGTGTGACATGTCAGGGGATGTGGGGGTGAAGTCAATGTAATATCACAGAGGTGATATGATGGAAAAGGATGCCAGGAATACATGTCAAAGGTGAGTTGGTGGGTGTTTTCGTTGTGATGTCACAGAAGGGGTTTGGTGTGTTTTGTGTGATGTCACAAAAGGAAATGGGAATTGACATACATGGTATTTATTTTCTTTCCATTTCTTCCCACTGGCCACTTTTCATCTCCTGTCTGATTTAGGGTGTCAGACATGCACCTGTAGAACTTCTGTAAATCTGACTCACATTAGCACAGAGTAGTGGAGAGCTAAGCCACACCTGGGTTGGTCCCTGGACAGCTGTCACCCCTGAGTACAGCACTGGAGGTTAGAGTTGCAACTGCGCAGACCACTGGAGACTTGTTCACACCTGTGCTGATCACTTTGAGGTCTGATTCACACCTGGTCACGAGAGATTAGAATCACTCCTGCACAGATTGCTGTAGAGCTAATTCATGCCACTTCAGGTCATTGCAGGTATTAGTCATGCCCCTGTAGGCCACTGGAGGTGTAAGTCACACCTGGACAGATTCCTTAAGGGTGAACTCTGCCTGCTGCTGAGATTTAAATGCATTTGACAGAAGTCTGACTAATTTCAGAGCTACCAACACAGCTGGAGGTTAAGATTAAATGATTTATCCAAAATGGGGAAGGAACTGGATGGGGGGCATGTTTTTCACACAGACATGAGTCAGAGGAAGCCAATGTGTGTGTGCAGCTCAATAGGTAGAATTGCAGGCACCAAATCGAACAGTAGGGGTCACTAGGGAGTGTTGAAGATGCTGTAATCTCAGCAGAACAATACATGGGAGGGCGGGGGGGGGGGGGGGGGCCCTGCATGGGGGGGCCTGTGTGGCCTGGATATGATACTAGACCATTGGGCCCAGCCTCAAACTGGGACAGTGCATTAGCAGGATGAGGTACTCAGCAGTGCCATGCCGTGCCATATTTATGGATAGACACACAAATGTGCAATTGCTTAAAATGACTGGGGGATAGGTAGCTTGGAACAGTTTGAATATGACGCTCATAATATTTCACAGATCATGGTGTCCTGTGGGTGCAGTTTAAATCACCCAGGGTATTTAAAGAGAAACATTTAAATACTTTTTCAGTCTGTGATTTTCCTTGATTTGCTTTCTGGTGGTATAAAAAAAAAACCTCCCCCTAAATTGAAGAGATATTTATGAACCATGGAACACAAAGGACTCTTTTTAAAGGAGTTAATATATCATTGGAATGAAATGCGCTTTACTGACACGCTTTGTGAATCGTAAAACATTTGTCTAGAAGACTTCCCAGTCTGAAGCCTGCGGCGCGCGGATGACAGAATGGGAATCGTCATGGCGTTGATGGGACCATAAGGCTTCCCACACCTGTCTCCCTCGTTCGGCAAACGCTCCCGCAAGCCCGCTGCGAAACTCCGCGGTCGCTTTGTCGCCCGTGATAAATCTTCAAATGATCCAAAACCTGAAAGAAGGGCTCCCTTCACACTCCATTTACGACAGTGCTAACATAAATCACATTTGAAACAAACGCACACGGCCAGAGCTGCACCCTCTGAAAGCCACACACTCTAAAAGCTCCACCCGCCCCCTTCCCCAGAAGAATAACTTCTCTTCTTCATTATCAGTTACATTTCTTTGAGCGTAGACTACTCATCAGCTCCATTTTCTTTACTTTTTAATTTTCTTTGGAACTGGAAAGCAGAAGTTTTGCCAGGTTTTAATTTCCTTTTAATTACCACAGAACTGTCTGCGGGTATCACACAGGAAGCCAGCGTGTACTGCATGATTTCATCGAGAAGATGGAGTGAGTTCATTGTGATGTCACAGAGGATGCAAGAGCATGTTGAGCATGACCTCACCATTTCTGCCTGACTGCTACCTCTTAGCATTGGGCACAGTGGAATTACTCAGGATAATATCAGTCAGGGCCCCCTGAAGCGATTAAAGATAAAGAGCAATTAATCTCCTCTGCCCTGCAGGTCTGTGTGCTTGAGTCACAACAACATCATAACCACTTGCTATGAGCGAGTATTATTAGGCTTCTGTTTTAGCATCAGTAAAGTTCATCGACTTTCCCAAAGGAAGCCATTTCACTATTGGAGCTGTTTTTGTGTGTGTGTGTGTTTGTTTTTTGAGTGTGAATTGAAGGGAAGGCAGTGGTTGGCTGATGAGGTCATCCTTGTGCCTTGTGACTCTAGGACAGATTTTATGCTGTATTATTTTTGCTCTCGTATGTCCACACACACTTGATACCCAGTTCTCAGGGTCATTGTAATTGTCTGAAACTGGCTTTTTTTCTCTATTGAAGAAAGAAAACAAAACAAAATGAATGTTATTCTTTGTTCTTCAAGAGTTCTTTCCCCACTCTCTTCTTCTGATGACTCTTGGCTCCACCGGAGTCAAATCACACTCCTGATTCATTCAGTCCCCCCTCATGGTCTCAGTAGCCTGGCCTTGAGATCCAAGGGGAAAAAGGAGAATACAATAAGAAATAGAATGATGGCTGTTCATCATTTTATGAAAAGATGGCAATTAGCATAAAGAGGCTCCTATTCAACAGTACTGTCAAGCATGGATCAAATGTTGGAGGTTAGAAAATTGCACAGAACGTTTGGGACAGGACATTCAAATGAAAGCAAATGAAGTCAATTAATGAAATAAAAGTGATCAAGTCAAGACTGTTAGCCTAGCCAAAGATACTGTATATTTAGCTAATACCACCAGATCACAATAATATTTGAATTGACAACACCTCAATAGTTTGCTACCAGCTATCTAGCTTGCGTTCTGAGTAGATTTATTTTATATTCTCATGCTTGGCCACTACCAGTGGCCTCTTCACCTATAAGGGCTGACCTCTGACCTTTGTCCTGACTATTTGCAGACTGCCCTCAACAGAAGACCAAAGACAGTAGGTAAAATGAGAAAAGAAACCAAATAATCGGAAGTTCATCTCAAAGCCATTGTCTTGAAATGCATGGAAATATGATCCATACACTTTCTCGTTATTACGTAAAATGTATGTCTAATATGATTCATTTGTCATTCTTACATTTGCAATCACATGTTGAGAGCACAACATTATTGGCCAATATCATCTGTCAGGTGTGCACGTACATCCCAATGTCATTTAAAAATGAAAAGATACAATTGGTCAACATGTTTGGGAAAATTACTAAAAGTGAATAATGTCTTTGATCTCTATTTTAACGTTCCATTGTGATTGGAGAGCTGCAGTTATGATTCGCAATTATTTAATCAGCTCACAATCTCTGGAGCATGGTGTGCCATAGACTCAAGTGCTGGAACTTTAGGGTAAATAAACCAGCGCTGGCATTTAACAACCAGCAGTTAAACCAAGTCAGCAATCCCAGACACAGAGACCAATGGAATGTTCTCTAGCTTGAATGAGCCTAATTTTTATGATTGCATGGTGCACTGTGTCATTCTGTAGATATTGAATTGCTTCAATATTAATATTTTACTACTGTTTACGATATTGCAGTTTTATTAATATTCATTTTCATGATGTATTAAAGGGGTAGTTTGCTTTCTGGGTTTCTTAAAATATTCTTTAAGTTTTAATGTGTGATTTCAATTGGCCCAGATAGTTTTTGTTTGTTTTTCACATACTAAAAATCACATTCTTACAGTACCATGTGTTCATCCTCCGACTTAGTCCTGTGCTTCCTTCGCATACTAAAAATCACATCCATACAGTACCATGTGTTCATCCTCAGACTTAGTCCTGTGCTTTTTTCGCATACTAAAAATAACATTCATACAGTACCATGTGTTCATCCTGTAAAAATCATCAAATAGAGGCACTGACTAGTAGACTACACAACAATACAGCAATAAGCCCTAACTGAAAAGGCAGTGATTGCAGTGTGACGCACACAGCGTGATGCTCTGTGGATTACGGGATCAGTGAGACCATTTTCATGAGCGTAAATAAATAAAATAAAATAATTCTGCTCAGGGTGAGAGATAGAAGAGTAAGGCATGCATTGCTCTCATCAGTTCAAGGTTAGGGTGTCTAAAGTGGGCTTTTCGCAGTTTCCCTGGGAATAATAAGTTCTGCTTCATGATTTTATACATTGGCTGAGCAAAGCTTTCGTTGTACACGTGGACACACACTGCACGTACTACAGGGCCCTGCTGCGCTTTTGGAATAATGAATTATTCATGTTTTTTCAGGTTTTAATGATTTGCGCATTATAGTAGACGGACAGAGGCATTCTGGTCAATGTCAGGGTTCCAATTCACACGCTACTAATCAGGACAGCCCCTGAATTCCAAACAGGGTATTCTGGGAAGAGGGGGAGGAGCTTAGGCAGAGTAGATCTGAAGATCAAAAAGAAGGAAATGCTAACAAAATGAATCTTTAATATTGGTGCCCCCCCCCCCCCACCCACACACACACACACACACACACACACACATTCATGTTCAACCTGAAATCCTCACACAGGCACAAAAACCTCATCTTAATTACAATCGTTTTTCAGTTGTGGGCGAAGAGGAAACTGCCCTTCGGCAAACATCAACAGGTCTTAATAACGACAGCCGTGGATATTACATGTAACTGGCATTTTGTCATAATAGCAGAGAAATCCTAATGTAGTCACATGAGTGTTTAAATCGACAGATATTGGGACTGGAGAGTGAAGCACGGAGACGTGACTGACATCATGAGGCCTGAGGACTCTTGTATGATAAAATTGACACGTGCTGGAATCACAACCATGCTGCCTGCCTTTTTGTTGGTGGGTATGTTTGCCATGCATGTGTACTTCCCTCATAGTAAGATTTTGGGACCATGTTAGTCCTGGCATGATATAGTTGTAAAGGGTCCTGGCCGTGTTCATAAAGTAGTCAAAAGACGTGTAAATAATCCAAATAAATATGACACGCGATGAGCCCTATTGTGAGTCTCTTGCATGAGGGTATCATAGTTCTAAGATGTGTAAATTAGCCGTGTTATGAACTAAATAATGAGCGAGAAGGAGTAAACCAAGGAATTAACTGTTTACTACTAGAAAACTAGTGCCCCGTTGCACATAAGTAGACCACCATAAGACGATTAAAGTGTGAGAGAAGGGTGCTGTGTTTCATTTGGCTCCAGTCCTGGAAGAAAACATGAAAATGAACCAACTATTATATATTATACATTTACACCATCCTACTAATTGAGTTCCCAAAATGAGCCTTCACTGCATGATGTGGGTCATACCAGATGGGCTGTAGCAGTTCCATAACAGATTGTATACCCTTCAAAACAGGGATAATATCAGGGAATTATCAGGGAATTTTTTTAGTTTGCACATTAGTCCATTACAGTGTTACTATTTTAATAAATGTATTTCAGAAAGTTAAACTATAACAAAGTGTGTGCTAGTGTATCTATGCACACACACATAATGTATGTGTGCAGAGAAATGGCCATGTGTAAATGTACATGGCAGCTTTCATCTTAGATGATTCATGTTCTGTGATCACAGTCACTCTGTGTTTGTCTGAGAGGAGCTTTATCAAGATGATGAGCACAATAAGACGGCATTTACATCATTATTACATTATTAATACAGTATTACATTCCTCTAGTCAACAGACACAAATTTAACAGGTATAAACTGTTAAAAAGGTAATATTGTTAAAAATGCATCATTAATAAATGTAACAGTGCCCTCCAATATATTATCCAAGCTATATTTTATGCACAAAAATGGGAAATGGGACAATGCTAATATAATTGAAAATCTTTCTTTAACAAGTAATACTTTTTAATTCCCAAAAAAAGCCCTTGTTTTAAGTTTTTTGTGCATTCTCTTTTTACAACAATATTTTGCAGGCTATGTTCACTTTATATTGAATTGTAATTAATAGTAGTCATAGATACTAAAACATGTGGAAATATGTCATGTTTAACTCTGTACCATGTTGAGGTTGGGTCAGCTTCTCTTCACTTAGAGATTTATTGTGGCATACACTTTGACCAGGGGTGTGCAAACTTTCGTTGAACTTTATATCTCTCCAGTAAAGTTCCAGAAAGATAGAATTACTTCAGGGCTTTTTAACAGCTCCGGACAGAAATTCGATTAAGATTAATTCAAGCTAAGCAAGCAATTTTGGGAAGTTGGAAGCTATTTCCTCTCACGTCGTTGGCTACACAATGCGCAGAATGTGTGGAGAATAAACACGGCCTGCACTGAAGTTACAGTCTGCCAATAACACATCTTTCCTCACGCTCTTTCCAGAAAGAGAGTTCAGTGCTTAAACTGCCCAGACGAATGAAAATAAATCATTCATAAGCCTCTGTTAGATAAAGCATTTTAAATACCCCAATTATGTTCCAGTAGCAGATTTATTGCAGCCACTGTTTTGAATAAATGAGTCCCTTTACAAGAATTTGTATGATGTGTAAGATTTAATGCGATTCCAGCACTGAAAAATCAGTTGTGGCAGTCTCAAAATTATTTGTACTGTGTTGATGCGTTCACTCTGTATTCACCCTGTTTATGTTGGAAAGGTCATGACTCATGACTCATGACTCATGACTCAAGAAACATTTTTATCAAACCCCTGATTATGAGAGCTTTCCCGCCTTAAGCCATTTATTAACATTTTACTGAGCTGAAGGCGAGTGGAAATAAATGCGTGTAATCGTCAAGTGCCAGTCCTTTCGGAAAGGAGCGTGTTATCTTTATTTTAAAGTACGTCCTCTGGCGGCGTTCTTATCTCGTAGGAAATCCTCCCAACTTTATCAAATACCATATGGCAGTATCAGAGAGGTGGGTTTTAAAAGAGCGAGCTGGAGGATCTAGGAATCATCAAAGCAAAAGCTGTTTTTCTCCTTAATTCATTTTTAAGGTGACTGTGGGGGGGGGTCAGTGCCAGAATGATCTTAGTTTCTGGAGGAGAATTGGGCATGGTTTCAGAGGGTGCCAGCACTGGAGGGGGGTTTTTCTTTGATCAAATAGGATATGGTTGCAGGTATGATGGCCCAGTGAGAATACTGGACAGGTGTGACTGGGGAGAGACTTCAGAGGGTCATTAATGCCGGAGCCTGGAGCAGAGTGGATGTCATTGCTTTGCTGTTGCGAATGGTCACTCTTGTTGTATGAGCTTGGCAGACAGGGAGATGTGGAGACGGAAAATATGTGAATTGGCTGTTAGAGATATAAAGATGTAATCCGTATAAAGCAGCTCTTGTTCCTTAGTTGTTTGTCTTTTTGGGGGCCAGAACACTTGCCAGTGTGATAAAGCTTTCCCTTTGAGTATAAGCAGTTTGGTACAATGATTGCTAAATCTTTTAACTTTGGGTTTTTATTTTGTATTTGATTTATGTGCTTAGGGCACATTTTAATATTTTTGGTAGAATATAAGTGCTATTTAGAGCATGACCTGTATCATCATTTTATACTATAGTGTGAATATTCCCAGTATTGGCATCTAGCTTCCAGGAACATATATATTTTTAATCCCATTTTGTGTTTTATTTAATTTCCAGCATTGCATTGTGCCTGCATATCAGCTGCGTTTATTAAAATAAATTCCTAATATTCTCCCGAGATGTAAATGCAGTTGGATATAAACAGAATTAAAGACATTGAATAAATGCACTTACCGCCGCACAATTCTCGTTTAATACCGCCATGTTTGAACTCTCTTTCTTTGTTGGATCACATGACTGACAGACAATGCACTAATAGGCCAGAAGTTGGTTTGATTACACTCAGGCTTGATTGCCCATTCTTGGTAGCCCAGATTATCTATTTTAATTTGAAATCTGAATTTTGCATACTGAATTTGACCACTTGAATATTCTATTCTATTCATAACTGTATAAAAATCCACAAAAAAAAAAAGGTGTAGGCCTACACACAAACTAAGAAAAAGAGAAGGGATCTGAATAGACCATTCATGGCTCAGACAGATTCATGGCCACATAGGTCACTTCATAGAATGGCTCCCAAAAAATCACAAAGTAGCTAAGAAACTAACTCTTAATAATTGTTTTTGGATTTGTTGCTTATTTTAGGTATTTTGTTAGTAAATGTTTGGTCTATAGAATAGAATAGAATAGAGTAACTTTTATATCCCGTTAGGGAACTTCAGTTGTAGCCCCAGCAACAACAAAAAAGACAGTGGGACATGTCATTATTAGTCAAGTGAATTAAGTGAATTAAAGTGCAATACAGCTATGATTAAAAATAGCCCCCGCTGTCCCGAGATGTCCAGTGTCACCAAGCAGTCCAGCACAAACTCCGCCTACACGACTCTCCTACATAGACGCTGCGCCGCGGTATCTGTACACTCTGTACTCTTCACTCCTCCCCCGCATTATGTTCTCCTTCTCTGGTTGTCTTTTGAAGATTGCCTGCACTCCCGGATCAGTCCTGACATCTTCAACTCCGGTGAAGAGCGATGGTAACTTTGTTGCTGCAGGCTGCAGATCCAACGGACATTCCCGACTGGACATCAATATTATATTGACTAGACAATTAATCAATATTATCAAAACGAGCAGCAGGAGTGCTCTCCAGCCCGCTTTCTTGTCCCACTACAGACACACAGCGCATGAAAAAAGCAAAGACAAAAGCCAGACACAACAAAACACATTCAAATTAACAAACGCGAACACGAGAGACAGCTGGACTACATGTCGCCATTACAGCGCCACGTGACATCAATGTTGGTGTGTGTGTTTGTGGTTTTTGTGTGGTTTGTGTGTTTGTGCTTTGTGTGTGTGTGGTGTGTTGCTTGTTTTTTTATGGGTTGTGGTTGGTGCAGATTTGTTATGAGTGGTTAATGTTAAGGGTTGAGATGGACATTCAGTTTAGGTTTACCCAAAGGAATTCTCATACAGGGAATTCTCATGTAATTATGTACAAGCATTCCTTGTTCTGGCAATAGTGTGAGTAGAATTGCATGTGGCTCATATCTATGATTATGCCACTTGTGAATAACCAGTAGAAGTTTTTACACGTTTTGCCAATAACCCGTAAACCTGTGTTTGGTGTCACATCTTGCAGCGTAAGCAGGAGCATTGCCTGCGGGTAGGAGGCATCATCAGCCCTGTCACTCCAGCTGTCTGTCCCCGTGCCCTGCCCCACCCCACCATACAGCCCATGCCCCACTTGCACATATTCCAAGCGCTGGTCTTTGACTCTTTCTGAATTCCTTTCAAAAGGAACACAATAGACTTGTTTCATTCGTATTCTGTTGTGTCAAAATGGTTTAAATGCGGATTTGGTCAATTCCTTAAAATATAGGCTCGTCTTCAATTATTCTGGTCTGAATTTCTTGCAAACAAATAACATTGTTGGCTATGACCATGTTGACAATGGCAGTTTCTTTCTCTTCTGAAAATAGCCATGATTGGCCTCCATGAGCTTAGTTCTGCATGTTAGTTCTGCAAAAATAAAACAGGTACCGATGCGCTAAATCCATTTTTACAAAATATGAATACATCTCCCAAGTTCATGTGATACAGTACAGTAATATAATGCATTTTCTCACTCAGCTCCACACATTTTTACAGTAAACCTCAGGTAAGAGAGCAGAGTACAGCATTATAATGTGTAGCATTGATAGTACTAAATTGCCTATTTTCTTCTCTTAAGGTCCGGATGATAGATCCCATGAATCGGTTCAAATGTGGCTGTACTCTTTGTCCAGCTTTCTTTATTGTCATTCATGGACAAGGACATAGTCCACTACAGTAGCATAGATCTCATCAGATACAAATGTTCTTCTTACCCTATTTTTGCTCATAGATCCATTGTTCCAAAGCATAAATTATAAACTCACTTGTGGCCCTGAGGTTCTGATTCATGTTTTAACAATTTTTAACAGTTTGCACCTTGAGAATTGTGTTAATTGAGTTCAGGTTGTGATGACTTGAGTTAATTATATTGAATGCCAGCGCTTCCTAAATGAGCACATGGTGCAACCTGTGCTTTATGAAAAGATCTGTATGCACAAAAGGTTCAACAAATCTGTGACGTGTGAAAACAAGTGGATGGTGTTTATTGTTTTGGGAAATGAGAATTTTATTTTGTAGTTGATGGGTTTGGGATGTTTTCACACAGAACCAGTTTTAGCGTGTATTCTGATTGTGATTGTGATTGAGAAAAACTGTCACTGAAAAAATCACATAAAAATAGGATTACATCCCAGTATTGGAAAAAAATTGAGTCATCAAAAATGAATGATTTACACTTGAACACTTTCACTAGCTCCTAAACGTAACCTTCAGCTTACCTCAACATTAACCGTGACCATATTCTTCACCGTAATTCTACCCCTAAACCCTATTTCTAGCCCTTTGACTGATTTGATCTCATATACAGTATGTGATTTCTCAATCTAATTATCACAACATCACCAAAAGAAATACAAGAAACTGTCACTGACATATAACACATATTTTACTGTTCAAAAGTACCACAATACATTTGGCTATATTGTTACATTCCAATAGTGAAAAAAATTGGATAATTTAAAATCAAAGACTAACCCTAGCTCTGAAACATAACCCACAGACATTTATCATTTTCTTTTTGCTTTTTGATATTTATCACATCTCATTCCCCTTGCCTGGATCAGCTGTTATTCTCATAAAGAAAGTTTTTTTTTTTAAAAGAGCAAATCATTTTATTCTGTAAAAAAAAATTATCTCATTGAATCAAAATGCTTATTGGACGATGTTGGAGTGCACTGGTGCTAGGACAGAGATGAATTATAAAAAAGGGGAAAGATTGTGCTCAAAGTTGAATGTTCTAAGTTATTTTATTACATTAAACATTTCTGTGTCGGCTCTGTTTTAGAAGTCGCTTTAGCTCAGTCGCTTTAGTCAGTTTTGAGAGAGAAGAGAGAGAGAGAGAAGAGAGAAAAAGAAAGAGAAAGATAGAGAGAGAAAGAGAATGAGAGAGAGAGAGACTTTTGACTTTTAAACTTCCCTTTATTCCCAATAAAAGGGAGAAAATTATGAATGACCAACATTGACATACAACAACAACAAAAAACACAACCCGAGAAAATGAAATAAGTAAAAATAAGGAAAAGAAATATGGAAAAAAGAAATTATTTTAAAAGAATTTTAAAAGGAGAAAAGAAAAAAGAAAATAAACTAGAAAGAAATACCTTAAAAAACTATTTTCAGTACAACATTAGTAGTCTACACCACCTCAGAGCTTTAAAGCTTCAATTCAAAACCCTCACCTTCATCGGGTTTGCAAATACATCCATCCACCCCACAAATTGCAAAGAAATCGTCAACATTCCCAATTAAAGCATAATACGAATGCTCCAACACCAGTCTTCCCTTTATCAACCCTCTCACCATTTTATCGGGATCAAGTCCCCCACTGCCTTCAATCTTATTTCGGCGTGTCAACCAGATAGACATTTTTGCTTTGCCTATCAAAAAATTTAGTAACACAACTTTTTTTATTTTTTTAACTGAGTACCTTGGCCCAAAGACAAAAAGTGCATCTGTAAATAAAAACCCCAGTGCCACACACCACCCTTTTACCAATTGTAAAATCATTTGTAAACGTGGACACCCTAAAAAAATATGAAAATTAGTTTCGGAGTCCCCACAAAAAGGACATCCCTGCCCCACAGAAGGATCCAGGTGCGCCTTGTATCTGTTTGTAGCTATCGCTCCATGTACAATACGCCACTGAAGGTCTCCTGTCCTTCTTTCAATGGGCCTTTTGTACAGAGACCTCCAGCTACCTTTCGGGGAAGAACCTGACCCTAAAAAAAAAGACCATTTTGAGTCTTTCAGATTGCTGAGAGAACGGAGATTTAGAGCTTTTACACAGACAGTGTAAAGTGCCTTTTTTTTTACTTTACTAAAAAACCCAAGTTCAGGTGTTTTAAAAGAAAGGATCATCCCCTCGCTTTCATGCCAGTCCCCCAGCTCAGCTGCCACAGTTATCTCTGGGAACGTTGACTCTTCAATTTCAGTGTCCATCCCAGTTATACTGTTCAAATATTCTTGTTTTGAAGAAGGCAGAGAAGTGCCGAGTTCTTCCAGCATCTTCTGAAAAGTGCGGATAGATTTAAAACCCGCCTTGGCTGCCACCTGTCCTGCTGTCAACCACCCATCTCTCGTCCGCAGATGGCGTATTTTTGTAATTCCTGCCTCCATCAGGCCAGACCGCACTGTCAAAGAATCCAGTGTCCCAATGTGCAGTAATGGATTAAAAAACAAAGGCTCCTCAAAGGTCCAATAACCCGGTGTGGTGGTATTATCCCGTGATACAGCGAGGAGCTGCCACACATTTATGACTGCGCTGTAAAAAGGAGTGAGTCCTACCAAGTCCATTTTGCTCAGTAACATTAAAAACAAATGCCTATTGAGGCCCATCCGTCCTACCCTGTTCAAGAGGGCGCAGGCAACATCCATCCACTTGTGGTGGTCACGATACAGCAGGCGTTGGACAGCCTGCAAGCGAAAAGCTGCCACTCTGCTTTTGATATCAATTAGTCCTTGACCTCCCTCATTGACTGGCAGATAGAGCACTGCTGCCCTTAGCCAGTGATGCCCAGTCCAGAAAAAATTTACCAGTGTCTTCTGTATTTCCTCAACCAGATTCACCGGAGGGTTCAGAACAGTGAATCTGTGCCATAATGTAGCAGCGACCAGATTATTAATGATCAGGGCTCTTCCCCTATACGATAGCTGAGGTAGCAACCATTTCCATTTAGACAACTTGGCACACACTGTTTCCACTGTGCCCTCCCAATTCTTCTTCTTATATTCCTCTGTGCCCAAGTAAACCCCCAAATATTTAAAACCTGATCTCCCCCATTGTACATTACCTGGGAGGACTGGCAAAGAAAAACCACCCTCCCGATTACATGTTCCACACCATACTGCTTCAGTCTTCCCCCAGTTCACTCTCGCAGATGAAGCCTGCTCATAGACCCTGAGTACCCGTTCTACAGCCTGTACATCTTTTGAGCTCTTAATTATTATTGCTATATCATCTGCATAGGCAGACAACTTTATTGCCTCCTCGTTTGTTTTTCCTTGGACATTTAGCCCCTCTAAATTCCTCCGCAGCATGCAGAGTAACGGTTCTATCACCAATGCATAAAGTTGGCCAGATAGGGGGCATCCCTGCCGAATTCCCCTCTGTACATTCACTGGAACGCTCAGACCTCCCCCCCCTATTTTCACCATACATGTAGCACCTGCATACAATAGTTTCACCCATGAGACAAACACTTCCCCAAACCCAAACATTTTTAGTGTTTTAAATAAATATTCATGATCAACCCTATCAAATGCTTTCTCTTGATCTAGAGAAAGAAAACCAAACTCTATCTCATGGACATTAGCATAATCCCACAAGTCACGCATCAAAAATAGATTTTCATAAATGGATCTTTCTGGTATGCAATAGGACTGGTCATTCTGAATAAGTTTTCCTAACACAGTTTTTAACCTGTTTGCAATACATCTAGAAAAGACCTTATAGTCAGAACAAAGAAGAGCTACTGGACGCCAGTTCTTCAAAAGGCTTAGGTCTCCTTTTTTTGGAAGCAGAGACAGAACCGCACGCTGGCAGCTTTTGGGAAGAGTCCCTGCTGCAAAACTACACCTTAAAACATTAAAAAAGTCCCGTCCGATGACTCCCCAGAATGTTTTATAAAACTCCATTGGCAGTCCATCAATTCCAGGTGCACGACCCATGGAGAGCTGGTGCACTGCCTCAGTCACTTCTTCAAATAAAAGCTCACTGTCCAAGATCTCTTTGTCTTGCTGGTCCAATGAGGGAAGAAGCTGAAATAGCTCTTCTGCGCAATGTCTTTCTGAGCCTTCTGCCTTAAACAACTTGGAATAAAAATCAACAGCGAGTCTGCGCATCTCCATTGGGTCAGATGTTTCTGTCCCATCAGGAGAGCGGAGGCAGTGCATAGTTTTTTTCTGGGCTGTGCCCTTGCCCAAATTAAAAAAGAAAGTGGTAGGAGCATCCATATCTTGTATGCTGGTATAACGAGATCTTACCAGTGCCTCTTTGGCTTTTTTTTGCAGTATGTCCCCAATTCCATTTTTTTACCTGTTATATTAATGCGTAAGTTTGTATTGTACTGTACTACCATGTCTGACTGAATTTTACTGATATCTTGTTCTAATTTGTGTATAGTTTGTTTCAGTTTTTCTGTAGAGTGAGAGGTATACTGTTGGCAGAAAACCCTAATTTGTGTTTTCCCTACATCCCACCATTGTAGTAAGTTTTCATATTCGTCTTTCTGCTCACTCCAATCTCTCCAGAAAAGTTTAAACTTTTCACAAAAAACAGTATCCTGTATAAGTTTGGAATTAAACTTCCAATAGGAACTCCGTGGGGTAGTGTGCAAGACTGTCAGGTTTACAGTAACAAAATGATGGTCTGAAAAACTGGTTGGAAAAGAATGTGTAGCTACAACTCTGTTGATCACTGCCTTGCTCACATAGATTCGGTCTAAGTGTGCTGCTCTTACCCTTTCACTCAATATCTTTGTCCAGGTGTAGAGTTTTACACCAGGGTTTCTCTCCCTCCACACATCGGATAAATCAAATTGGGTTGTAATCCCAGCTAAAACAGTTGTTGAAAATGGATAAGGCTCTTCACCATTTCTATCCATAGTAAAATCAAGGGTGCAATTCCAATCCCCCCCCACCACCAAAATGTCTTCACTATCAATGTTATTTAAAGCAACTTTTAATTTGTTAAAAAGACTAACCCGATCCCCCCCTCTATTAGGGGCATATATGTTAACAAACGTGTAGTGGTTTTCCTTTATTTCCGCCCTAACGACCAGAATACGGCCTTTTTCGACTTCTAGTCTTGATAATATGTTGACATTTGCATTTGGAGTAAAGAAAATTCCAACCCCTGCGCTTACATTTGAGCCATGACTGATGGCATATTCTCCATCCCACCATAACCCCCACTCTACTTCATTATTTATGTCACTATGTGTCTCTTGTAAAAAAGTTACATGTGTTTGTTTCATTTTAATATACTCTAGCAATATGGCCTGTTTGCCTTTATCCCTAGCCCCATTTACGTTTAAAGATCCTATCCGTAAAACTTCCATAGAGTGAGAGAAAGAAATTCGGAAAAACAGATGGAAAAGATAACAGAAAACTACAAATATGGTCATGTACATTTATTCTTGCTTTTTAAACGATCTAGCCGTTCCAGTGCTTTTTGCACTTTTCCCCTTTCGAATTAGTGTTACGTGTTTCTTTAGACGGAAACGTTTTTGCCTATCAAGAATATCATAACCAACGCTTTTCTGTGCCTTTTTGGCCGAAAGCACGAACTTATCAAGATCGGGGAAAAAAACCCCTAAGTCTACTGATTTCCCTTTAGTTTTGTCTAGAAAATCATTAATTTGTTCTACAGAATATAGCGTTCCGTGAGCATTAATTTGGCTAAAAGAGATATCGGAGTCATCGGACCACCTATCCTCTTCTCCCATTTCTTCATCTGCAACCTCTTCCGTCTCCAGTGATCTATGTTCTGAACTTTGCTGCACTCCCTGCTTACTAGCCTGTGGAGCACTGCTATTCTGCCCATCACTGTTACTCTGCCCGACATTGCTATCAGGCCCAACGCAGTTATCCTTTATTTTCGTGTTTATCAAAATATCTTGCCTCTCATCGTCACCCTGTTGCACATTTTCCAAGCCCGGCGATTCTGTACTTACCTCCTTTACAGAGGAAGGTCCTTCACCCGGGTCTACCGACTCCATAATATCAGTTGAAAGGGGTTTCTCCACCACAACCACAGTACACTCTACCTCCGGCTCGTTTTCGCTCCGTTTCGGTCCGAATTCACTCGATCGGTTATTTTCTCGTTCTTTTTCTTTATGTGGACACATAAATCTCTTATGACCAATGTCACCACACTCAAAACAGCGTAAACTATCAGTGCTGGCATAGATCATATAGGAGCTTTCCCCGTGAGCTACACGGAAAGAAACCTCCAGAGTTTTGGTGGGCGAACTTAAAAACATAAAAACTTGTCTCCGAAAGGATAGGACGTGTTTTAATGCTGTATTTTTACACCCGAGTGGTATCATTTTTATCGCACTTGCAAACTTACCAAAACGGTTCAGTTCTCTCTCAATAGCTTCGTTCTTAATGAATGGTGGAACATTTGAAATAGTAACTTTTACTGCCGGTGTTGACAGCGGTGTTATTTGCACAAAAGTCTCCTTCACCCAGAGACCACTCTCAATTAGCTGACTGACACATTTTTCATTTTTTAAGAACACGACAACAGCTTTATTCATCCTCGATGCCGAAATAATGCTATTGTGTCCAACTTTCTCTCCCACAGCCATGAGTACTTCTTCAATAGTAGCACCCGCCTCGGGGACGCACCTAAAACCATTTCGGAGGGAGAGGGATTGCGCTCCCCCGTCGGGGTGAGCCGCCATTTCCCAAACCTGAACTGCCGCACTTGGCAGTTCTTACCCCTCGATCAACTACAATACAACGAACAATACAACCAGTACAATAAAGAAAGAGATAAAAGAATGACCAGAAATGTAGAGAAAAAAGATGTAGGATATAAAGGAAAAATAGAAAGGAATAGTAAAGATCCAAACACACAGCTCTCTCAGCACCGCCACCCTCACGCACGCACGCACTCACTCCAGAGAGAGAGAGAGAGAGAGAGAAAAAGAGAGAAAGAGAGTTTTAAGGTCTCCTTTAATGCACAGAAACAAGGGTTGGCTATTAACTACAATACAATTCCAACTAACAAAAGGCAATTGATAAAATTGATAAAACAGACAAAAACAGACAAAAAAACTAATAATAATTTCAAAAATGAAGTACCAACTCTTCACCCTGCATAGAGCAAAGCACTTCCTCAATGCACCATGAAAGAGAGAGAGAGAGAGAGAGAGAGAGAGAGAGAGAAGAGAGAAAGAGAAAGAGAATGAGAGAGAGAGAAAGAAAAAGAGAGAGAGAGAGAGAGAGAGAGAGAGAGAGAGAGAGAGAGAGAGAGACTTTGACTTTGAAGGTACCTTTATTTAGAACATATTGCAAATATGTTGTAAACAGTAACTCATCTAACGTATTTATAACATTTCCTTATTTGTATGTTTTTTCTTTATATTTAATTAAATACCAAAAGTAATTATAACACAGATCTTTTAGCAATTTTTCCGTGTTAAAAAACAATAATAAATATATTTCCGCATATACATAAAAACATGTATATACACATACAAAACCTTACATAAAAAAATAAAACCAGTAAAACCAGTAAAATGGAAAACTCCATAAAACCGGTTATAAAAACATTTTTTCTAGAAACAAAATAAACTAAAAACACAAACTCGAAAAAAAGCCCACCTCTTATCAGGCAGTTTGATTTAAAACAACACCTCATAAGAACTTTCATTTTTCATCCTACATATTGCCTCCTTGACACACCAGATTTTCTTAAATTCTTCTACGTTGTTCATCAAATTATAATACACATAATCTACCCTAAGGCGCTCAGAGATCATCCCTCTAAATATCAGCACTGGGTCAGTCACCAGTCCTTCTTGAATTTTTTTTT
The DNA here is from genome assembly GCA_022702515.1 of Ilyophis sp. 1 JC-2022. Taxonomy (NCBI): domain Eukaryota; kingdom Metazoa; phylum Chordata; class Actinopteri; order Anguilliformes; family Synaphobranchidae; genus Ilyophis; species Ilyophis sp. 1 JC-2022. The sequence continues at coordinate 90,401,170 of CM040396.1, read as the reverse complement.
TTCTCGACAACCAAACAGCCAATTTGGCTTGCCCAAACAAAAAATTGATCAGTGTCAACATACATTTTTTTTTCGCAGAATATCCCGTTCCTATAACAAAAACTCTACTGTCAAAAAACACCCCAAACCTCTCACATAGCTCTTTTAATAATAAAAGCAGATGAGACAAACGAGGACAAAGAACAAAAATATGTGACACAGTCTCCACTATCCCACAAAAAGGGCAGCCATCATCTTGCTCATGGTTGACGTGTGCCAGGTATCTATTGGTGGCTATGGCTCCGTGTATAATCCTCCATTGGAGGTCACCTGATCTCTTTGGCAAGGGTGATTTGTACAATAACCGCCAATTTGTAACCATGGGCACAATTTGTTCTTCTTGCCACGCCCCTGCTCTTAGATCTTCTAGTGCATGCAAGTGCCGAACCTTCACACTTAAAATACTCAAGGCTTTTTTAGCCACTGTCTCAAAATTCTCCACCTCAGGAGTCTTGAACGTCAACAGTTTCCCCTCTTCCTCTCGCCAGTCCCCCACCTTCGCTCTTATACGGACCGATGGGAAGAAAGGAGCCTCTGCAGTCTGAGCTTCTTCACTATGTCTTTGATTCTGGGAGGGCCAAAGTGCTCTGACTCTCGCCATTATTTTTTCCACCATTCTTAGTGAATGAACTCCAGCCTCTGCTGCTATTTCCTCCACAGTTCTCCAGTCTCCACCATCCTCACTCCTTAGATGGGCCAGTTTGGTCAGACCTGCCCTTGTAAAATGGCGCCTTATGCTTTCTAAAATCAAAGGAGGCAGTTTCAAAAACGGATTTCTAAATATTGGTTCTTCCATTGTCCATAATGTGTCCCTCTGAGTACAAAGTGTATCAGTCCATGCCTTTATTACTGAGGCGTAAAAAACAGTAAGACCTACTGTGTCCATAGGCTCTAGCTCCATCAGGAACAGATGTCTATCCAGCCCCAAACCACCTGCTTTTCTGAGCAGTGCACAGGCAGTCTCCCTCCAGCACACCTTTTTGTACAGGAGCCTCTGAGCCGCTTGCAACCGGAAAGCTATTACCTTACTTTCCAGGTCCATGAGTCCCTGCCCTCCTTCCTGCAGTGGCAGATACAACACTGCTGCCCTGAGCCAGTGCTGCCCTGACCAAAAGAACTGCACCATTAATTTTTGAAATTCTTTTAGGAATCCGCCTGGTGGCGTCAACACCGCCAACCTGTGCCATAGTGCAGATGCCACCAAATTATTTAAAATTAACACCCTACCTCTAAAAGATACCTGTGAAAGAAGCCATTTCCACCTAGAAATCCTAGCACACGCCTTTTCCATTACACCCTCCCAATTCTTCTGCATATATTGAGAAGTCCCCAAGTACACACCTAGCACTTTCAGCCCTTCTCTCTTCCATACCAGATTTCCTGGCAACTTGGGAGGATTTTGATTTTGCCATGAACCACAAAGCAAAGCCTCACTCTTCTCCCAATTTACCCTGCCAGAGGAGGCCCGCTCATAGGTCTGGATACATTGTTCTAGGGCAGCCAGATCCCCCTGATTTTTTACTACTACCATTATATCATCAGCGTACGCTGAGACTTTAATTTTTTTACAGAGAGACTCTCCTGGCACAATCAGACCACTCAATTTCTTCCTAATGAGGCAAAGCAAAGGTTCAATGGCTAAGGTGTACAGCAGCCCTGACAAAGGGCACCCTTGTCTGATGCCACGCTGTACCTCTATTGGCCTGCTTAGTCCCCCCGCTACCTTTACTAAGCAAGACACATTTTTATACAGTAGTCTCACCCAAGACAGAAGGCCATCCCCAAAACCAAAAGCCTCTAGTGTCTTCATTAAGTAGCTGTGATCCACCCTATCAAAAGCTTTTTCTTGATCGATAGAGAAAAGGCCAAAATTTAAATTATAAACCTTTGCCAGCTCTACCACATCTCTAATCAGAAACAGATTGTCTCTGATTGATCTGTCTGGAATGCAATAGGTTTGATCCTTTTTTGTTATTCTAGAAACATATTTTTTTATTCTATTTGCTATACTTTTTGACAGTATCTTAAAATCAGTGCATAAAAGTGCCAAAGGTCGCCAGTTTTTTAACAGGCACAGGTCCCCTTTTTTCGGCAGCATTGTGAGCACTGCCCGGCGACAGCTTTGTGGAAGCTCCTGTTTCAAACTGCTCTCCATAACCACCCCATAAAAATCCTGCCCCATACATCCCCAAAACTTTTTATAAAATTCAGCAGGTAATCCATCAATGCCTGGGGCACGGCCTGAAGACATCTGTCCCACAGCCTCAGTGATCTCCTGCATACTGAGCTCAGAGTCCAACTCCTCCTTTTCTTCTGCAGTTAGCTTTGGTAGGTCTTTATGAAGTGTCTCAACCTGCTGCATGTCCACATCTTCCGCTTTAAAAAGTTCTTTATAAAAACACACCACTTCTTCCCGGATTTCCCCAGGGTCAGCAGTCGTTCTCCCACCAGGAAGATTTAAAACGCACAACTCCTTGCGTTGTACCACCTTTCTTTCCAAATTAAAAAAGAACTTGCTAGGAGCATCCATGTCTTTTAATGTACAAAATCTGGCTCTAATCAGAGCCCCCTTAACCTTCTCATTCAGTATAGTAGCCAGATTTCTTTTTTTTTCCTTAAGAGCCTGCAACATACCAGTATTATTGGTCATTATCACCTCCTCCTCCATTTGAGTAATTTCCTTTTCTAGTTCTGCCACAGCCCTTCTGCTCCTAGCAGTACTATACTCTGTGTACTGCTGACAAAATGTTTTAATTTGAACTTTGCCCACCTCCCACCAAAGTCCTACTGTTTCGAACCTTTCTTTTTCTCCTTTCCATTTTTGCCAGAAATCTTCAAATTTTGCACAAAAAATTTCGTCTTCCAGCAATTTTATATTAAATTTCCAATAAAAACTACCTTTGGGCCTCTTCTTAATGCACATACTTAAAACAATTAAATGATGGTCCGTAAAACCCACTGGTAAGATACCAGTCCTTGTTACCCTGTGCCTTACATTTTTAGGAATATAAAACCTATCTAACCTGGCTGCACACACTGTGTTTAAGGCACTCTTTACCCATGTGTACTGTCTCACATTTGGATTTTGTTCTCTCCAGGCATCACACAGATCAAAATGTTTTGAGAGCTTCTTAAGAAACTCTGCAGATTTAAAATGCGGTTCTGCACCATTTCTGTCCATTGTAAAATCTAAAGTGCAGTTCCAATCACCCCCTATAATAAAAACTGCATCACTATCTGCAATTTTAAAAAGTTTTTTCTGTAACTGTTCAAATAAAAACTGCCTATCTGTCCCCACATTTTGGGCATAAATATTAATAAAAAAATAAGAAATCCCCAATATTTCTACATTCACACATAAAAGCCGGCCTTTAACAATTTCCTCCTTAGCCAATAATTTAACATTAAAAGCAGGTGAAAATAAAATGGCAACCCCAGCACTCAAGTTTGTCCCATGGCTCAGAAAACAATCTCCTTCCCACCATAGTCTCCACTCAGTTTCATTTTCTTTGTTGCTATGAGTCTCTTGTAAAAAAAGGACATTCAGTCTTTTTTGTTTCATTACTTCAGCTACCAATCCCCTTTTTACCCCATCTCTGGCGCCGTTAACGTTAAGTGATCCTATATTTAATGTATTCATTGAGTAAAAATGAAATAAAACCAAACATACAAGGCACCGTGAAGAAAGGAGAAAAGTGAAATAAAAAAACCCACAAGCCATTTATTTCACTAGTTTTGAAATCGACCTCGATTTTCTAACCGATGTGCAATGTTTTTTCAATCTGTATCTTTTCTGGCTATTCAATACAGCCATGCTAACGTTATTAATGATATTTTTAACAGACCGCACGAATTTATCTCCGTCAGGAAAGAAATTAAGCACATTTACGGTCTTTCCTTTTGTCGCATCTAAAAAACTATCTATTTCTTTTATGGTGTAAAGCGTATTATCGCCCTCCTGGCTGGTTACACTTTCCGATAGGATTGAAGAATCCGAAAACTCTCCGTCATCTTCCTGCACACAGCTATCTTTACCATCTTCACAATCCATCCCAGCTATATTGTCCTGTTCTGCCTGCTCAGGTAGGCTCTGTGGTTCTGAAAACGAAGGGGCTTCTACTACTTTTTCTGCAACCACAACTTCTTCTTCATTTAAGCCCGTTTTCTCAGTATCCAGACTTTCATTTTCTACTCTACCTTTTTTTTTTCTCTCAGTGGACTGTTCATTTTCACAATGAAAAACACGTTCATTATTGGATTTACGCTTCTCAGTTCTCCCTAGTCTACCAGAGTTCAGCACAAATGCTGTGTACTCACTAGTACCTTCAAGGGGATCACCCAACTGAGTTTTCCCTTCTGTTTGATCCCCCATTTTACCCATCTCCACACTTCCCAGCACATTTTCCTCTGCCTCCGCTTTATCATTACATTCCTCTGAAACAACAGAAATATCTTCTCCGCCCTGCTTTTCTGCCTCAGCCTCCTCACCTTTAGAATCATCACTGGGCCGTTCTGCTGAACCCGCACCGGTTTCTTCATTAGCCTGTTTATTTTTATGTGGGCACGATCTCTTTTTATGTCCAATGTCCCCACATTCAAAACACCGCAAGCTATCCGTGCTCGCAAAAACTATGAACGAACTTTCCCCATATCTGACCCTAAAAGAAATATCAATCGTTTCCGTTTCGGCATTTAAAAACATATATATTTGTCGACGAAACGACAGTATATGTTTTAAATTGACATTTTTGCAACCTAAAGGTATCATTTTCATGGTGCCAGCGAATTTGCCATATCGCACAAGCTCTCTTTTAAGATCTTCATTTTTTATGAACGGCGGGACATTGGAAACAATTACCTTTGTGGCTGGTGCGGAAAGTGGGGTTACTTGTACAAACACCCCACGAACCCATATTCCACTCACCACAAGTTTAGTGACTAATTCCGTCTTTTTAAAAAAAACCACCACGGCTTTATTCATTCGAGAAGCCGAAACAATGTTTTCCCCTCCTACCTGCTCTGCAATTACATTCAGAACGTCCTCGACTGATGTGCTATTTTCGGTAACACATCTTACCCCATGTCGGAGAGACAAAGTTTCTCCTGCTTGTTGAGACGCCATTACAGCGTCTCAAACTGAAAACCCTCCCGCACCTACCCCACAAAAACCCCCCTTCCCCAAATAATACTGTAGTATCCCACTAAACCAAAAACAACTAAGTATCTGTTTTAAATCAGTAGGTAAACATATAAAGAATAGAAAAGTAATAGAAATTGAAATTTTTAGAAAAACAGACAAGAGCTCTCACAAACACAACCTCCACCTCAGAGAGAGAGAGAGAGAGAGAGAGAGAGAAATGCCCCTGTCAGGTTATCACACCACCAAACTGCAAGAATCCATCTCTGCCCCTGCAAATTCGACAGCACGGCAGTGGGAAATGCCCAGAGAGGGGGAAAAACTATTTTAATTTCATTGTGATGAGCTTTGGAGCACAGCCATGTGTCATTATCTCATACAGGAAGCTTGAACGATAATGGCGTTTTCCCTCTCATGCTCCCTTCACCCCATTATCCACAGTGTCAAGAGCAAATCCATCTACAAATCCATTGTTCTCACTGCAACCGAAAACATAATTACCATGCTTGCTTGTAAGTCACCGTCACTACCGGTGGTTAGCGGTAAATTAAGGGAAAATAAATTACCCAGGAACTGGAAACTTGGCCCTGTTTAGCCCGAGGGTCACAGCTGGCATGGTGAGAGCCCAATAGTCCAAGCATTGCTAAGGTTTTTCTGACAAGAATAAAAACCACTAGAGAAAGTATATTGATGCTGACTGTTGTTTACTCACACTGGTGCCAACCAACATAACAAGTGCTGTAAAAACATGCTGTGAAATGTGAGACAAAATGGTGCCCATAACAGCTGAAGCTGATGTGTTATAGATACAAAATTGCATTGCTTTGGATACGAGATTCTGCTTAATGCCAGTAAATATATGATTGGAAGAAGTTTCATAATAACAGTACACGCTCGCAGCTAATTAAGCCACTCAAGGGACGTAACAAACAAAGCCCACTATGAGGAATAAAGGGCAGAAAGAATGAACATGATATAGTGCAGCCATTAAAGAACAATTACATTTCCATAAGTTATTATGACAATACATTCTGGATGCTTGTTTAATAAATACTTTTTTTTTTGTTAACATCATCACAAAGCTGAGTGATGACACTTTTTATAGAAGTGGGGACTGGAGAGGGTGTGGCTTACTTTAACCTTCAACCAATCATCAACCATGACATTGAAGGAAAAGTGTTGATTAATGCATGTGCTTTCCCAGTTAAAGAGCATTTCAACCTCTTTATAAAAGTAAGGTAAATCAGCACAGAGAGGAGACTGACTGTCTCCATGATAGACACAATGAGGGTGGTAAGGTCAGCCAGTGATGGTGGATTATTGTGGCTACCTGAAAAATAAAATGAATCGAAAATTCTATAATGTAAATATATATTTTACCTGTATATTTTGCTATTGGAACATATGCAGGAATTGTAGACCCATAATGGTTATCTGCTCTGTTTACACTGACTCTAAAACAGATTGTCTGAATACTATACACTGTCCCTGTCAAATGAATACCGTAACATCATTTTAAAAATCATAATAAACTAGGTCCGCTGAAGAAACGTGCAGAGAACGTCCCCGTCCGGCACAAACACACAGTCCGCACAAGCGCACGCTACGGGCCTCCTGTCCTGCTGCGTGTTCGTTACTGCCTCGTTATGCTCTGCGGATACACAAGAGCCACGGAAGGTCATCTGCTGTGTCCTTTGCACGATGCCACTCATCCAGTTAATCCCAGGCATTATCTAAGCTCCCTGTGCTCACAGTGCACCCAGAGGCAGAGGGTTAGGAAACGCTGTCCTTGTAAAAGATTTCCTGTATGCCGTGCCTCTTTATAATTAAGCCCCATAAGTACAGTAAGGTATGCTGGTGCTCAAAAACTGGAAATGTTTTAAACAAATTGCAGATTGTTATGGATTCAAGTCATGTGTTTGGAATGTGGTTTTGGTGAAAGGGCAAATTCCAGTGTGTGCAGAGGAGACGTATTACTGTTAAAGTTGCATGCAATTCCTCACGGAGGAATCGGAGGAAGGCATCGGAGAGCATCTGTGATTGACGTGTAAGGTCTGCTCCAATGTCCTGGCCAATCATCAGAAAAACGCACAGATACACTCACATACAGTAAAAATACACTAAGATATGGTCATGCTGGAATACCACACAGGGACCACTGCATGTATGTGGTTGTGTAACTGTATGGGAAGGCGAAATTGACAAAAAAATATTTTTATTTGAATATTGGTTCACACTGTTACAAATTAAATGAAAAGCAGGTAAGACCCAGCGTGTTTCTACCTGCGATGCACTGATTAATGCTTTTTCTAAACCACTCGATCACAGACAGCAGCTTGCTCTCAACATCTGCCGTCTGTTCAGTCTAGGATTCTAATATAGTCTAATATTAGCTCATATTTATGATCCAGGATATGAAGAAGTATCTACAAATAGAGTGGATGGGTAGGTGGTGTAGTGCGGGTATCAACTCCATATCCAAAGACCATAAAGCTTAGGACCATGACTTTATTAACATAATCACCAGGGAAAAGATCTGCCTTTTCCTGTTGCTATTATTATTTCCTCGAGGTTGCTATTATGGGGCAAATTTGGGGGAGACAGAACAAGCAAGATGGAGGGTGAGAGGCTCAGGTCAGCATTCTGAAGGGGGTGGGCAGGGTGGAAGCAGGATGTGGGAGGGGAACATAAAGAGAAGAGCAGACGTGGCTAACGGCTCTTCGTCCTCTTCCTCGTCACTTTTTTTCTTCTCCTGCCAGACGTGTGGTGGAGAACGTTGCGTTATAGCCTGTCGTCGACACTCCCAGGTGAAGCCTGACAGAGTCTGATGGTTATTTTCTTCTCCCGCACATAATCGTCAGCTCCCTGTTTTTAAATGAGGCTCCGTTCTCCGGGGCCAGGAGAGCCAGAAAAAGTCAAAAGTCTCACAGTGCACAACGACTGAGCGAACGCAGGAATGGAACCGTGACTGAAAGAACGAGTCATTCGCGTGTGTGCGGTGAGTGAGTGATGCCTATATAAAAACCCTTCAATCCCGCCCCGTCAGTCTTTGTGGAGGCGACAACCAAGTGACAGATTTGTGTTCGGCTCTGACGAATTTGCGGCCTTTCTTTCTCCTCCACGCCGCATTGACCAAAATGGATGTATTAATTTCTCTTGATCTGGGTCGGGAATGGTGACAGGCTGAGTGTTGGTGTCTGAAAAGCTGCAGAACTGTGCCCTTATTCTGTCACACACCTCCGCTGAGTTTGACTGGCCCAGACACATGCATTGCAGCCAGTATGGCAGACCCCATAAATCACTGTCCTCAGACAGAATACAGAAAAGTTTACTTCACAAAGTATGAAATTAAATTTCTTGACCCAGTGTAGGCATGTGTCCATTTTTTGTGGGTTTTTTCTTTTTGGGGGGGGGTGAGGGAGGGGTGCAGGGAGATGCAAGGATACATATGTAAAGAATAAAATTATGGAATTATGTGTAAACATAGCATTTACATAAGTATTCATACCCTTTGCTTTAACATATTTTTAAAGTATCATATTTAATATTTTTGGTCGCATATCCTTTGCATGCTGTTACTTCCTGAAGTCTGTGACCCATCAACATCAAAAGACTCTTGATATCTTATTTCCAGGTACTGTTACAAGCGATACTATAAGCTCTCTGCATTTGAATTGATCTCTATGAGAATTGGGGGGTGAGACTAGATTCAGCTGTAAATTACGCTGGTACAGTATGGAACACATGACTGGCGAAATGGCTGTACGTCATCAAGGGTCTAAGGCGAGAGTTTTTTGATGTTGATTGGTCACAGACTTCAGGAAGTAACAGCATACAAAGGATATGCGACCAAATATTAAATATGATACTTTAAAAATATGTTAAAGCAAAGGGTATAAATACTTATGTAAATGAGAAATTTCAGTTTTTGATTTTTAATACATTTGGAAAAATTTCTAAAAACATGTTTTCACTTTGTCATTATGGGCTATTTTGTGTAGAATTTTGAGACAAAAAATGAACTCAATCTATTGTAGAATATGTTTGTAATGTAATAGAACGTGGAGAATGTGAAAGGGGTGGGCAGACCTTCCGGCTTGACTGTATATTCTCACTCTCACACACAGTACATATATTCTCACTCTCACATACATATATTCTCACTTTCACATGCATATATTATCACTTTCACATGCATATATTATCACTTTCACATACATACAATATATTCTTACTCTCACGTACATATATTCTTACTTTCACATACATATATTCTCAGTCTATATAAACAGTATATTTCCCTTTTACCGTCTCTGATAGTAGGTTAATTCACATCTGTAATGGAAATGTACCTCAAAGATCTCACACACAGTACATATGTTCTCACTTTCACATACATATATTCTCACTCTCACATACATATATTCTCACTTTCACATGCATATATTATCACTTTCACATACATACAATATATTCTTACTCTCACGTACATATATTCTTACTTTCACATACATATATTCTCAGTCTATATATACAGTATATTTCCCTTTTACCGTCTCTGATAGTAGGCTAACTAGCGTTACTAGGTTAATTCACATCTGTAATGGAAATGTACCTCAAAGATCAGTTAAAATAACGTAACCTCATGATTTAATTATATTATTAACTATGAATGTCTTGTTCTGTGGAACAAAACACATGGTCATATGTCCTATAACTGTAGTCTGGTCTAGTTGACATAAGACTAATTCAATTAAGTTCATTGGACTGACAGTGATTCCCTGTTAGATTGACATGAGTTATATATAAATCAAGTCAGATATACTTCACAGTAACTTTGATAGATGCATAAATGTGGTATGATAAGGATTTTTCATTGGGACTCCTGTATGAAATATTGGCTAGCCTACATATAAAGCTTCCATTAGTGTCTTCACATTACAGTCTGTATTTACACTTTTGTGTTGTTTACCTCAGATGGCCTCTATACACAAATCTACAAATCTCATAAGGCCATGGCTCATGTCAAACTGTTAGAAAAGCAAACATCACTTTATCATTACATGACAGTGCAGATGTTTGGCGTGCCAATACATAAAGGCCCAATTTTGACTTCTTACAGATAGAGAAGTGTCCAGTCCAGCTGAGGGGACAGACATCTCTGTTTGGGGGACCACAGAACTGTGTCTGTGGATTCCACTCTGTGAAGGTAATGTTAACACAGCTGACTGATGGACATAATTTATATGTGGAGGTAGTTTGTTGTAATGATTGTAATGGATATTTTATTTATTTATTTGGCTCAGCCCACCAGCAGTGTAACCTCTGCGTCAGCCCCTGAAACTGAACCAGCCACATCACCTGCTCCTGCTCAGAGCTGCAGCACATCCTCTGCACATCTTCCGCACACCCTGCACACATCTGCCGCACATCGTGCAGTACACATCCTCCGCACATCCTGCATACATTCTCTGCACGGCCACCACTGAATTCAGGGATGGTGATACCATCATTTCAATTCCCCACTGCTGATCTCTTTACCTTTTTAACAACGCAACATAAACTGAACTAGATTGTTTAATGTTTTGTTTGGATTGGTGTTTTTCAGTCTTTTTCCCTTTATTCTGATGATTAATTTTCTCCCAGTTTGTGAAACCTCAGTTTGGTGGGAGGACGTCTGCTCAGGTTTGTTGGAGCGGATATGATTTGATTACACGGTTTTGTATTAAATGCTATTTATATTTGTATCATAATGAATATTAAATAAATGAAGCGATGGTGAACCAAATAAATCCAAATAATTGCAGTTTTTTGTGTGACTCTTCTTACCCCTAGCACGTTTCTACCACAGCTACAACCACACTTGGTTCAACCACACCTATGTGTCAGTGCCAACCACTCTTGCACACCAGCCTCGGTCTAGTCCAGAGGTGTAAAATCCAGGTTCAGAAAGTAAAAGTCCTCCCCAATATTTGGTTCCAATCACCTGGATTTGCTAATTTGCACAATTCTTCGGCCAGGAAGTAGAACTAATTAGTGAAATCAGCTGGCTGAGTTAATGAGTGGAAGAAACACATGGCAGAACTGTTACTTTCTGACCCCTGGATTTTACATTTTTCTCCCTACCCCCCTTCTCTATGGTTTCTGTGATGACCAGATAATTGACCTCTGCCACTTCCAGTTCTGTAAGTTTATTTTTATTCTCTTTTCATGCAGGTGTAAGATATGTAAAACCTGGATTATTTTTCAACTGATATAGATTGTGCGTGTGTGCGTCAGTGTGAGCGAGCGTGTGAGTGTGTGCGTGTCACACTGCCTGTGTGCGTCTTATACTGTCACAGTGTATGTGCTGCAGCTGGTCCTGCACCTACTCCCACCAGCACTGTGATTACTCCCAGTGCTGCTCTGCCTGCACCTACTCCCACCAGCACTGTGATTACTCCCAGTGCTGCTCTGCCTGCAGTTGCTGCTCCAGGTGATCCTCCAGCTCCATTCCATCTCTTGGTCTCTGGATCGATCCATTTTGGTTGCCCAGAAGAACAAGGTGAGGCATCACTCTGCAAGACCGGAAATTATCGCATCCACACTGTGGGAAAACCAGAGGCTGCGGAGTGACCTGAAGCTGTGGTACGAACCATCCACCCCAGCTGTGATCTACAACCAGGCTCTCACACCAGAATGCTTTTTCAACCACAAAACAGGATGCCCTACCTCCAGTGGAAGGCCATGTTACAGAATGTGGCCAGTAGCTAACTGTGTGTGGTATTCATATGAGGGTGCAGCAGATCCTGAACATTGAGCAGTGCTGCCTTATGATTACCCTCAGGTGCACTAACTGCATAGTAACCCACCTGTCATCCAGTAAGAACATAACTGCACATTCAAATACAAGCACTCGTTGTGTCTCATCAGCAACCACAAAGTGATTTTGTGTTTTTGCTTTTGTTTTGGGGGATCGCTAGTCAATAATGTTTTCTGCTGTAAGGCCAAGTGTCCTTACGGCAACAGTGATAAATTAAAACATATATATTAAACAAAGCTGTTTATTGCATGAAAAACAGGATCACAGACTCAAATCCGACTTTTCATTGGTTACGTTTTCAGTGTATTTTATTGTAAAATGTATTATATGTTCTAACTTTTGTTAAACAAAGACAGGTTTTTACGTACATTAAAATTGCTTAAATAGATAGTTTAATAGATATGTATCAAACCAATAAAATAGTTAATATCCCTGGCCAGACTTGTATTAAATGTTTTCTTCTCCACCCAATCCTCTTGTACAGAAGGGCATTGAAGCCTGAAGGTTTGCCACTGATTTGAAGATACCTTTGACTTGTATCCAGTGAGTCTCCCGTCTCTGTTATCTATGCAGAAAATACCCTTTACTGCTGAGCCACATGCCATAGTTGTGATGTTAGACATTTTTTCTATTGAAATCTATTTTGAATATTAGCATTTTTTCAGGTATGAATATTAGTTTGCCAAAATGTTTGTATTTTTAAAAGAAGAAAAAACACAATGTTGTATTTTGTGTTATTTACATATTTGTGATATACCATCCATGCCGACACCTTATTTTTTTGTAGCATGGAAAATTATTATTCTTTTTTTTTATTTAAAAATAATTTTTTTATTAAAAAAATGAATTATTTTTATGTGTTTTTGCTTTCATATCACAATGAATAGTTACAAAACAAATCCACTGGATTTATATAGCGTGATGGTGAGGAAACCTTTGTGACCTAAAGATTGCACCTTGAGCAAGGTGCTTAACCTGAAATGTTTCAGTAAATATCTAGCTGTGTAATGGTGTCTGCTAAAATGTAATGTATGTTTATTTGCCCATGTATTTGCCTTTAGGGATTTGAAGTCAACTTTACTGGGAGGGGGAGTGCCTCTTGTCTTGTGTTTTATGACTATGACTTATCTTTTTCTATGGTCTATGGTTTTATCCCGCTTTCCATACCAATCAGTACATTTCAAAGTCTTATCACAAGATGGCAAATGTACAACTTTGAATAATGTTGTAATGAAGGAGCCTTGCCACAAAGCCTCTACATTACATTACATTACAGTCATTTAGCAGCCGCTTTTATCCAAAGCGACATACAGTGCATACAGAAACGTCATCGACGTAAATACAGAACAGATAAGATAAAGCACATCCTTCCCATAAAGTAGCAGCTATCCCTAGTAATGCACATTGAATGCAGTTCACAGTAAACTGGGTAAATCAGCTCAAATCAGCTACAATTCTATTCTAAATATTATAAACTTCAACACACAGTTACACAAGAACAAGTACCATGAGAGGTCCTAAATAAGTATCAGTCCAGGTAGAGTCTGAAAAGGTGTGTTTTCAGGCCACTACAGAACGCAGGCAGGGTTGGCATAGAACGTAGGGGAATGGGAAGTTCGTTCCACCACTGGGGAGCTAGGGTGGAAAAGCTCCACAGTCGGGACGAGTGAGCGCAATTGACACGGAGGGGGGGAAGTGCGAGTCGCCCTGCTGTAGACAAGCAAAGTGGTCGAGCAGGAACATAATTCTGGATCTAGTTCTGTTCTATTGGGTGCAGTGTTGGCCAGGGTCAGAACTTTGAACCTGATTCTGGCTGCAACTGGCAGCCAGTGGAGTGACCTCAACAGGGGGCTGACATGTGAAAATTTGGGGAGGTTGAACACAAGTCGGGTAGCTGCGTTCTGGATCAGTTGAAGAGGCAGGATGGCGCAGGCTGGTAGGCTTGCGAGCAGGGAGTTACAGTAGTCCAGGCGTGAGGTGACCATAGTCTGTTCCAGAAGCTGGGTGGAGTAGGTGGTCAAGTACGGTCGAATCCTCCTGATGTTGTACAGGAGGAACCTGCAGGACCGTGCCGTCGCCCTGATGTGGTTTTTGAAGCCCAGCTGGTCGTCCAGGAACACCCTCAGGTTCCTTGCAGAGCGGGAGGCAGCCACCATGGTCTCGTCAACGGTGATGGAGAGGTCATGTAGTGGGGAGGTTTTGTATGGCATGAAAAGGAGCTCTGTCTTGTCGAGGTTGAGCTTCAGGTGATGGGTAGTCATCCACTCAGAGATGTCGGCCAGATAAGCAGATATCCTCTCCTTCACCTGTTGGGTAGAAGGAGGGAAAGAGAGGAAGAGTTGTGTATCATCAGCATAACTATGGTATGAGAAGCCATGTCAATTCATTTCTGAACCAAGAGACTTGGTATAAATGGAGAACAGCAGAGGACCCAGTACAGATCCCTGTGGGACTCCTGTAGACAGGGGATGGGGTGAACTCTTCCAAGAGACTTGGTAGGATCTATCAGTGAGATATGATACAAAGCAAGAGAGGGCAGTCCCAGAAATGCCCATCTCAGGGAGTGTGGAGATCAGGAGTTTGTAGTTGACCGTGTCGAACGCCGCTGACAGGTCAAGTAGAATCAGGACAGAGGAGAGGGATGAGGCTCTAGCAGTGGAGAGTGCCTCAGTCACGGCCAGGAGAGCGGTTTCCATGGAATGTCCGGTTCTGAAGCCGGACTGATGGGGGTCAAGCAGGTTGTTCTGGTGGAAATTTACTGGTACTCTACATTTACTGGTGCTCAAGCTTGTCATAAAATCTTGATCAAGAACTTGAGAGGTCATTCTTTATTTGAATTAGAATGCAAATCTATTAATGATGAGTGGAGTTATGCTTGTTAAAAATTAAAAATGTTTACAGCATGACATAACTTTTCAACAGAAATATCAACTGAACATTGGATGTATTCTGATTACCCACATTGCATTTTATGTATTATTGCAAACCATGAATGTAACAGTATGGTATTTTATGTATGTAGCAACAAGGCCAATTCCACTGTACATCTGGTTTGCTCATTTTTAGGAGACACATTAAATGCGTAATCAAAAGTAGATAGGTGTATTTTTGAAGAATTCTTTATTTTAAAAAACAAGGATATTCTCATATTTACACATTTACTTAAACAAAAAGATTTATTTATTTTATTCTAAAATAGGCATCTTTTAAAATAACTTTTAAACATGCTATTTCTAGAGTCATTTGGTTTAAATAAATATGCAAAGTAGGGAATATCCTTATTTATAAAATTTAAACTTTCTCAAAAATATACCTGTCTACTTTTGGTTATACATTGTCCCCTAGAAAAGAGTCAACCAGGTACACAGTGGAAGTGACCTTGCTACATCCATAAAATACATAGTGTCAGAATCTGTGTAATTTCTTTTCAGGGTTGCCAGATGCCTACATTTTGGTAGATTTGGAAGGCAAACCTGGCCTACCCGAAAATAAAACCCAGGGACACCAGATCGAAAAATCCCCCATTTCAGGGAAAAAAACTCCCCAAAATGCCCCCAAACGGGGGATTAGAAAAACATATGTTATGCTGTTGGTTTATATTTTGCCTCCTTGTCTTTATTGTTTTCATTATGTTCATAGGAACATGAATATAGGTCACTTTTTCTAAACATTTTATAGTGAAATGTAAACACATTTTAAAGTTTTCAATATTGACTCCATGATAACTCCATTCTTTCTTGTCTTTTTTTGCCTTTCTGTGCTCTGGAGGGAGAGAACCTTTTTCAGATCTGTGGAATTCAAAGCTGAGTTCGCACCATAACACACAATGCATTATGGTAAGCTAACATACATCCACATTGTCATTAAATAATTACCCACAGTGCAGTTTGTGTATTTATAAAATGCAGAAGTGTTTCATCAGAAGCTATACTGCTGTGCAATCTGCTCCTGCTGAATGGCTAAAGCTATGCAGGTGTGGGCTTGGTTAGTGCTTGGATGGGAGACCTCGTGGGAAGACTAAGTTGCTGCTGGAAGTGGTGTTGGTGGGCCAGTAGGGGGCAATCTGCTGGAAGTGGTGTTGGTGGGCCAGTAGGGGGCAGTCTGCTGGAAGTGGTGTTGGTGGGCCAGGAGGAGGCAATCTGCCCTCTGGTGAAAATGGCTGCTGTTGCATCATCCAGGTGGGTGCTACACATTGGTGGTGGTTGAGGAGAGTTTCATCTTCATCATTGAGTGCTTAGAGCAGGGGTGGCCAATTCCAGGCCTCGCGGGCCGGTGTGTATGCAGGTTTTTGCTGCCGCCAGTTAACAATTATTTAATTAGCCCAATCGTTTACACGATCTGATATTTTAATCTACATATCCGCGATATGAAAAGCAGCTGATGAATGTTCTTGTGCCGGTATGCGTCAATGCGTGTATTGTAGCATTTTATCGTTCTGTAATTTACAAGTGAATCGGTGATTGTGTGTATGACTAATTAGCTGATTGAACCGTGGTAACTGGTGGCAGTAAAAACCTGCATACACACCGGCCCGCGAGGCCTGGAATTGGCCACCCCTGGCTTAGAGTGTGAGAAAGGCGCTATATAAATGTCAGGAATTATTTATGTCCCACCAGAGGGAGCCAAATCTAGTCACTGTAGTGCCCTGCAACAATTCATCCAATCCATTTTTTTGCTTTCCAACACCTGATGGCCCAAGTTAAAGCCAACATTAATACAATAATGTATAGTGTCGTACAACAGCACTGTACTTTACAAATGATAACACAATATTGGAGTCACATAAGGTTACAAATTTGGTTCAAGGTACAGACAACTTATGTTATGTGTAAATTAGCATCATACACAAAACTAGCGGTGTGTGTGTGTATCTCCATTTTCATTCATTGTGGTTTTTGAAGGATACATTTTCAGGCTTGCCAGATTGTAAAAATGAATTTTTTCCCAGTTTAGAGGAATTTTGGGGAGTTTTATCCCCTGAAATGGGGAATTTTTTGATCTGACATCCCTGGGTTTTCTTTTCGGGTAGGCCAGGTTTGCCTTCCAAATCTACCCAGATTTAGGCATCTGGCAACCCTGAAAGGAAATTACACAGATTCTCCCCATCAACAAAACATTTTTAAATGCTTGTTTTAACTGGGCCGATCTTGCTTTTCAAGGGATTTGGAAAGAGTGCATTGATGGAATCAATGCAGTGTACTTCAGGTGAGTGACACCTCCATTGGTTGGACAAAACGTGGCTTTACAGCAGAGCAAGTCGGATGTAAAAAAAAAAAATCCCAAACCAAGATATGTATATTGAATGATAGTTATAGCTTTTCAGAGTCAAATTAGGTTGTAAATTTGACTCAAGGTGCTGACAATTTACATGTTATGTGTAAATGTACATCATACACAAAACTACACAAAACCATTGGAATGTGTGTGTGCGTGTGTGTTTGTATATGTGTCTGTGGTTCTGTCCTGGTATTAAATGGACATGTTATTGCCTGTGCTTCTTCGATAGGAGTTCTGTGCATGTTTTAATGGTGACAAGAAGATTTCAACACAACCGGTTTGCAATTGTGGAAGTTTGTATTTTGATACTCGGAAAGTGATACTCGGAAGTGGAAACTATAATCTCGACCATTAATTTGCAGGTGATGCGTTAACTATCAAACGAGCTGAAATCTTGTTATACTTTTTTTCCTTGGATCAGACTCTAATGGAGAGCAGTATTGTTCCAGTCCTGCAGAATTTTTAAATGGTGACATCAAAATTTCAACACAACCATGTCTAACAGTGTCACAGTGTAATATAATCAGTCGGGAATTCAACTCCTAAAAGTTGTAGGTTTGATGCTCAGGTAGGACACTGCTGTTGTAAGGTATTTAACCTGACGTGTTTCAGTATATATGAATGTAACAGTGAGAATATACAATATGTATGTGAGCATGAGAATATATGTGTGAGAAAGAATATATGTATATGAGAGTTCCAAAATGAATTATGGCCTAAACAGCCCCTCATACACACACACACACGCCCGCCCGCCCGCACGCACACACGCACAAATTCCAGTACATCCTTAAAGGGCACTTGTCTCATTACACTGTTCCCTAATTAAAATGTCATTTCACAGTTTGGGTCCAGGCCTAGATGTGGGAGCCTTTCGCTCGTTGAGTTTCAGTAACGTTAGTGTCCTCCCCGTCGGCTCTGCCATCTCTCTTCCTGCTCGGTGACATCGTCCTCTCTCTACTCCATCACACTCTTAATCTCCAAACTGACAAATTAATGGAGCCACTAAACGACCTTGTGTTTCTTGGGACACATCACAGACTGGAGAGGCTGGTTAAGGGCTGGGGACAGGGTTACAATTAAGAGGCCCGGAGTGGGGCCCATTTAGCACTCCCAATAACGCCGCAAATTTTCCATCTCCACCTCGGCCAAGAACAACCGATCCCTTTGATCCGATTGTCAGGACCAATTGTCACAACGGGAGACAGATAACCTCTTTCTCTTATATCTGTCCCGAGTTAGGGTTTTCACTTCATAGAGCTGACTTTTCCTGACAGTAAGTATCGCACATTTTAATATGCTTATTTTCATCTTGATTTAAAGCTCTGAATGGCAGATTTGCATTGTCCATGATCCTGCCTGAAAGGACCGATGGTGAGTTCGCCCTGAATGGTTGTTGACCCTCCAGGAACACGCCTGGATCATCCAATAGATGCTGCAGCATTTTAGGGCCTTTGGCCGTCTGGGTCTGTGGTTGGATAGCCCTGCGTCAGGACCAGGGTTGAGTCATCATAGAATGTTAGGATGTGCAATAACTCACAAAATTTAAATAACGGCTTTTGTTTGTTTCACTGAATTCCATTTACTGAATAATAAAGTGAAACACTTAAAATATTAAGTTGTGAATATGAATGAGGTTATTACTAAAAGCGAATGTCAAGTAACACATTTTATAATGAAGAACCAATATAGATTTCACACAGAAATTGTATTTGATTAATTCAGCGATGTGTCTCGACATCAAATTCACAACCAAGTGTACTTGGGAAAGTGAGAAAAGCTAATTTTATCCTAATTACATATTCTCAGCTAATACACTACATTGATCAATATCACACTTCCAGAGATGCTTGCAAAAGTTAAGAATTGCTGCGCATTGATACATTACAAGAACATTATTAAAATCGGCAGACAATTTAGTCACACGTAGATGAACTGATCCCACTAATCCCTTTACTCAGGAGTAAATAGACTCTTCCATTCTTTCAGCTTAATATTTGTGAGTCAGAGAGCAGTCTATAGGATCAAAAAGGCAAAATCATAAATGCCTTAATAAATGAGCTCCTTATCTGGCTACAAAATAAAAATATTTATTCTAATAAGAAACTGCGCTGGAGGGCTTGGGCTGTACACTTGAGACTACATTTAATCACAGCAAGTGATGCATTTTGTCATTGGAGGTGTGCTTTTTTTTTTTATCATAAATGCATTTTTATGCTAAATGTTCCCAATAGGCAGGTGATATAGGCATCACAAATCACAATAATCCAAGGGCTTGAACTGGGTTGGATGTTTAATATTTTGATGGGGCTTTCCATTAATTTGTTGACTGCAAACATGAAAGGGTTATTTGTTATAATTTCTTCATTGTTTTATGAAACTTTGCTCATGGAACACAGAGCACATTGTCATAAAAAACTAATGATGCATTTTACTCGGGGAAAAATACAGAGCTGTTGGTCGATTGAATAATTCATAGAACATAGTATAAATTGATCCATATTCAAGCAGTATGTCATTGCAAAAATGCATGTTAAAATGATACTGTACTAACGTGGGGGCACAGTAGTGTAATAATGTATTAATATTTTAAAAAAATATATACATAAATGTTTCTCATATGCATGGCTAGAAATGTCTATCCGACCATAACAGACCCAAATCTGTTTTGTGACCTCACATTTTTAGTTAAAGCTGCTATAATCTCTAATCTCAGAGGCATGTTGACCACACTGTATCCTTGGTTTCCGGGACTGAATGAGGTCATTTCAGTTTAGCGGTGAAGCTGGTCTGTCTATCCATGGGGACCATTCTTACGAAACCCAGCCGCATCCCTCCCCGAATCTATCTTTCTCTTTCTTTCTCAGGTTCATTTCAATTCCAATTCAAACAAATGAGATGCTTCACTGGTATGACTAGAATGTCTGGAGGCGGCACTCAGAGTTCACGGGAGTGACGGGTGTGACTTGCACAAGAGGACTGGGGTCTTTAGCTCAGCGGGGTAATTTTATCGCCTGTCAGAAGAGAGCGGCTCACTGCTCTGAAGGCTGTCGGTTCCATTCCCGCTTGGCACAGGCGAGTTAAAGCGACGGCGTTCGGCGCGAGGGCATGTAAGAGGGGAGTCCTTTTATCTCTGCGCGAGATAGAGGACCGGTGGATGCTATCACGGAGAGGGTAGGGCAGCGGGCCATGCAGTACCTGAGGCGGCCCTTAATGTGATCTGACAGGCAGTATGTGTCAGAAGGTCTCCTCTTTCTCCAGAATGAATGCAGATTAGATATGATTTTCTCCCTCTCTCTCTTTGCTGGGAGGTTGGTGTGTGGAGAGGGCGTGTTTGCTGAGAGCGTGCGCCGAGTGATTGCAAACTTTTTTTTTCATGTTTTAATTTGAGTGCTTTTGTTTTTTGATTGTGTTTGTTTTACGGTCGAGTCGGTGGATGGTTTTGTTGTTTGACGGTTTTTGAGCCAGCTGTTTGTGAGAATGGTGTAGAGGGAGACGCCTCCCCTTTCTCTTCACCATGGGGTTTGGGTCGTAGTAGAGCCAACTGTTACCGTGGAGGAAATTCTCTTTGCAGTTGGGTATGACAATTTCTAGCATGAACAAAGCAGTGGTAATCATTTTGAAAGACAAACGCTTTGTTGCTCAACTGAGTGGCGTTTACTTTAATGATGTTTTAATATAATTTTCACCATTACCAACTAGGATAACGATTCCTGGTGTTTCCCCATTCATTCCAAACAAAGCTCTCGAGCGAGACCAGCAATTTGGAATTTTCTTCTTTTTTTTTTTAAAGTGTTTTTAAGGCTGTAGGGCTAGGCTGTAAAGATAAAAAACTTTAGAAAAAAAGCTAGAAAATGTCCAGTCTTTAAAGAGACTTGTGTAGCAATATGTATTGAAACTCCCCTACACAGACTTTGGAAGTTTCCTTCAGGGTTAAGCATGACGAGTCGTACTACGTGGTCTATGCAAGCTCAGGAAACATTAAATGTTTTGAGTTTGGTGACGTTGGCCATAAGCGCTTCACTTGCCCCATAGACAGCGGGCTGCGGAGCACGCTCACGGTGGTGCAACGGAGCCCGGAGCGGGAGAAAGAGAAGGGGAAGGGGAAAATCGACAAGAGAGAAAAGAGACATCTCAAACGGCATCCTCCCCAGAGCCAGTAGCCTGTGAAGTTGCAGTCTCCGGTAAGGACAGTACTTATAGCGGGGCGGTGAGCACAAACTGAGGCCGGCCAGAACGAACAGGCTAGTGGGGAGGCACCGGGGGTTGAGCCGCTTTTACACATTACAGGAGCTCAACATTTTTCTTGATGAAACGTTTGGAAAGTCTGTTAAAGTAAAATATTATTTTCCTGATACTGATAAATTAATTAAATCCATTTCACTTTTGAAATGTGTAGGCCTTGATGAGGATGCAAAAAAGCATTACAGATTAAAAAAACATGCGACTGTTTTGAGGAAGGAGTCTTTGCCTAAGAAAGGAACAAGGGCAAAACGTTCCAAAATGGTTTAGTTGTTTTAGTGGATTTTGTTTTCGGTTTTGGTTGTTTTTAGTTCTTCTGTAGGCAGTTTGGGTTTTTTTCAGGTTCAAGCTGAGAAGGTCATTCAGTAGGAATGGAAGGTCATAACCATGGAATTTATAAAAACATACATTTTTGGTTCTTTATCTCCACACTCTCATTCCCTGCACAGAGCTTGGGCTCAATCTGGCACAGGTTCAGGTTAATCTACCACTATCTGCAAAGGTCATGATTATAACACAACACTTGTGAGGCCTGTTTGCATTGCCTTCAGTGTGTCGCCACCAAGGGCAAGCTTTTTATTCAGCCTCCGTTAACATAAGCAGCAACAGCCAACTAAGACTAGAGGGAAGCAGAGCCTAAAATGGCGCAGCTCAGCACTACAGGCCGAAGAAAACACCAAAAAAACTCTTCAGCGATGATTTTAGCCCTTTTCGGATTAATGCCACGTTGAGGGATGGTGACGGGCAGGGACCCGAGCGGAGCGAGACAAGGAGCGTGGGGGGCGGTTCCTCCGGCTGGATCGACTCAGGCGTTTCTCTGCCTCGGCTCGATAAACTCCAGGCCCAAATGAGAAAATATGTCCTCTTCTGTTTCTGCTGCAAGGAACAATTTCTGGAGAAACAAAACAAAACAAAACGAACAAACATAAATTTGATACCCAAGTATCACAACGTGATGCACATAAATTATATAGCATTATATGACACTGTTATATCATCCACGCATACAAACACACACACACACACGCAAACACAAACACGCACAAACACACGCACACAGACATAAATATGCGGAAGAATGTGTAACTCATCCCACCCATATATTCGAATGCATGCATTATATGCAGACACATTTGAACGTGAAATAAAAAGCTGGGATGGAGTGTAAATATTCCACTCCAGCGGTATCCACTGTAGATTGGGGAAGGGGAGGGGAGGGGAGGGGGGATGCGGGAGTGGGAAGGAGGAGTTACTGCAGCTCTACAAAAGCAAAACCCCCTTATCTAATCACACCCAGAGCACCTCAAACTTTGGTCCGCCTCGAAAAACCTGCAATCACAATATTACAGAAGCTTGCTTTTCATGACTACATAACATGACTTATTCGCTTAGCAGATGTCACCATACCCAGAGGAAAAGCTCAACTTTTTACACATTATTGATTTATACAGCTGGTTATTTTACTAAAGGAACTGGGTCAAGTACTTTAGCTCAAGGGCACGACAACAGCCTCCGCCAGGGATTTGATCCCGTAACCTCTTAAAACTCAAAGTGCAGCTCCTTAAGTGGCGCCTAACAGCCACCCAACACAGATGCGCGGGTAGGGAACGGACAGAACCCCGCTGCACTGGATGAGAGAAAAGACTCCATTTAAGGCAGCGACCTCCTCTATGCGCCAGTCGACTGTTGTGAAAGCGCGCGGTGACTTCAGGGCAGATTGTCCGAGGGAAAGGGACAGCGTTTTCTTCCGTGCCGCTGTCAGATGCCGACGAGGATCCGCACGGTCACTTCTGGCAACTGAAGCGAGTGTGACCTTTTGGTCTGGCGGGCTGGGAGCTCGAAAACAGAAAGCAGACCGGAGGCTAGATGTCTTAATGAGCACTGATCGCACAGAATCAGCGCAGACGGGAGGGGAGAGGAGAGGAAGCCGCGTTCATGACACTTCCTGCCTTGAGGTGGTAAAGCAGAACTGACAGGAGGAGTAAAACAGCTGGAGACAGGAGTCGAAACGCATGGATGGCAACCCCGTATCCAAGCACATTTCCCGCTAAAAACACTTTGAGGTGCATTCCTGCCTGCCAGGCATGTTATTTACAATGCAAATATAACAGTTTGATATACAAGAGGGGGGGGGGGCTTTAGGCATGCAAGGAAAATAAATAGGACTCAACACTATCTAAGCCAGTATCACTCACTCTCTTAATCTCAAACTCTCTTGTGTTCTCACTGATAAAATCTCAGACAAAACAGTCAGGGTATGAATTATGAATCTAAATCTGACCCCCAACACTCCCCTAATGGTGAGAAATAACTGCATGGGATAAACTCTTTGTGTAGATGAAAGTCACACACTGTAGATTGTTGTGACGGGTTTTTGTCAGGAAAGAAGCCATTCAGAATTTTCACCCATTCAGCAATCTGAACGTTTTCAAAGCAGTCATGAGAAGCAGACCATCGTCTATCAAAAAGACCACAGATCTAAGAAAAAACCCAGAATTCATAGCAACTTAAAAAAAACTCTGCAGGGTGCATCTGATGATTAAATATTACAGTGAGCTCTAGCAACACACCTCAACATTCCAGCCCATAAAAACTCTGCTGGCCTCTTTACAAACATCGAAATAACTGAAAAAAACACATTGGCCAGGTATGCAACCTTTCCCTGAATCAGGATGGTCAGGGAAAAACACCAACTGCATTACATTATATGTAAAAGGAATGGGCCTTGTGCTTCTTTGTGTGTGAGGTGCTGGTTATGGCAAGAGACAAATTAGAAAACACAGGAGTGTTTTCCTCTTTGCAAGTTTTTTTTAGGTTATAAGGTCAGAGGTCCCAGTTAGCCGCTGAAAAAGCCACTACTCCAGAAGGTGGCTGATATTTTATTACGTGATGTTTCGGCCTTATTCATGAGAGACTCGCGCAGACTAAATGATAAAAAATTTGCCATTATCTGGTGATAAAGCCAGTGTCATGAAGGTGGGTGTATGTGGGAGTAGATGAGGCAGTGCCTGATTAATGCATTTTCTATTCAATAATATAACATTTGTTGCAGATGAAAAACATGCAGTGAAAGAGTTATTTTTCCGGTAGCTTTTTAATGGCTTGATATTAATAGCTGTTCTTCACCTCGATTGACCTCGATTCGTGGCTGTTGCCATCTCTTCTCTGGGTTATTCCCTGAAAAATGTGATCCTATGATTATGATTATTCTGTTCTACATTTCTAAAAGTCACAGGTATATTTTTGCATTAGATTTATGCAGTTTGCCCTGTTTATCTATAAATGCCTAATCAGCAAACACTGGCTAGTTTTCAGATGTTTAGTTTAAAACGGCATTTCGATTTCTCAGACGTGTTCTCAGCTGCATCTGTTATTCAGGTTCCCCCCCCCCCCCCCCCAAAAAACAGGTGAACGTGTACATGTAGACACGCGCATACAGTACGCATGTTCGCACGCACACACGTGCATACGTGCACACACAAACATGCCCACACAATCACACAGAGGTATGCGTTCCTATCCCTGGAGATGGTTGACATCATGGCCGCTTCACGACGAGCTCCTCTCTGGCGCTGATTCTCTCTCACCGCCTCTGCAGCGGTCACAGCAGCCCCCCGCCCCGCCCCTCCGTTCCTGTCAAACGGTAATGAACGCTGAGGTTACCGCCACTCCGGAGGTGCGAACCACTCGTTTCTCGCCTTTTCATCTGCTCAGTTAGGCTGAGCGCCTAATCTCCCAGGCCCGGCTTCACTTAATGAGCAGGTTATTAATATCGCCCTCCGATGCCGGGCCCGGCACTGTCCGGTCTGTCCACCCACACGGAGCATTCAGGCCAACTCCCACTCGCAATCACACAGCAGCTCACGGGACAGATGCCATCATTGCTTAATAATTGCCGCCGTCACCACGGGTTTACGAGGGACTCGCCCTCCCCCGGGCCGCCAGCCAGGCGCGAAATGGACTCATCTGCACCAGCCTTCTCCATATCGATTACCCATGATTAAAAAAATGCCACCACCGTCGCTACGGTTTCGGTTTCAAAAAGTTGAAAATGCAACAAACAAAAAAAAACACCAATGGCTGTGGTCTGAAACGTACCTTTTCAGATAGGACTAAGGACTAGTAACCTCATTCCACTGCGTGTTGAAGCCATCTTGAAACAATACATTGAAAATATAATGTGAAAAGGCATAATTATGTTATTAAAGAAGCAAAATTAATGATAATACTATACTATATAATGATAAGACGGGCGGCAGTGTAGTATAATGGTTAAGGAACTGGACTTGTAACTGAAAGGTTGCAGGTTCGATTCCCAGGTAGGACACTGCCGTTGTACCCTTGAGCAAGGTACTAACCTGCATTGCTAGCTATCATATATATATGTAGAATGATAAATAAATAAGAAGTATGTAAGTCGCTCTGGATAAAAGCGTCTGCTAAATGCCTATAATGTAATGTAATGTAATGTAATAAGACAACTATTACTATAAAGAAATATATATTTGGCATAATGTTCAAACCCGTCTTCACGTTATCTTTCTCGTCCACGACACACATTTTATCTGCTGGCTTCATGATCATAGCAGCAATGCTTTCCTTTAAATCTGTCCAGAATGTTTGGGAAAGCTCTCTCTCTGTTGTGTTTTGATACAGAATTCAACATGTGTTCAGTGCTTCAGAGGAGAAGACAGGAGAATGGGGAACCATTTGGCCCTTGATCTACGCTTTGTAGAGGTGCTAAGATGAGGTTTTCAGTCTTTGATTTCTTCAAATATTCTCAATTTCTTCAGATGGTAGCAGCTGCCCTGTCCTTTCATCAGTGCTTTGGAGTTTGAATCAAGAGATTTTTTCTCAGACAGTGTCTGTCAAAGCAGATCAGACTTCAAGGTCATGAGACTGAAGACTGTAGTTTAAAAATGTTATTTAAAAAAGGTGAGATGAAATTCAGTAAGAGCGTCTTATTACTGTAAGCAAACCCTTGTCTGTTTCAATACAGCCACATTTTAATATAACATCCTCCTCCCTTTTGTACACGCCATTACAGGTGCAGCTCAAAAAATTTTAATATCGTGAAAAAGTTCAATATTTTTTGTCACTCATTTCAGAAAGTGAAACTCATATATTATATAGATTCATTACACATAGAGTGAAATATTTTGTGCCTTTATTTCTTGTAATTTTGATGATTATGGCTTACAGCTAATGAAAACCCAAATTCAGTGTCTCAGAAAATTAGAATATTTTGCTTTAACATATTTTTAAAGTATCATATTTAATATTTGGTCGCATATCCTTTGCATGCTGTTACTTCCTGAAGTCTGTGACCAATCAACATCAAAAGACTCTCGATATCTTATTTTCAGGTACTGTTACAAGCGATACTATAACCTCTCTGCATTTGAACTGATCTCTATGAGAATTGGGGGGTAAGACTAGATTCAGCTGTAAATTACGCTGGTACAGTATGGAACACATGACTGGCGAAATGGCTGTACGTCATCAACGGTCTAAGGTATCAAACGAGCCCCAAACCATCACTCTGCGGCCAGATATGGAGTAGATGTGGATGGATCCCTTTAAGGGTTGTTTCTCCTGACTTTTTTATTCAAAAAAACTGGTTTTGAATATTAATTAAAATAATAATAGCTTTGTTTATAATGAAACTTGATAAACATTAATGTAACATGCCAAAACACACAGTTATAGTGAATATTGACTAAAAATGCATGACTTTTTAATTTAACAGAAGCTTTTAGAATTATATCTGCTCAAGAAGATTCAACAAAGTATTTATGATGTCATATATAAATAGTTTACAAATAGATTATTGATGTTTAATAATTTGTCATTAAGAAGGGTGTCAGGTTTGTCAAATTCAACATAAGATGACAACATGTGCTGTTGTTACTGGTTGTTTTATACGCCCTGCTCTTCCAGCTCTCTTAAGCCTGATTTATACTTTGTTGCACGCCCCTTTCGACAATGTCAAGTGACATAAATGAAGGCGTCGCACGACGTTTGGCTTTTATACTTCGGGCGAAGGTCTGCGATTAGAGTTTGGTTGTCTCTATGGTAACGAGACGACAACTTCTGACCGTTTGTTTACATTTCTTAAAACATGGCAGCGCTCTGTAAAATTATTGAGATTATGGAGAAGGAAGAACTTTTAAATCTACCCTTGCTTAAAAAAAACAACGTAAACAGAAAAAAGAAGGTGGCCCGTCCATCCCATAAACAAAACGGAAAAAAACCAGGACATACAGACGTGCTCAAATCTGTTGGTACCCCTGGTAAAGATGAGTAAAAAGGGTTGTAGAAAATTCACTGTTTGGTGAATTAGCTTAATCTCACACTGAAAAAATGAGAAAAATCCAACCTTTAATTGACGTTCATTTATTATGAGAAAAAAAAAATCATCAAAAAACAATTATTTTGAACAAAACCACATTGGCACAATTATTGGCACCCCTGCATTTATATATAGAATAAAGTATTCATTTTTAATATTTGGTCGCATATCCTTTGCCTGCCATGACTGTGACCCAACAACATAAAAAGACTCTTGATATCTTCTTTTCTGGTACTCTTACAAGCGATACTATTTAAATGGATCTCTATGGGAATCGGGGGGTGGGACTGGATTTAGCTGTAAATTACACTGGAACAGTATGGAACACATGGTTGGCTAAATGGCTCTAAGTCATCAAGGGTCTGACATATCAAACAAGCCTTAAACCATCACTCTGCTGCCAGATATACAGTAGATATGGATGGATCACTTTAAGGGTTGTTTCTCCTGACAAATTTTCCTATTGAACTTTCTGGAAAAATAAGTGAGGGAATCATATTCGGTCACAGCCCTACACTCGAGGTGGTTGCTCTCTGATCAAACTCTGTGCCACCATTCCCCCTGATTATCACTTCCTTTGGTCCATCTGTGTTGATCTATTGATCTGCATAGCTAACACTATTTACCATAATGCTTGCTGCCAACTAATTAACTAATATTGTAAACCATAATGTTTGCAGTTAGTGTGCTAGCTAGCTAGATAGCTAATGTTAATGCTAGCTAACTAATGTTACATACATTAGCATGTAACATTAATGTTCGAAAGGTCATGTTACATATCAGGATCTTGTTGTTTGGTCACATTAACATGTGTGTTGTTTTCCCTTGCATTTCATATAGGTTACGGACTATACTTTCATATATCATGGAAGCAGTGGCTGTAACTACTCCCCGATTAGAATCATCTCTGGACTGTTCCCTGAGGAAAAGCAATTTCCCACAACCCATTCCTTTAAACATGCAGAAGATATCATTTGTTTTACAGTGTTACAGAAGGTACAATTCACCTGGGGCATGACCCCAAATATTTTCAATGTTGGGGGCTAACGGATGAAAGCAGTCCGGTGGGTGGAATTTTCCACACACTGCTGAGTAAAAGGTTAAGAACCATTCTCAATAGCTGCCCACTGCTCTTCTGTTTGTCACTGCAATCAAACTGCAATCCATTTATCTGAAATTTGCATATTAATATAAAAGTCACTTTGAATGAGTTTGACACATATTAAAAATTAAAATGCCCCTAATCTTTATTCATAAAATAAATTACAGAGAAGAGATTGCGTCACGGCCACAATTTATATTCTATCTAACCTCCCAAATATAGATTTTTAAAATACATGACCCTTTATTTACTATAGAAACAGATGAATATAGACACCAGGCAACTCAATGTGAGAAAATGTAGTAGGCATGTAATGAAATGAGGTGCCTTTTTCAAATGTCATAATTTCTTCTAAAATAGTCACACCACCCTACATCTACTTCAACTGATTTTCAAACAGCAGGTGTAATGAAACTACTTATAATACAGTAATACAGGTGCAGCTGATTACTGTTCTGTGGATGTGGCCGTCTGAGGGTAAGCATTAGAGGTCAGGAGCACGCACACCGCCCCACCCGGTGGTTCTTGAGACGTCCTCTCCAACGCAGGTGCAGAACACGTGTCATTAAATTAGGCGTGATTAATCTGGGCCCTAACTCTTCGCTCTAAAGGCTTTTGGAATGATTTATAGCGGACAGTAAATAACCTCTTCTTTTTAATTGTTTTTTTTTTTTTATTACAAGGTGAAAACAGGTTGTTATTACCAGGGAAATGATTAATAGGATAATCGTTTGATTGTCTCCGTGTTAATCTGTCTTTATTGTGGCGCCAGGAAGAAGCTGACGATAGCACAAGAGTAGGGGCAATTAGGCCATCAATTCTCTCCACCAAATAATCTAGCTTTCCCTCCTGTTTCTCCCTGCTCTGTACAGCTTAGTATAAAGCACAGGCCACTATATTTGTTTAGCTGTGACTTTAGCCCTAACAATAGCTACATATTTGTTGTGAGTTCATAGATATTGTTGAAACCTTCCATTTGCATACTGAATTGGTAACTCACAAACTCATAATGTATCAGTATGACGTATGCATAATTAATAACTTTTTCTGAGCTAAGTTTTATAACTTTTTTTGTGGTTTTGCGAGGAAAGAGACCAGCCTGCTTGGTATTGTATCTCAAAGGAAATGTGGCTCACCACAACTTGGTGGAGGTCACACTCAGTGTTTGGAAATGAAAGCCACCACTTTGTTTAACTCATAAAGTCCAGGTCTAAACAGCTGGACTCCCTATAGCACTGCTAATAATAATGATAATAATGAAAAAAATTTAGCTCTGCCAAAGTCTGTAAATAATTAATTGGTTTTCTCGAATGGGCAGCCTTTTGCTTGACCAATTTGTTTCCTCCAGTAGACACAGGGACTGCTGCCTCAGCAGGCCGCATCTGCTAAATTAGAAACTTGGCTCTGTTGTTCCTCTTTCTTTTCAATAGTGAACTAGTAAAAATAATGCCTGCGCAGGGAATAATGGGACTGATTTAAAGTACAGACTGATTGAGCATGTGTGTGTGTGTGTGTGTGGTCCCTGTGTGTTCAATAAATGTGTGTCTCAGTCAATTCATCTGTCCATAGCCAGAGTCTTCAATAACAAAAAAATGTGTAATATAAATGTGTCCCATGGTCTGACATGTCTGCTAAATCAAATTTGAAAAATACAGCTCAGTTGTTAATAATAAGGCAGGAGAGACAGTTATACGATCTGATTTCCCCCATATTAAATTTGAATAAAGATGCTAATTTGTCTGAGCCAAGTGCGTGTGCATTACCTGGAGACATTGGGCGACCATTCAGTCAGCAAGATAAGATTGCCTTGTTTATATATAAATTAGAAGCATTCTTCTCAAGCTAGGAGACCTCATTTGGATTGCACTATACAGAACACACGCACGCACGCACGCACGCACGCACACGCACACACACACACACACACACACAGGGCCCTTACTGCATTACAATGGTAGCTGAAGCAGGGACACTGTACATTAAATATCTGTCCTCAACCTAATAGGCCACATAGCTGAGGAGGATGAGAATGCACTCCTGATAAGGCGTCTGAGAGATCGTCTAAAGAAAATTCAGAAGCAGAATCATATTTGTGCCTAACAGGCCCAGCAGATGCTGAATAAACCGTTAGTTTCTCTGTCACTCCTGGACCCTACTATCACCCCTCACCTACGGGAGAACGGGTTATTTCAATGGGTGTGTATAAAATAGATAAATGTGATCCATTAAATATATAAATGGCTCACATCCAGCCAGTTTACAACCTGTTTACATTACTGGTAAAAATGTACATGTATAGTATACTTTCTCAAACGGGGGTTATGTGAACAAACATGCGTATTGTTCATGCGGTTTACCTGCAATCACCATGGCGATCGACAGCATGATAGAAGCCACAGTAGCAAGCATGCTACTCGCTAGCAGATACAGTGCATTTGGAAAGTATTCAGGCCCCTTCACAGGATCTGCACATAAGAATGGGAGAAACTCCCCCAATCAATGTTACAGCCTTTTTCTAAAATGGATTCAATTATTTTTTTCCTCATAATTCTACACACAATAATAATGACAAAAAAACAGGTTCAGAAACGTTTTCAAATTTACTACAAATACTGAAATGTTACATTTACATAAGTATTCCGACCCTTTGCTATGACACTCGAAATTGAGCTCAGGTGCATCCTGTATCCATTGATCATCCTACAAATGTTTCTACAAATTGATTGTGCTAAATTCAATTGATTGGACAAGATTTGTAAAGGCACACACCTGTCTCACAGTTGATTGTGCATGTCAGAGCAAAAACAGGTTTAGAAAATATAGCTAATTTATTCAAAATAAAAAACTTGGCACACCTGGATTTGGGGAGTTTATCCCATTCTTCTCTGCAGATTTTCTCAAACTCTGTCAGATTGGATGGGGAGCGTCGCTGCACAGCTATTTTCAGGCCTTTATAGAGATGTTTCTTCCAGATGTAACGCTTGGCATTCAGGCCAAAGAGTACAATCTTGGTTTGATCAGACCAGAGAATCTTGTTTGTCCTGGTCTGAGAGCCAGTTAATTAAGTACCTTTTGGCAAACTCCAAGCAGGCTGTCATGCTTTTTACTGAAGAGTGGCTTCCATCTGGCCACCACCATAAAGGTCTAATTTGGTTGGAGAGCTGCAGAGATGGTTGTCCTTCTGGAAGGTTCTCCCATCTCCACTGAGGAACTCTGGAGCTCTGTCAACTCCAGAGTTGGGTTCTTGGTCACCTCCCTGACCGGGCCGGACAGACAGCTCTAGAACGAGTCTTGGTGGTTCCAAACGTCTTCCATTCTTGGAAGACGTCACTGTGTTCTTGGGGACCTTCAATGCTGCAGAAATGTTTTTGTACCCTTCCCCAAATCTGTGCCTTGGCACAATCCAATCTCGGAGGTCGATGGACAATTCCTTCAACCTTATGGCTTGGTTTTGTTCTGTCATGTACAATCAATCATGTCCAGTCAATTGAATTTAGCACAGGTGGACTCCAATCAAGTTGTAGATCAAGGATGATCAATTGAAACAGGATGCACCTGAGCTCAATTTATAGTGTCATACCAAAGGTTCTGAATACTTATGTAAATGTGATATTTCCGGTTTTTTTAAAAATAAATTCGCAAACATTTCTCAATACCTGTTTTTACTTGGTCATTATGGGGTATTGTGTGTAAATTGATGAGGGAAAAAAATGATGTAATCCATTTTAGAATAAAGCTGTAACATAACAAAAAGTGTAAAAAGTAAAAGAATGCACTGTAGCTGCAGCTTCAGAATGAAACATTAATATCTGCTTCTGTACCATGTTTCAGCTGCCCCGTCCTATACATATTCTGCTAAGTGTGCTGTCACTCATCTGCTTCTTAAATGCCAAACAACGAACAGATTACAGGTGTCGGGCTTTGGTGCCAATAGGCTGACGTTAAATTCTAAATCAGAATTGCAGATTATAAAAACAGGTCTCCCCTGTGTACAGTTTAAGATAATGGGGCCTGTCAGTCCAGGGGGATTTAGGTGGGGGGTTGGGGGGGGGGGGGCATTTGGAAGGTGGCTGGGAGGGCAGGATGTCAGAGAGAGATACGTTATCACTGGGGAGAGCTGAGCACAACAGCTTTGACTCTACAGACCACTCTCTGCAGTGTGAAACAATGGCACTTTTATAAAACAATTGTAACCCGTATTTGCATTGCCACCTTGTTTGTGGAATGTAATTTCCAGGCCCACATTCAATGATATGAGCTCAAGGTGACAGAGGAAACATCTGATGCAGCCGCCCATCATGTGGGATGTTTCTGCGTGGGAGGCGTGACATTATCTCCATATTTAATATGTTCTCTGTTCATTTTTCATGCCAAAAAAAGGGACTGTTGTGGCAATTTGCAATAGTTCCATTGTAAGTATTCAGTCAAAAAATATATATATATATAAATATTCCATATGAATCCATTTCCATCCATCTATATTATAACCAAGTGACTTTTTCCATTTAGACAACTTGGCAGTTTTGATTTAATGCAAAGTTTCTACCATTTCGTTCATTGAACAGCACCTTCCACAACAAAGACCATTTTGGTCTTCTTGCATATCATGCATATGCGAGACACGAGCACAGTTTCTGGCGAGCAAAAACCTCAATTCCACTTGCATCAGGATAACTTTTTCCTCCTTTTCTCAAAATAAACAATGAGCTCCAGTGGTCAACATCCTGCTTCGCAGCTTGTGTGCAAGCAGAATACAGCATACAGTCACACAGAAAACAAACTCTCACAGACAAGCATATATTTCTTTATAAAAACACCTCTTGATTTCTTTTTTAAAGAATATGCCAGGCTGCCCGGCCCATTTCAGTGGGTACTGAATATACATTCAACATGAATTATTAAGCAAAAAATGAAAATGAAGCCGTTCTCACATCTACTGTTACCCACAAAAAAGATGGCCTGAAAATGAATCCTCATGCATAAACGATATTTGAGTTACGGATGAGTCTAGAATTGTTTACCTAAACATAATGTGTTTTACAGAAGAGAATGAACGAGGCATATGCTGATGGAACTTAGTGTTTGTGTATCGTCCAAGTTAAACGAATGACTGTCATAAAGAGCTCAGCTTAATGATTCACATTTCAGGAATTGAATAGATGAATTTACAGCATGTAATGCAATATAATTCCATTTAGTATCGTGAATAATACCACAGTCACATAGATGAAAGGTATTTCATTAGTCATACAAATTGATTAACCTTGAGAACTTTCCATAAAATGGCTGTATAAAGGGCATGCTGTAAAACTTTAATTATGTACTAGATAAACAGTGAGCAGTGAACATAATTAATTGGACAGTGACAAATTTTTTTGTTATTTTGGTTCTGCACTCTAGCACTTTGTGTTTGAAAGGATACAATGACAACGAGGTTGAAGTGCAGACTGTCAGCTTTAAGTTGAGGGTATTGTCATCCATATCGGATGTACCGTTTCGAAATTAACATAATGGAGAATAAAGTAATAATTTTTAATATTTGGTTGCATATCTTTTGCATGCCATGACTTCCTGGTGTCTGTGACCCAACAATATCAAAAAACTTTTGATATCTTATTTTTTGGTACTCCTACAAGCGATACAATAACCTTTCTGCATTTGAATGGATCTCTATGGGAATTGGGGGGTGGGACTAGATTTAGCTGTAACAGTATGGAACACATGGTTGGCTAAATGGCTCTAAGTCATGAAGGGTCTGACGTATCAAACAAGCCTTAAACCATCACTCTGCTGCCAGATATGCAGTAAATATGGATGGATAACTTGAAAGGTTTTTTCTCCTGACTTATTTTTTCATAGAGTTCAATAGAAAAATTTGTCACAGGAGAAATAACCCTTAAAGTGTGATCCATCCATATCTACTGCATATCTGGCAGCAGGGTGATGGTTTATATACCTCAGATGATACTCTTCCACTGTTCCAGCCACAGCTGACTGCACAGTGTTAACTCAGCCCTGATTATGCTCTATCAGAGTACACTGCGGTTCTTCTTGGACTTATAAAGTTTAAGATTGACTAGTTTACTGTGTACAATGTATGGGCTGCCAAATGCAAAGCAAAAATTGTGCATTTTTTTGAAGTTCTATTTTTGTATTCTTGTTATTGTTCTAAGCTGAATGTCAGAGAAATCATAATAACCTAATTAGACCCTTAACAGACCCAATGTGCCTTCACTGAGAAGAGCAAAATGGCAAAGGTCTCATTCTTGTTTTGAAAGATATAGTAACGATACTGTGACATACAGATGAGTAAATTAGATTTTTCTAAATAACAGACTTTGGAAATAAAAAATACAGAGATCTTGTTCCTGGTGTGCTTCAAAGGCAATTTCCATTTGAGGCAGATATAGTTTTTTTAATTATTATTTTATAGTTCAGAATGTATAGCTGACTGTTTGTACTATATTTTGTGTTCATTACTAGGGATAGCTCCTACGTTGTGAGAAAGTTGCGCTTTGTCGGACCTGCTTTGTAGTCACGTCAATGACCTTCAATATGCAGTAATTGTACGTCGCTTTGGATAAAAGCATCTGCCAAATAATTGTAATGTAATGTAATGTAATGTAATGATATAATTGCAATCTTCCCAGAAAAATTTTGTCAGATATTTTAAAGAATAATTTATGACCTGAGGAGCGTAAAGCAGAGAATCAGAGAGAAAAAAAAAGTGAATTCAGATCCTGCCTGAGTACCAGGCTCCAGCCTTTATTTCCGCTTCTAAGTCATAGAGCGCTGGACACCTCATGGAACCAGTTCCTTTTGCAAACATCATGTTTCAGTGTTGGATACCAACACATACAGCACCAGCAGCGACTGCTTCGGATTGAGTCTTTAGTAGACGCGTTTTATTTAAACTTTTATGATTTCTGATGAAATTCACGTTTTATTATTAAATTGCGCTTTTAGCAAGCAACATGACTAATGATCTGTGCATTGTGACATATAAGCATGCCTTAAAACAACCCCTGGTCATCATCAGATATTAAAATATTTATAAGCACAGGTCAGTTATGCTACAGGAGAGCTTGGGCAATGAGAGAAGGGGGAAAACGAGGAGAGAGAAAGCGAAAAGGCTCAATCTCATCAGGAGAGCAATGGATAAATGCCGTCATTAGCATGACATAACATAACCTGTCAAGACTAGCTATGACAGCATACTACACCGTATGACAAAGGCCATAATGCTGTCGTAATGTATGCAGCCATACTTTACAATCCGTTATTTATAACGTTTTACGAACCTTGCTATTTCCACACAGCATTTGAAAAAGATTAGTCCAACATAATTGCCAGTAGGTTTAAATTAACCTGTACCATTACTGATTTTTTGTCTTTGGTGGACCAGGTGAAGGGTTAAACCACCTGCTCAATCTCACCATGACCTCACTACCCCCCTCCCTTCCCCCACCCGAGCGGGAGAACAGAAGCCTATTTCCTGTTTCTCTGTAATTGGTATCCATGCAGCAAACGGAACCCGCTGAGCTGAGAGAAATTTAGTGGCCTTTGGAGATGGCTGGAATCCGCAAAGTAATAAAACACCAGAAAGGCCTATCGACACTGAAATTCTTCTGAGTGTCAACATGTTTAACCTTCAATAGAGAGGAATATAAATGATTCTTTATGTGAAAATTGTCCTTGTCACTTGGCTGCTAACGGCTTTGGCTCAAACTAGGTTTTTGAGCTTTTTTTTGGGTTGCAGATGTACTCAGATGTGTTCATACAGGGCTCACCGCAGTCATACAGGGCTCGCCGCAGTCATACAGGGCTTGCCGCAGTCATACAGGGCTCGCCGCAGTCATACAGGGCTTGCCGCAGTCATACAGGGCTCGCCGCAGTCATACAGGGCTCGCCGCAGTCATACGGGAACAGTCCGGGGGCGTGGGGGTGGGGGAGTTTACCAGCCCCGTTTTCTCATTTAGTAAGAGGGAAAAAATGCCCCTGAAGTGTAAATGCCTGTGAAAGACACCCCGCGGAAACACCCCTCCACCTGTCCACCTCTTTCAGTCACGGCACGCAGATGGGCGGGGCCCTGAAGGTGCCCGTTCCACGAGGGATGACATTTAAATGAAAAAACCTCTTCTTTTTATTATTTATGATTTCACTTTGTCTAAACATGCCCCAGTGTGGTGCAGCTGGCACCCCCCGCCCCCCCACCCACGTCCTCTCCCAGCACCAGCTGGGAGGGATTTTTTAAAATGTAACTCCCCAATGCCCCATGCAATTGCCCTACAATTGCCAAGTAGTTTGCCATTCTGCGGAGAGTGTGACTGAGCCAGGTGGGATGTTGAAATCCTGCTGTGTGTGCATGCGCGTGTGTGTGTGTGTGTGTGTGTGTGTGTGTGTAGACAGTTGAGCTGTGAACAGGCACAAATCCAGTCCTCATCTTTAAATTTTTTCTTATACGTCTCTCCTGTTTCCTGCTGACAGGTAAATGGCTCCTGCTCCATCCAGGGCTTAGAACACACAGTTTTGAGGACTCACGGGGTGCTGGGAAGACTGAATTTATGCGCCCCTCAGGTTTTACCTGTGAGACGCATATCAATCGTTATCTCTCCCAGTGCTGACATAAGAAAAGCACAATGAGTCAGTATTACCCCAGACTATGTTTGTATTTAAATGTACCGTGTGTTCTGATGTGAAACTAACTATGAATGCTATAGCACAGGGCTGAGGTCCTCCTTCTAGACCAATAATCTCAAACTCAAATCCTGGAGGGCCGCTGCGTCTGCTGGTCTTTGATGCGCTCCTGCACTTAAGCGCTTCATTCATGTCATCGATTTGTCTGCATGCGCACCTTGTTTCCAAGGCTGCCGATTGGCTGCAGATTGAAACGGAAGCACAAAAACCAGCAGAGACTGCGGCCCGCCAGGACTGGAGTGTGAGAGCCCAGCAGAGACTGCGGCCCTCCAGGACTGGAGTGTGAGAGCCCAGCAGAGACTGCGGCCCTCCAGGACTGGAGTGTGAGAGCCCAGCAGAGACTGCGGCCCTCCAGGACTGGAGTGTGAGAGCCCAGCAGAGACTGCGGCCCTCCAGGACTGGAGTGTGAGAGCCCAGCTGTAGACTGAAAGGTAAGGTGGCAGATGTAGCACAGAATGTGACTCTAATGCCGCCATCTCAGAACCAGACAGCGCAGGACAGTATCAGGACAGGCTAGGTCAGGACAGGTTAGAGGTACTCTTAAGGCAGGAAACGCTTGCTGCCCATCATTCTTACTCTTACACTTGGGACATTTCTTTACACAACTCACAGATTTTTTAGTTTCTTCCTTCCACAGTTTTACTCTCACTTTCTTGAGAGTAAACCTCAGTTGGGCACCTGGAGCACAGGGTATATACAGTGCCCTTCACTATTATTTGCACCCCTGGTAATGATGAGTAAAAAGGGTTATAAAAAATTCCCCGTTTGGTCACACTGAAAAAATGAAAAAAATTCAACCTTTAATTGAAGAAAATTTGTTATGAGAAAAAATAATTAATCAAGAAATAATTATTTTTAAACCACGTGTGCCACAATTATTGGCACCCCAGCATTTATATATTGAATAAAGTTATCATTTAAAATATTTGGTTGCATATCCTTTGCATGCCATGACTCCCTGATGTCTGTGACCCAACAACATCAAAAAACTCTTGATATTTTATTTTCTGGTACTCTTACAAGCGATACTATAACGTCTCTGAATTTCAATGGATCTCTATGGGAATTGGGGGGTGGGATTAGATTTATCTGTAAATTATGCTGGAACAGTATGGAATACATGGTTGGTAAAATGGCTTTAAGTCATCAAGGGTCTGACGTATCAAACAAGCCTTAAACCATCACTGCTGTCAGCAGTGGCGCCCCCAGAAATTTTTCATAGGGGGGGCTGGGGGGGGGGGGGGAGCACTGAAAATCTTGGGGTGGCACACCAAAAGCCATAACTGAATTTCAGGAATTCTATTATGTTGTTGTAGTATATAAAAATATATACATTATATACAAAAAATATACATTATTGATTTAAATGAATAGTACCTAATGTAAAATATCAGATAGAAGCATATTATGCAGACTCCGAAGCATATTATGCATATGCGACTCGCGAGTCGCGAGGGGGGGCCAGTGGGGGGGCCAGTGATTTTATCAGGGTGGCCGTGGCCCCCCCTGGCCACCCCTTGGCGGCGCCACTGGCTGTCAGATATACAGCAGATATGGATGGATCACTTTAAGGGTTGTTTCTCCTGACAAATTGTCCTATTGAAACAATAAGTGAGGAGAAGAAACCCTTCAAGTTTAGAAACAAAATACAAAGTTATGATATCCATCCATATCTACTGTATTTCTGGCAGCAGAGTGATGGTTTAAGGCTTGTTTGATACGTCAGACCCTTGATGACTTAAAGCCATTTAGTCAACCATGTGTTCCATACTGTTCCAGTGTAACTTACAGCTAAATCTAGTCCCACCCCCCAATTCCTATATGTAATTTTTGATTTTTACTTTTTCACAAACAGTTTGCCAAGTTCAACAATCGCCTAAATGAAATCACCAAACTATGTTTCTGAAGATGAAAAGTTTCATTAGGAATAAAATGTAGGTCAAAGATAAGGACTGATGTTGATACAATCCACACATTTGCAACACACTAAATGCATTGGCAAACTGCACCATTTCCCTCAGTGTGGCTTGATGGTGCTGCTGTCTGACTCTGACTCCTGGGATGACTACAGTAATAGAGATGACATGACCAGCAAATAGCAGTGAGGGATATGACAGTGAACAGGCCTTTTTCACAGACAGATTGATACCTTCTGACTTATCGATCCTGACAGGGGCATCCAACCCATCAAAGCCAGTCTGCCTGAGACCAAATGCCTGGTTCAACATCAAAGGAAATGGACCCCTGGCGTGTATAAACAGTGACAAACTCTACAGCTCACTCAGGAAGGTGGGCACAGCACATGAACACAGTTGTAAAGGAAACGGACCCCTGGTGTGTATAAATGGTGACAGACCCTACAACTCACTCAGGAAGGTGGGCACAGCACATGAACACAGCTGTACACGAATCTGCAGTTTACAAAGTGAGGCCTGGATTCAATCGAATGGTCGTCCTTCATTCTGACATTCAAATGTGAGCATTTGTATTATCTTTCATCACAACCATAGTTACTTGGAACTGGAACTGATCTTATGAAAACGATTCACTGATTCTGAAGAAAAGAAAAACAATGCTTGCATTTAATGATGTGTCAAAGTTAAAGTTGATTGCATCCTGGATCTCCCACTGAATTCATTCATGTTCGAAGAATTAAAAAAACAAAAACGTACTCTGGGAATGTAAGTATGTCTTTAGAAAAACTAAGTACAGGATGTGGATGGTTCATGACAGACAGGGACACGATTTATTGACTGACTGATGTATAGGTACCTGGGTACAGGTGATGCAGTAATTTAATCTATTAAATGAGAAAATCAAGAAAGGTGAATATCTAGAATTTAAAACACTGTGCTGTACATTCATGCCATTCTTAACTTTGTACTGAAGAAAATATTAGTCTTTTTTTGTCACAGATATGATGACCTCAGGAAACATCCTGAGCCCACAGCTCACTGTCTGGACCAGAATGCCATTAATCACAGTGTGAATTAATGGCATTCTGGTCAATTCCTGTCTCCAAATAATTTCACATACTTTCACACAATATATTTCTCTCTCTCTCTCTCATATATGCACAGGCGCGCACACACACACACACACACACACGACACACGCACACACAGACACGCTCACGTGCACACACACACACGACACACGCACACACAGACACGCTCACGTGCACACACACACACACACACACACACACACACACACACACATTTCAAGGGTAATGTAAAGAGGGTTGGTTTGTGAAGACCGGGCAGGTCATGAAGCCCTCCTGCTCCGGGGGGAAGTGACTGTCTGCCTCTGATGAAATCCACAGCCTCCCTCATTCATCATGCCGCACATGGTATTAATTATGTAACACCTTGAGACAGGCGGCAGAGGACACGTTCACCAGAGCTTTACCCTCAATTCTAAACTAGTGACAGGAGAGACAAAGACTTAACAGCACACTGGTCCCTCATAATGATTCATTAACTAGCCTTTATCACAAACAAACACATATTTTGGGGAATATCTAAAAGGCTGTAGATTGTGTACCAAGTTCTTTAAAGTTTTGTAGTCAATAATTACCCAACTGTGCTTTGATTGCCTAAGTGTCTTTTGCCAATTTGACATAATTTGAGAGCACTTAGTAATGTACGGCTTTTCTAAGTGTGCGTTTACATTTAATGGCATGCAGAGCATCGGGCATAAAGGATGATTAATCTGAGCTGCATTGCAATTAAGGTCTTTAGCTTTTGCCTTTTTTGTTTTTTGGCCGGGCCATGCACGGTCATGATTTGCCCTTCTCAGATGATCCACTGAACACTCAGAAGAAAAATCGTTCACTTAAAGAAGGACACGATTAAAAAAATCTGGGGTGGTAAAAGTGTCATTATCTCAGCTGTTGCGGCCATACGTTCAGAATCGTCCAATTAACTCGGTGCCCGGTGGTAAGGGGGTGGATGGGGGGAGGGGGGTGTGTCACTTGTCTCTGCCTCGGGCTGAAGCAGAGAGCGAATTCTCTGATTTGTTTCAGCTACGACGCTCTTCGAAACAAAGCACTTAATTGATCTTCATTACCTTAATTAAGGCTCTAATAGAGAACCTGAGCTACACAGAAGCCTCGCTGTGAAATGATTCCATCAGAAAATAACCTTGTAAGAGGCATGAGATTACCTTGAGAAGAAAGCGTGTGTTTGATGTGTTGGCTAATCAAGGGTAGTGTCGTTTGTCCCTAGCCCTTATCCCCAGCCACTTTCACAGCTCACTTAATTTTTTTACACATTGTCTGTCCATTTAAACAACTGTCTAACTACTGTTGCAATTCTGGTAGAAGTACCTTTCTGAGTGATTGAGCAGCAATGCCCACCAGCTATTTTAACCTAAAAATCCAGTTTTAAACGATATTTACAAGCCAGGGTTCCATATCCAATACATGGCACTGCTGTCTACAACCGTACAGCACTGGCTACCGGGGGCTAAACTGACCTCCATCTTAGGCCTGCTCTCAGGCTGAGGTGACCTTGTGCACGGCTCGCTGGCTGTTTGTCCATCTCTCTGGCATGATGTGACCACTGCGACTCCTCACTCACACCAAGCCTGTCTCCCCTCCTGTTCTGAATGAACAGGGTCGGACAGCTCAGGGCAGAGGAAGAGGCCTTTTTTTGGGCGGTTTCGCTTTTGAGTCTGAAGACAGCCGCCAGCCATCGGAGCCGTGGCCTCTGACCCGAAACCCAGGGGAAAGGGCTGACGGAGACCCGGAACTGACAGCGCGTCGTCCCTCAGTCAAAACGCGAAACAGCGGACTGCCTCGTGGGCTGCTTTTTTCCCCGCCCTGCTCACCTCTGTTTCACTTCACCCTTTTCTGTTGCACCGGTATATGCGCACTAGGACCCCCGCTCCCCGCCCCCCAAACTTTTATACATTACATTCATTCCCCAGACTGCTTTTATCCACAGAAACATTTGTAAATGTTTCAAATTTTATGTAGATGGAGCGCTCCCACTGCAAGATGGTATTTTACCGGAGGATACAATGTGCTACTACAACTTATCTGATATTAGAACTGTGCCCGTTGGGTATACTTCCATAATTTTAGTACGGAATTTAGGATGAAGACGCACTGTTGTGTCCTCATTTGATCATATGTGACTCTTACAGTGAGTTATTTATTTGTGGTGGCTGTGGTTGTGGATCACCTGACTTGCTCTGTGGTCCGTAACCATTATTAATCATTATGGAGTAATTACTTTTTTTTTTAATCTGTCCCCGGAATTCACACACTGGCCATGTCCACATCCTCTCTATTCCCCCACTCATTGCATCTGGATTGCATGCACTTTATACACGATTAGAGTTTTTCCTTATAACAATCTACTTTACGTGTTCTGCATTTATCTGTCACTGAATTGTGCCCTGTGTCTATGATGTTGTCTCTTCAATGATGTTGTCACGTGTAGGAATTATTTTATCTCACCAAAAAACATGTTTTCAACTTTAAAAAAAGGCCAAGTTACTCACGCATAGCCTACAAAGCACTGTCTGTAAGTCTTTAATTCCAACTTGAAAAAACTAGGCCAGCCTTTAAAAGTATCGATATCAAAATGTGGCCATGTTACAACTAACAATATTGCCTATCGTAGCTCACACTAATTAAACTAGCTCTATTCCAAAGCAATGCTATCCAAACGTTCCTAAATTATTTAATGCAACTTGGCCCTGTGTTTTTTCATCTTGATCAGTATGTTATCTAGGTGGAATAACATTGGATTTGAGGGATTGTCTGGCAGATCATTTTTGGAGATACAGAAATTTTTGGACATTAACAGAAATTAGTAACGTTAAGGGACATGCAAATGGAACCTGACTGAGACAACAAGGTGAATGTGTTGTAAGAAACGAAAATAACGTTGATGACATTATATAGGCCATACACGGGAATAAAATGGTAGACCTAAATAATGGTTGTATATCTATAACGTTAGCTAAATGATATATTGGCCTAGTTTACATTAATGTAAGTACTTGTCGTTTGCAAGGTAACACGTTAACGTTAGCTAGCGTACGTTACATTGCAGCGTGGGCAACTTAGAATTGCTTACATGGGTGAAAATCATAATCGGTGACGGCAAAGACAATAATAACATTGTCGTATAAGTGGATTTGCCCCTCAATATTATCCCTTAAGTGAGCATAGTTCTAATGAATGATGTTTTGCTTAATACTTCAGACACAAATCAGATTATCTA
The DNA here is from genome assembly GCA_022702515.1 of Ilyophis sp. 1 JC-2022. Taxonomy (NCBI): domain Eukaryota; kingdom Metazoa; phylum Chordata; class Actinopteri; order Anguilliformes; family Synaphobranchidae; genus Ilyophis; species Ilyophis sp. 1 JC-2022. The sequence continues at coordinate 90,357,283 of CM040396.1, read as the reverse complement.
GCAGAGCAGCAGTAAGCTATGTAGCCACGACATTTTCCAAGTGGGCGACCTAGCGAATGACAGAGCGCTGTGTGGGGTTAAGTTACAAATTCAGTCCGAGGCTTTTATGGCCTACCTTGTATTAATGTAGCTATCATGAAATGATATGTCATGAAACGATATGATGTGGGATTTTTATGTGAAATGATAGAAAACGCATCTCAGAAATGTATTAAAAAAAAGAGGTTCTACAAAGATTGTTCAGGTGTAAAAGCAATAGTTTAAATTTTTTAAATCGGTGACAATTTTTGAAAAATATTCTGTGGCATCAGAAATGCCATGTTCTATTGGCTGAAGTAGCATCACATGTGCACTTCCTTATAAATCCAAAACCATGACATTCACATCCTTATGTGGATATAAAAAAGCATTACGTAATGCACATTGTGTATCATGCAGTCTATCTAAGACTTTGATCTAAGACTTTGATAACACTTTGTTATTGGTTGATGAGATGTCGTTATTGGGTGATCAGATGTTGTTATCCAATGGAAATAACTATTATTTGTGGGCAAGCAGCATTTGTGATGACGAATTCTACAGGAAAAATGGGAAGAAGAAGCGGAAGAGGAAAGAGAAAAACGGCAAAATAACCCAAGTTTGGGGCTTTATTGTGTGGATGTGTGAAGTTGCATCTGAATGCTGTGTGGTTACACGAGGTCAGAACGTTTAGAAGTGAATGTTTTTAAGGACTGAAAGTCATTGTGGTTATTTCTGCAGGAAACCCTGAAAAGTGCCGAACTCTCTGCGCTGTATAGGTATGGGGCATGCCCCACCAAGCCGTAACTTGGCAGATGGCATACCTGCCATCCCAATTTTTCTAAATTACAGTATGTGTTCCTACCTCCTAAGCTGTTTATATGTATATATACATATCACTTTTGTCATATTAATGTATTAATGTAGCTATCATAAAACTATATGTTTATATGTATATACAGGGGGTGGACAAAATATAAGAAAAAACCCAGAAAAATGGTTTTAACATTGAAGCATCTAAACCACAATTACAAAAGCATCTACACAGGTGATTCCTATTAATTTAAATGTTAAGTAGCAGCATGTGTCTGCTTAAAATAGATCTAACCAGCATCACTTTGTGAGGTAAGTCTCCAAAACAAGATGAGGGTACTAACAGAGTTTCAAAGGGGCCAAACAGTTGGTGCCCGAATTGCAATTGCGTCGGTCACAAAAACGGCAAAATAATTTAAGGTGGCAAGGGGAACAGTGTCAAAAATTATGACAACATATGCCCAACACCAAAAAACAGCATCAGCAAAAAAAGAACTGTGGCCGCAAGTCAAAGCTCTCCGACAGGGACAGACGGACAAGTCAAAGCTCTCCAACAGGGACAGACGGACACTTGGTACGATACTTGCTAATAACCACAGAGCTACAGCTATAAAAATTACCACAGAATTGAATCAATCCATATCTGAACCAGTCTCAACAAAACCAGTACGTCGTGAGCTTCACAAAGCTGGTGTTTATTCCAGGGCCGCCATTCGGAAGCATTTGTATCCAAGGCTAACACACAAGAATGCATAGCATGGTGTAAGGAACACAAAACCAGGACCCCTAAGAAAAGTGATATGGTCTGATGAGTCATCTTTTACTCTTTTTATTGCATCTGGGGGGGTTTATGTTTGGAGAAAGCCTAAGGAGACATTCAATCCCCAATGTCTGTTGCCAACTGTTAAGTATGGCGGTGGTTCTGTAATGGTATGGTCAGCCATTTCATGGTACTCATTGGGTCCAATGATTGCTCTCCATGGATGTGTAATGGGCAAACAATATTAAATCATTTTACAAGACCAGGTGCACCCTATGGTGCAAACACTGTTCCCTCATGATATCCCCATATTACAACATGATAACGCCCCCATACACAATGCTAAAAACATTAAAGAATGGTTCCAAGAACACAAGGATGACATCAAATGCCTTCCATGGCATGCACAATCACCAGATCTCAACATAATTTAATCTTTATGGGAAGTTCTGGAGCGCAGAGTGCGATCTAGATTTCAAACAACTGGAGACTGTCCTTCTTGAACAATGGGCCAATATCTCATCACACACACTTCAGAAATTGTATGACAGCTTTCCTAGAATTGAAACTGTTTTGAAGGCAAAAGGTGGGCCTAGTCCTTACTAGATATTTAGTTTTGTAGGTGTTTCCGGTATATATACACACACACACACGTATGCCAATGCAACGCAGTCAGTTAGTCTCTATTACAGTAGAAGCCGCTTAATTGCATAACAGATTCTCACATCATTTGGGTATTATTATTATTATTATTATTGTTATTATTATTATTATTATTATTATTATTATTATTAATATAATCATTATTACAACTATTACTACAACTCCTATCAACAAGAACATGGTCACCCATGTTCACCAGACAATGTAACATCTTATTATTAATCACTGAGATACTGCGATGGTAGGATTTAAAGAATAAATATTACTTCGCATGTAAAATATCACTTCATTTACACCCTTCAGATTTTTAACCAGATTCATATACACATATATAGGAACTTTTTATTAGAACACATATTCTATATGCTCTAATTGAAAAGGATGTGATAATGAGCTCTCTTTCAATCTGTAACTTTAAGATAAGATAATATTAACTGCATGGATTTTCAAACCACACAAATTCAGCCAATGCATAATCACCCGTGCTACTAGATGAATGTAATTTGCATTTGAAATTCAAATGTGGATTTTGTATTTTTTTTGTAGCTACCCCGAGATATGGATATTCACAAAGAGCTGGACAATAATGAAACATATTCTGTTAATATCTTATCTTTTATGAAGTGTTTTCTGGGACTTTGAAGGAGTCGCAATTTATCTTGCTCGTTTAAGAAAGCAGGTATCACACACCATATTTTATCACTTGAACCGCAAGCGACGCTGCCACAGTTCTCACGTACAGCGTGTATTCCTGAGGGAGGGTTTATGGAAAAGGATCATCTTTAGCGCCTTGCTAAATGCTCAGGCTGCGCTTTCATTTCACCACTGTGTTTATACTGGAAGGAGAGAATTCACACAGCTTTACGGTGTAGCCCAGACCCCTGTGTAATAATTTCATTAACTTTTGTTCTTCCATCGGCTCCAGCTTTGCCTGTTCGCTGCTCTCCAGGGAAAACTGGTAAAAAGAAAATGTCTTCTGTACGATTTTTAGATTTTTAAACTGTGGTTTTGTGTTCGAGCTCTATGATGGCACAAATTGACAAATACACACACGTACACAAACAAACACAGCGTATCAGCACTGTATGGCTCATAACGGCCCACAGGAATAGGCTTCTATTTCACTGCCTCTCATTGCATCTCAGACCTCTCTGGTATAAACTCAGTGATAACCTGGAACTCCAGGTGGCAAATACATACAGTATTAATAAATACACACACACACGTACACACACAAAACACACACACAGCAGCCAATCAGCTCTCACCACCTAAACAGGTATCACTATTGGCCGGAGATAAAGTTACCTAATCTAGAAAGTGTTAAAATGTTGAATGGTTCTGCCTCTGTGTTCAAGGGGATAAACCATGGCAGTACGGTTGAAGGGATAAACCATGGCAGTACGGTTGAAGAGATAAACCATGGCAGTACGGTTGAAGAGATAAACCACAGTAATACAGTCGAGGGGATAAACCACAGCAGTATGGTCGAGGGGATAAACCACAGCAGTACCTTGGTCTTGTCGTACAGGCCATGGTTATCAAGCATCATGTTCCGCTCACGCCGCGCAAATCTTCTCAGATCTCGCTCAAACTGCTACAGGGAGGGGAGAAACACAATCAAACGGCTCTAACTGACAGTGAAAGGCACACAGATGAATACACTTGCCATTCTGAGATGAAATAGTTAGACTTGAAATCTTTTTTTTCCATACATAAATGTCAACATATCTAGTGGATCAACCCTCATTTTTCCAACTGTCAACCCCTTTTCCTAGCACATGCAGAGTATTGCGCCATGTGACATTCCAGCGTCATCGTATCAACGTTTAGGCCGCTGCGAGTTCAACTGTCAAAAAAAGTCAGACTTGCTTCACAGATAGAGAGGGGAAAAAAAACGGATGCTTATCTGAACCGCTTCTATTTAAAATAAATCTTAGCATCGGTGTCAGTGTAGTTCCTTCTGTTTTTTTCTTTCAGTTGCCATTTCTAAAACTGTTCCGGGAAAAAAACATGCAACCAGCCTCAGGATGTGTTATTTTAACTGTTGTTGCTATGTGATTATGTGCTGTTTTATTCTGGCTGTGGTTTCCGTGTGAATTGGAGCAGGATGGGGGTTCTAGAAAGCCTCATATACAGAAACGAGGGGTGGGGGTATGAGGGCTATGGGTGGGGAGGGCCCCCATGAACATAATCTGTTGCCTACGTCCACTGTGTTACACAGACCAATACTGATTTCTCACCCCTAAAACCATGACCACAGATTGTGTGGGGATGACTGTGCCTCCCCCAGCTGGATAGAGCAGCACCACAGACCTGTTTTAAGTGGAGGAATGAAGTAGCCTCTCCCTGCCTGTTCACCTTTATCAAAGCACAGTCAACAAAACTCTCTCTCTTCCTCTCCCACCCCCTCTCTCTCTCTTTCTCTCTATCTCTTCCTCTCCCTGTCCCTCTACCCACCCCTTTCTCTATCTCTCTTCCTCTCTCTCTCTTTCTGTTTATTTTTTTCTGTCTCTGTCTTTCTCTTCCTATCTTC